>CM023536.1:28641308-29241308 GCA_013350335.1 Chimonanthus salicifolius
CCTTCCTTCGCGATTTCTCTTAAAAGGACCATAACAGCATGTTTGGAGATACTTACAATCCTTGGTTCTCCCTGTTGTCTCTTACTCCTTTTGCTCCTTAGCCTTTCTCCTTCTCCTTCCTCCTTGATACTCAGCCAATGGTGAGCTTGATCAAGGTAAGGTCACCGAGGTTTGGTTCGACCAAGATGTAGCAGTTTTGAGAGGGAAAAACGGAGGAGGGAATGGGAGAATATCTCAAGTCTTGGGTCTTAGGAGTGATCGGCCAACTCTTAACTTCTTCTTCCCTTCCTTCTAAGTCTCTTTCTCTTCTTTCATTAGTGTATTCTTGGTCTTGCAAGAGGGAGGATGGTTTGGAGAGGAGAGGGAGAGAGTGATAAGAGAAAAGAGATGGAAAACCATCTCCCATGTAATCTTGGTCTTGTCCCATCGACCAAGAAATCATGAAGGGGGGTATGGCCTTGCATGCCCTCAATTTTAGGGTCATTGTCCCCTTAGTGGGGGTGGTTGGAATGTGTTTGAGTCACAACTCATTCCAATGAGTTTGGTGAGTCAATTAAGATGGGAAACCATCTTGACTCACCCCCCTCTCCTATGTGACTCACTCCATTATTTAATTTATTTCTTAACTTAGCCCCTTTAATTTTATAATTTAATTCCTATTTAATTCCCTTCTATTCTTTCATGTATCCACCCATGGTTGACCAAGTCAACCATTGTGGCCGGCCCCACTAATTTCTTAGCCAACCGCCACCTCACTTGATGAGGTGTAGGTGGGCCTCACTTGATTATGTCCCTTGGTCTATTCAAGACTAAACTTAGGTGTTTTACATTAATTAAATCAACTTTATTTACTTGGGTCCTCTTTAATTCCATTTTGACTCATCCATGGTTGACCAAGTCAACCATGATGGTCGGCCCCACCTTTTTCCTTGGTCCACATGCCACCTCACTTGATGAGGTGGAGGTGGGCCCCCACTTGATTATACTGTCTTGATTATTTCCTCATTAACTTAGGTGATCAATTCAATCCCTTCCCCTTATTGGATCATCATTGAACCCATGGCCCAATTACATTAATTTTCTTACCATTTACCTTGGAGCTTGAATCAATTTTGATCCGTTGAGTCCCACATGGTTATCGGGCCCACTTTGACCATTATTGACCCTTCAAATGAATTCTATCAAATCCATGGTCCATTGGACCATACTTGGGCCTTTGCCCAAATTTTTGATCCATTTAACATCCATGACATCAAAATTCCCATTTTTCCATTATTAAAATAAATAATTGCCATATATATATTGATTTAAAAATTCGGGCTATTACAGAATTTATCAATGGTTTGAAATATGATGATGAGGTTGAAAAGGATGGAAACTTAGAACATTGGGTTCGGCCACTTTGGATGTCCGAACCCCATGAAAGTTATTGATAAATGGTATGGTTGTTGCGACTAAAAACCATATCATGTGTGAAGATTTTTAGAGGATTGAAAAAAAAATGGAATTAATTAATTGTATGGGATCGACAATGAATGTTTAACCTTGCTGTTTTTATGGTTAAAATGCAGTGGATAAATAATGTAGAAGTATGTGAAAAATTGCATCAAAAGAACCATAAGGTTCGGCCATGTGAATGGCCGAACCCCATGGGTCATCTAATGGAGTTTTTATGTGATTTATTTGGAGTTATGGTTACTGTTTTGGGTCAGCCATTGGATGGCTTGAACCATGTATTTATCTTAGTGAAAGAGTGGAAGCTAAGGTTTGTTTTAAAATTATGTTGGAAGATAAGGTTTGTTTTATGCTTTTGTTCTAAGAAACACCTATGCTTAGTTATGGATCTAATATTAATTTGATCAATCATGATAATGATGGAAAGTAGGACAAAAATCAGATTGGTGAGGTTCGGCCATGAAGTATGGCCGAACCCCACTAATGGTCATTGGTGACCCTAGTGTGTAGTTACAAATGTTGATGGATGGACTTAGTGGTTAATTTATATGTATGTATGAATGATGTAAAGGACCCCACTAAGTTGGTTTGGATATGGTTAGTGGTGTTTAAGGAAAATTAAACAAAAGGTTAGCCTAAATGGCATAAAGGTAATTATTGATGAATTGATCAAAGATGGAACGATCATAGGATTGGATGTATGGACCTAAACCAAAGTGGTATGGTTCGGCCATGTTGTATGGTCGAACCCTACCAAGGTATTTTTATGGTATATGAGACCTAAACTTGATTAGAAATCAAGTAGATCAAGTATTTGACTTGCTGATTGTATAACATGGAAGCGGAAGTTGAACGGCGTGCAAGTTGTGAACAAGTGACGCTTTAAGAAAGAACAAACACCGAAGCTAGTCTTCGGCTAGATTTCCTACCTACTTGTAACCACAATTATGATTTGGTTTTATCATGCTTTTTTATGAGATATGTTGTATTAGATATTATGCTTCCAATTGGTTTGAATGATGAGATATGTATTTACAAATGACATACATATACATTGACATCTCATGCATGGCATGGGGTGATGATTATGAATTACCTTGACTTGAGAGTCCCAATAAAAGAACACTGTGAAACAACTCAATGATGAAGTGTCTTTCCACAGGAAATGAGGATTACTGTGGATTACCTTATCGTGTGAGTCCCAATGAAAGAACACTGTGAAACAACTCAATGATGGAGTATCTTTCCGCAGGAAATGAGGATTACTGTGGATTACCTTATCATGTGAGTCCCAATGAAAGAACACTGTGAAACAACTCAATGATGAAGTATCTTTCCACAGGAAATGAGGATTACTGTGGATTACCTTATCGTGTGAGTGCCAATGAAAGAACACTGTGAAACAACTCAATGACGAAGTGTCTTTCCACAGGAAATGAGGATTACTGTGGATTACCTTATCGTGTGAGTCCCAATGAAAGAACGCTGCGAAAGAACTTGATGGCTATGTATACTGGTAATGGGTGGGACTCATTACATATGCACTTACATACATAGCATTGTTTTCAAATGTTTTATTGATAATCATGTACTATGATATATATGCATGTTTTATATGCTGACCATGTGGTAGCCCTGATCGGAAAACTACTGGGCGCGTTGATCTAAAGCGCTAATTCTATCCTTAGAGGATAATGCAGGAACAAGGAAGGGAAAATAGAAGGATGATGACCAGGAGGGGAGCCAAGCTTAAGAGCTTGATGTTGGAATGATTTTTATAGTCTACTGTTATTTGGATTTCGTTTATAGACATGTAATAAGTCGATACCTTTGCATGGTTGGTTTATGTTATTGACAATGGATGGTTGGATAAGTTATTTTAATATTTGAGACTTGTACTTGCTGTCTAATCAGTTTAATTCCGCAGTTAGTCTAGTTTATTCCGCATAACTTGATTAGTTCCATGTGTGAGTTGTCTTTCATGGGTTTAGTCCATGCACACATGGGTGGCCAGTTAAGGGTCGGACTTGGGTAGTCCGGACTTAGCTCGAGTCGTGACGCCGCCTGCTCTCTTCCGGTGTTATTATATTGTTTTTTTTTTTAAATTAGACTCTGATTTCTCGGAGAGGGCAGGGCGTTACAGTTGGTATCAGAGCGAAATGGGAAGTTGAATCATCGAAGTAAGATTAAGACGGTTTCATGTCTCACTGACAGATAAGAATCCCAACTGACCAACTCTTCGGAGTCCGCTGACTAGGGGCCGGATTAATTTACTTCGAGTGACTCAGACTGAACAATCAATCTGAGAACGACAATGAAAGATAGCAAAGTAAAGTACAGTCAACATAATTGGACATATCAAACATAGCAAAGTAGGACGCACTCCCCTAATATCCCCACACTGAGAAACAAACAACAGGAATTTAGAGATTTTCTCAGAAACAAAAGAAAACAAAGTGTGAAGATTTGGCAATATCTCCAAACTGAGAAGTGATACATAATACTTATGGAGGTTTTCCCGGAGAACAGCAGAACATCAGGATTTCCCCAAATTGAGAAATGATACTCGATATTTAGGAAGTTTTCTCAAAAACAAAGAAATACAAAGAGTGCTAATTTGGCAATTTCCCCAAATTATGAAGAACACAAAACTTTACTTAGAAGCTAAGTCAACTGATGTTTCCATGACTTAGGAAAAATGTCTCCAAAGAGGCAGAAAGAAAGGTTAGGGAAATAGAAATATTTTGTAAGGGTGCATTTTTTTATTCTAAGGGTTTGTTTTACCCTATCAACCCTTGTACAAAGATGAATTATGAATATATATAAAGTATGTAATTTTATGATTCTAAGAGGATTTTTGGCACTGAGATGTAGGTGACGAGGTCACTTGATTACATTGAGACGTTGTATGGGTGCGTCCCTCACGTGATGTTGATGATTGAGATGTGGTATGGGTGCGCCCCTCACATGGTATTGACGAGATAAGAATATAGACTTCATGAGTATGGCTTAGAGTAGCTATGAGACTGTGGGAACCTAGATACGAAATACGGAGACTTGGTCCCGTAGGGCTACCGTTGAGGAGTGGGTCCCTCGCATGCTACGAGCTGGAGGGCGCTCTCACGGCTATTTTGCACACTAGATGTGAGGGAATGCGCAGAGCTAGGTACTATTTTACCCTGTGGGGGTGGTACTAGTCTCATCAGACGCTGATCGACCGCCTTAGAGCTTGACTGAATCACCTATGAGGTGAAGGGATGCAGGGCGAGGTAGACCAGATCACGTTGGACGTGGGTCTTCTGCTTGGTAAGTCATGAGCCCTAAGTCTTGCTAAGGGGTCGAGGTATATTTGTGACTTGATAAGGTTGCCACAGTCTTATAGTGATTCATTTGAATGTTGTTCCTACAGATATTAATCATGGATAGATGATACTCATGGACAGAGTGATACCAAGGATGGATTGTTACCATGAATGGATTATACCCATAGGTGGGTTATATTCATGGATGGTTATTAACTATGGATAAATGATACTCATGGGCAGAGTGATACCAAGGATGGATGTTTCCATGAATGGACTTTACCCATAGGTGGGTTATATTCATGGATGGTTATTAACTGAGGATACATGATACTCATGGTCAGAGTGATGCTCAAGGAGGAATTATTTCCATGAATGGATTATACCCATGGGAGGGTTATATTCATGAGTGATTATTAAACAGGGATAGATGATATTTACTGAAAGAGAGATACCCAAGATGGATGCATTTAACCACGGGTGATTATTCCCATGGTGGTTTGGATTGATGCCGGGTATTGGTATCGTGGAAGTTGGAACAAAAGGTGTTAGTCACATAGTGACATATGTGCAAATGAAGATCTGTAAAATTTTGGAGACGTATTTAACGGGAAAGATAAGAGTCTAGTGAAACTTGAATGGGAAGCTATGGGTGACTGTCGAGTTAGACTGATCACCTGACTCTGTAGTTAGCCGATGGAATTCCAGGAGAGTGCAACTAGAAACCTAGTTAAAATGGAATCAGAAAAAGCTTTGAGCATAGTCTCGCATTGACAGACTACCTCACACAGAGAATAGATGAAAGAACATATTGAACAGGTACGTATGGAAAATATTATGAGAGCAACTAAAGTGAAAAAGAGTAGATTGATCTATGTGAGATCACAATTGACTCACGAGAAAAAGATATAACATGAGAACAGCTCATCCTGAAGGGTTTATGTAATTTATTTGGAACCCTACTTCGCTTGATTTTTGGGATGAAAATTTTAAAAAGAGGGTTATAATGTAACACCCTAATTTCTCAATGAAATAGATAATTACGAAAATGCCCCTGGCTGGGTAACTTTATTAATTATGATGTTAAATGAGAAAATGGTGGGGCCCATTGCTCAAATTAAGACCCTATGAGCACATTATCAATGTCAAATTTGATTGGTTGGGTAATGTACATCAATTTGGGTCAATATGGGTAATTGGGTCAAAGGACCCAATTGGACCCAATGGGTCATAATGGACTTATTAGACCATTGGGTGAGCCCAAATTTAATGGGTTAAGCTGAATTGATTGGAAATCAAGTGGAGCAAAAATGGGTAGGCTTGATGCACATCTGAAAACCAAATGCAAATGGCTAAAACAACCCATAAATGGGTCATGTTGTCAAAAAGGGTCAAGGAGCTAAAAAGGGGACCCAATGGATCGGGTTGACCTTGTTGACCACGGCTGACCATGTGGGCCCTCAAATGAGCTCAATGGTGAGTCAAATCAGGTTGAGTGGGACTTAATTGAGTTGGTTTTGAATTAAGAAATGAGTTGACTCAAGTGCATTAAATGAGTGTCATTTAATGTGGTGAGTTGGACTTGTGAGTTGGGTGAGTCAAAATGGAAATCAAAGGGGCTGTAAAATCAGTGAGTTAAAAGGAAGATGAAGAGGTGCATGAGTCTCAAGCCACACAATACAAGTCCCACATGTTGGGGACTTGTGGTGTGAGCTTCCAGGCAAAGTCTTAAATGGAATTGATTTAAATGAGATAAGATTACATGGGGTTGCCAAAGGTTGCATTGGCTGGTGCCAAAGGTTGCATTGGCTGGTGGGTGTCTTGGTTGTGCCAAGTGACTCTTTGGTTTAATCAAGAATTTATGAGGAAATTGAGCGGTCATAGTGGCTGATTTACAAAAGAGGAAGACCACCTCATTTGGCCGATTTTCACACATAGAAAATCTTAAGAATCCTCATCTCTCTCCGTCTCTCCAAACTCTTTCTCTTGGCTGAACCAGCAGTGGTGTTTTCACCAATTGATCAAGCATAAACCAGCAAATGAATGGAGGCTAAGAAAGATGGGAAGTAAAGAGCAAAGGCAAGAGGAAAAGCTTGGAAGATTTGGTAAGTATTTCCATGGGTTGGCCGAACTTATCAAGGGTTAGACCTTGGTTCGTGTTTCATAAAAGTGACGAAAAATGTATCATTGGGTTCGACCAATTTGGATGGCCGAACCCCATGAAAAGAATGGGTTTATTTGGATGGTCTTTGTAAGATAAAACCATGGACTGTTTAAGATGTTAATTTATACCTAAGTTGCATATTTTAAAAAGGTTTAAATAATAGAATTCAGTGCCACGTTTTGGGCCATGGTATGGCCGATTGTATCAAGGAATTTAATCTTGGATAAAGGTTGTGCAATGGTTAAAAAAATATACCATTGGGTTCGGCCACCATGATTGGCCGAACCCCATGAAATTCATTTGGTTGGGCTATGGTTGTGAAGTCCACAAAACATATCGGTGGTGGAGCTATTTACATGTTTTAATTAGGTCATGATATGGTGAATTTATCAATGGTTTGACATATGATGATGAGGTTGAAAAGGATGGAAACTTCGAGCATTGGTTCGGCCACTTTGGATGGCCGAACCCCATGAAAGTTATTGATTAATGGTATGGTTTTTGGGGATAAAAACCATATCATGTGAAGATTTTTAAAGGATTGAAAAAAAAATGGAATTAATTAATTGTATGGGATCGGCAATGAATGTTTAACCTTGCTGCTTTTATGGTTAAAATGTAGTGGATAAATAATGTAGAAGTGTTGGAAAAATTGCATCAGAAGAACCATAAGGTTTGGCCATTCCCCATGGGTCATCTTATGGAGTTTTAATGTGATTTACTTGGAGCTATGGTTACTGTTTTGGGTCAGCCATTGGATGGCTGAACCATGTATTTATCTTAGTGAAAGAGTGGAGCTTAAGTTAAGTACATAGGTTAAAATTATTGAACCAAGGGAACCATTGGGTTCGGCCATGTGTATGGCTGAACCCCATGGACTGTTTTGATGGGAGATTTGGATTAAAATTAAGTTGGAAGCTAAGGTTTGTTTTATGCTTTTGTTCTAAGAAATACCTATGCTTAGTTATGGATCTAATATTAATTTGATCAATCATGATAATGATGGAAAGTAGGACAAAAATCAGATTGGTGAGGTTCGGCCATGAAGTATGGCCGAACCCCACTAATGGTCATTGGTGACCCTAGTGTGTAGTTACTAATGTTGATGGATGGACTTAGTGGTTAATTTATATGTATGTATGAATGATATAAAGGACCCCACTAAGTTGGTTTGGATATGGTTAGTGGTGTTTAAGGAAAATTAAACAAAAGGTTAGCCTAAATGGCATAAAGGTAATTATTGATGAATTGACTAAAGATGGAACGATCATAGGATTGGATGTATGGACCTAAACCAAAGTGGTATGGTTCGGCCATGTTGTATGGCCGAACCCTACCAAGGTATTTTTATGGTATATGAGACCTAAACTTGATTAGAAATCAAGTAGATCAAGTATTTGACTTGCTGATTGTATAACAAGGAAGCGGAAGTTGAACGGCGTGCAAGTTGTGAACAAGTGACGCTTTAAGAAAGAACAAATACCGAAGTTAATCTTCGGTAGGTTTCCTACCTACTTGTAACCACAATTATGATTTGGTTTTATCATGTTTTTTATGAGATATGTTGTATTAGATATTATGTTTCAAATTGGTTTGAATGATGAGATATGTATTTACAAATGACATACATATACATTGACATCTCATGCATGGCATGGGGTGATGATTATGGATTACCTTGACTTGAGAGTCCCAATGAAAGAACACTGTGAAACAACTCAATGATGAAGTGTCTTTCCACAGGAAATGAGGATTACTGTGGATTACCTTATCGTGTGAGTCCCAATGAAAGAACACTGTGAAACAACTCAATGATGGAGTATCTTTCCGCAGGAAATGAGGATTACTGTGGATTACCTTATCATGTGAGTCCCAATGAAAGAACACTGTGAAACAACTCAATGATGAAGTATCTTTCCACAGGAAATGAGGATTACTGTGGATTACCTTATTGTGTGAGTCCCAATGAAAGAACACTGTGAAAGAACTTGATGGCTATGTATACTGGTAATGGGTGGGACTCATTACATATGCACTTACATACATAGCATTGTTTCAGATGTTTTATTGATAATCATGTACTATGATATATATGCATGTTTTATATGCTAACCATGTGGTGGCCATGATCAAGGAACCTACTGGGCGCGTTGATCTAACGCCCTAATTCTATCCTTAGAGGATAATGCAGGAACAAGGAAGGGAAAAGAGAAGGATGATGACTAGGAGGGGAGCCAAGCTTAAGTACTTGATGTTGGAATGATTTTTATAATTTATTGTTATTTGGATTTCGTTTATAGACATGTAATAAGTTGATACCTTTGCTATGGTTGGTTTATGTTATTGACAATGGATGGTTGGATAAGTTATTTTAATAATTGAGACTTGTACTTGATATCTAATCAGTTTAATTCCGCAGTTAGTCTAGTTTATTCCGCATAACTTGATTAGTTCCATGTGTGGTTTGTCTTTCATAGGTTTAGTCCATGCACACATGGGTGGCCAATTAAGGGTCGGACTTGGGTAGTCCGGACTTAGATCGCGTCGTGACGCCGCCCTCTCTCTTCCAATGTTAGTATATTGTTTTTTTTAAAAAAAAATAGACTCTGATATCTCAGAGAGGGTGGGGCGTTATAGGTATGGCCAAATATATCAAAGGTAAAAACCATGGAAGATGATGTTAAAAAGGGTAGAAAACATGGATCATAGGGTTCGGCCACTTTGGATGGCCGAACCCCATGAAATGTTTTGGTTATTTTGATGGTTTTTGGAAGTTAAAAACCATGCAATGTTATGGAGGTTCTTAGGTATTTTAATTGGTGTTAAGATTGATGTTTTGGGTTGGCCATTGGATGGCTGAACCATACTAAGATTATGGCTAAATTACTATGTCAAAACCATGAATAATTATCGGAAGGATTGAGTCAAGAAAACCATAGGGTTCGGCCGTTCCCATGGACCCTTGTATGGGTATTTGGATTTAAGATTATGATTAGAAATTGTTGATGGTTTTTATGATGTTTTAAAAAGGGTTTAACATAGCTGAAAGAATGAGGGATTTGGATATTTATGTTCATCATAAAGGATGACAAAGGGGAGCACCAAAACCAAAGGGGTGAGGTTCGGCCATGGTGTATGGCCGAACCCCACCAAGTGCTATGTATGGTGTTTGGTTGTCAAAAGGTCTAAAAATATTCCAATGGATGGAATTATAAGAACCATCCTTTGATGGATAAAGGTTTTGATGAATAAAAGAAAAATATAGCTTCGGCCATGTATAGGACCGAACCCCATAAAATGACATTAGTGGATGGTTAAGGACTAAGGTAATTAAATGGATTGATTGGTAAGTAATCTTATGAATGAAGGATTGAAAAAAGACCAAATCTAAGGTGGTGACGTTCGGCCATGTAACACCCCAATTTCTCAATGAAGTGGAAAATTACCAAAATGCCCCTGAGTTGTTAAATTAATTATTTTGTGATGTTAAGTAAGGAAATAGTGGGGCCCATTGCTCAAAATAAAATCATATGAGCACATTATGAATGTTAAGTTTGATTGGTTGGGTAATATTCATCATTTGGGTCAAAAATGGCTAAATGGGTCAAAGGGCCCAAATGGGGCCCATCGGGTCTTGCTGGGTTATTTGACCATTTTGTGATTTTAAATTAAATGGGATTAAGCCTATTTGATTGGAAATCAAGTGGAGGAAAAATGGGTAGGCTTGATCCATAGGTAAAAACCAATTAGAAATGACCAAAATACCATAAATGGGTCATGTTGTCAAAACGGGTCAAGGAGCTAAAAGTGGACCCAACGGGTCGAGTTGACTATTGTTGACCGTTTGAACCCTCAAGGGAGCTCAAACACGAGTCAAATCAGTTGAGTGGGACTGAGGTGAGTTGGAATTAAATCAAAAAGTGAGTTAACTCATGTGCATTAAATGAAATGCATTAAATGTGATGAGTTGGGTTGGAATAAAAATACCTTGAGTTGGGTGAGTCAAAATGGAAATTCAAGGGACTGTAAATCAGTGAGTTTAAGGGTAAGTTGAAGAGGTTGGCTGGCCTCAACCCAACCAAAACAAGTCCCACACGTTGGGGACTTGTTTTGGTGGGTTCCATGGTGAAAATTAAATGTAAATGCATGGATTGGAGGTGAGTTGTTTGGGAATATGAATGGCTGCATGGGTAGAATGCCAAGGGGTGCTTTGCTTTGCTGCAAGTTACTCCTTGGTTTGTACAAGGCTTGATGAGGAGTAATGGGGGTGTTGATGGCTGAAATACAAAATCAATGAACACCATCACTTGGCCAATTTATCATTGCAAAACCTAAGATTTTCCTCATCTCTCTCTCCCTCTCTCCTCTCTCCAATTCGTTGTTCTTCTTGGCTGGAATAGCAGAGGTTTTGGCATCAAATATTCAAGCACAAAACAGTAAAAGAAAAGAAGAAATAAAAGGGAGAAAACAAGGAACCAAGACAAGGAGGAAGTTTGGAAAATTTGGTAAGTATCTTTATGATATTTTGGTTTAAAAACATAAAACAAGTAGGGTATGTATTGAGCCATGGTCATGGCCGAATACACCAATGTTTAACCTTGATTATGGAGGATTTAAAATGGTAAAAATAACCATTAGGTTCAGCCACCATGAAGGGCCGAACCCCATGTAAGAGATGGCTTGGTTTTCATGTTTTGAAACATGAAAACCATGGATTTTGTGGACTGTTTTTGGGTTTTGATTTAAGATTTAAATACATGTTTTAGAATGGTTAAAAAACATGGATCTGATTGACATAGGGACTGAAGTTTATATGGTCTAAAATCAGTGGATTAAAAGATGGAAATGGACCATTGGGTTCGGCCACTTAGCATGGCCGAACCCCATGAAAACAAGTGGCTAGTTTTGAAGGTTTTCAGAAGTTAAAACCATATAAGTTGGGACTGATGTTAGATGTTTGTAATAGATTTAAAATACATGTTTTAAAGAGGGTTAAGACATGGGTTTGGATATTAGAAAAGGTGGAAGTTATGTGGTCTAAATCAGTGGATTAAAATTGGAAAAAATGGACCATGGGGATCGGCCATCTTGGATGGCCGAATCCCATGGAGTTGTGTTGATTTTGGATGTTTGTTTGAAAGGTAAAACCTGATTTTTATTTACTGTTATCACATGATTATCTGAGGTTTAAAAACAGTAAACATAACCATTGGGTTCGGCCACCATGGAGGGCCGAACCACATGTAAAAGAATCTTGGTTTTCATGTTGGGAAACATGGAAACCATGGACTTTCATGGACTGTTTGGATGAATTTAATTAGAGGGTTTCTAAGAGATATAAGGGCAGCAAAAGGGTACTGATATTGCATGATTTAAATAACACCTAATGCATGTTTGAAGGATCAATTCATGGACATAGGGTTCGGCCAACTTGAATGGTCGAACCCCATGAAAGAGGTTGATGATTGTTGTGAAATCAAAGAGTTAGAAACCATGCAATACCATGGGGTTTCTATAGGAGTTTAAATAGAATTAGGTTTGCTGTATTTATGCCTAAGATACAAGATAAATGATGAAAGATTATTAGAAGAATTGAATCCCAAAGAGCCATGAGGTTCGGCCATGTGAATGGCCAAACCCCATGGGTTGCTTTATGGTTTTTATTTGGTTTACTTAGGGTTATGGTTACTGATTTGGGTCAGCCTTTGGATGGCTGAACCATGTATTGATCATGGTTGAATTAGCATGATTAAACCATGAGTGATCATGGTGATGATTGGATCAAGTGAACCCTAGGGTTCGACTATGAGTATGGCCGAACCCCATGGGGCTGTTTTGATAATTAATGGGCTGTTTTAAATGGGAGCTTATGGTTGTTTTAATTAGGGGATCATTCATGATAATTACGGACAATGGAAAAAACTGTAAATACTAGTCGAATGATCAATGATGGAAATGATCATAGGGTTGGATGTACGGACACGAACCCTACCTGATGTGGATGGGTCTATGATGTGATTAAATAAGTAAATGATGTTATGACTTATTGATTGATAAATGGATAAGGTACCGGAAGTTGAACGACGAGCGAGTCGTGACCAGGTGAAGCTCAAAAAGGAACGGACACTTAAGCAAAGTTTGTGTAGGTTTCCTACCTTTGTTGTAACCACTACTTAATATGCTGTTTTATGTTGATTTTGATATCTTATATGATTGTAAAGTTATGTTTTTAAATGACATGTTTGCATAGACATCTCATGCATGGCATGGGATGATGGTGTTGTAACCGGAGGCCACTTCGTCGGGGCGTCCGAAAGACCACTGTGGGGTACCCTGATGATGAGAATCCCATCAGGAGGAATCCGGAGGCCACACTCCGTCGGGGCGTCCGAAAGACCACTGTGGGTTACCTTGACGATGAGAATCCCGTCAAGTGATGGCTATGTTGAATGGTGATGGGTGGGACTCATTACATGATCATTTCATACATAGCATGTTTTATGGAATTTTGACACACATGTATTATTATTATATTATTTGCATGTTTTTGACTAACCATGTGGTAGCCCTATTAGGAAACACTACTGGGCGCGTTGATCTAACGCCCTATCTATATCCTTAGTGGATGATGTAGGGAAAGGGAAGAACGTGGATCGAGAAGAGAACCAAGTACTGGAAACTTGGGCGGTTTGAATGATTGGAATGGATTATGAATGGATTATTTATGGACTTGTTATTTGATTTATTTGGACAATGTAATTTGGTAATTAGATGTTGGCATGTAATAAGTAGTTAAGTAGATGCTATGGTTGGATTTATTTGGATGGTTTGGAATGAATGGTAGACTAAGGTTATATAATAATTTTGGAGAATAAATTAGGTACTTTGCTATCTAAGAATGGAAAATTGGATTAGTCATAGGTTCTATTATAACCTCAGTTAGATTTAGACTAAGTTAATTCCGCAAGTTCTATATATACCATGTGCGGATCAGTTTTATGGACTTAGTTCATACGTACATGGGCTTGGCCAGTTAAGGGTCGGATTTAGAGATCCGAACTTAACTCGCGTCGTGACATTCCGCCCCGATCACTTGTTGATTATTATTATATAAAAAAATTAAAAATAAATAAATAAACTCTGAAAATTAGAGTGAAAAGGGCGGGGTGTTACAGGCCATGTGGTATAGCCGAACCCCACTAAGGTGGATTTGTGGTGGACCTTGATTATTAAGCAAAATTTAGACAAGGGTTAGTTAGTGGTAAAACCGTAAATACAAGTTATAATGGAATGAAGGATTAAAGGACTTGAAAGAGGGGTCAAACCAAAGTGGTATGGTTCAGCCATGCAGTATGGCCGAACCTACCAAGGTATATTATTTATTATAAGGTGTTTATGTAAGTTATATGGATAATATTGATCAAATGAAAAGGAAGATCAAATCCAAAGTGGGTGAGGTTCGGCCATGGGTATGGCCGAACCCCACAAGGTGGTTTTTGGGATTTAAACTTAATTAGAAATCAAAAGGATATGTGATTGACTCGCTGTTATATAAACAAAGTAACGGGACTTGAACGGTGCACAAGTCGTGAAAGGGTGACAGATTAGAAGAAAGGACAACTTAAGTGAACTTTCTGTAGGTTTCCTACCTACTTGTAACCACTTTTATATTTGGTTTTATCATGGTTTTTATGAGACATTTGTTATACTATTATTTATCATATTGGATTTGAATGATGAGATTTATTTACATGTTTCATATATTCATTGGCATCTCATGCATGGACATGGGATGATGATTATGGAAACCGGAGCCCACACTCCGTCGTATGCCAGTGATGCAACTGTGGGGCCTCCTTAGGCGATGAGGGTCCTGCCAGGGGGAATATCATGATGATAAGAGTCACATCAAGAAGAAACGAAAGAACACTATGGATTACCTTGACGATGAGAGTACCGTCAAGTGATGGCTATGTATGCTTGTGATGGGTGAGACTCATTACATTTGCATACATACATAGCATTGTTTTTATGAATTTTGATGACTATATATTATGATATATGCATGTTTTCTTCTAACCTTGTGGTAACCCTAATCGGAAGACCTACTAGGCGCGTTGATCTAATGCCCTATTTCTATCCTTAGTGGATGACGCAAGAAAGGGAAAAGGAAAGGTCGAGGATCGCGAGGGAAGCCAAGTATAGGAGCTTGGATATGGAATGGAATTAATTATTGACATTTGAATACTTTTATATGGACATGTAATAACTCAGTAATACTGCTATGGTTTGATTTAAGTTTGAATGAATGTTTAGTTTAAAGTAATCATGACTTGTACTTTGCTATCTAAACAGTTTAGTTCCGCATATTTGACTTATTCCGCAATCAGTTATGTATTTTCCGCAAGTTTTACTTAGTTCTATGTGTGGTTTGGTTTTCATGGACTTGGTCCATACACACATAGGTTTGGCCAGTTAAGGGTCGGACTTTGGAAGTCTAGACTTAGCTCGCGTCGTGACATTCCGCTCTCTATCACTCTTCTATTAAAAAAAAAAAAATAGACTCTGATTTCAAGTGAAAAGGGCGGGGCGTTACAGTCTCATTGCTTGGCTTGTATAACAGCCACCTCTCCATTATTGGCCCTTTTGGGAGAATCGTCCATGAGGTGAAACTCCATGTCTCCAACGGTATAGCCATTGTTTGGCTTAAGTAACCGCCACCTCTCCATTATTCTCATCAATGCCCCATATGGGGGTTTCATCTTTGAGATGAAACTCTCCCTTTCTTTCCCTCCAACGTGTGGACCACCTTATTTGAATTTGAAACACCAGCCCTACAACCTCATACTCCGTTCATTTATAATTTATTTCCAAACAATTCACTCACTTATAATTTATTTCAAATCAACTCACTCACTTATAATTTATTTCCAATCAACTCACTCATTTAACTCAACCATTTAATTCTATTTCAAACTCCAATCAACCCCAACTTAATCAAGCTTGGACTCACTTGATGGTCAATCAAGTCAAACGCGACCCATTGGGTCCAAATTGGCCATTTTGACCCATTTCACAAACTTTGACCCCATTAGTAATCTTGACCCAATTAAACATACATTACTCATTTATTTTATTTCAAACCCTTAACCCATAGCCATTGGGTCTTAATTGAACAATGGGCCCCACAACTTACTCATCTACAGTCATATCCTTTTAATTCATAATTTCAATGGTAATTTCCATAAATATTGATAAACTGAAAAATCTGGGGTATTACAAACCATGGGTGAGTTCATAGGTGAGTTCAAGAGGGTTAAATGAAGAGAGTTGAATTAAGGAAATAAATTGAAGTCATGAGTTAAGAGTTGCTTGGATGAGTTCAAATCAAAATTGAGTTGAATGGGAGGTGAGTTTAAATAATCAAGTGAGTTAAAAGGGGAGTGGAAGGGACTCTAAGTGAGTCAAGGAGGGAGGTAGAGGGTTTCCATCTCATGGAAACCCTAGACACAAAACCGTTGGGTAGAGGGAGAATGCCAAGTGTAAGCCATGTGCCCTCTTGGTTAGCCAAGGGACACATGGGAAAGACCCCATCTTAATGTGGGTGGTTGGGAGATTAGGGTTACACAAGAGAAAAAGCTCTCACCCAAAACACCTTGGCCGACCCTCTTCTTGAGACATTCATCTCATTCTCTCCCTCTCTCCCTCTCTCAAAACCCTAAGGCCAATCCTCTCTAGACAAGAAAAGAGTTAGGGTTTTTCCATCTCAACTTCTCTCTCTCTCTCACCAAAACCCTAGGGCAAGATAGAAAGGGCTTACACAAGACCAAGCCACCCTTGGCCGATCCTACCTTAGAAAAAATAGTTGAGATTGTTTCATCTCACCCTCTCCTCCTCTCCCTCTCTCAATCTTCAAACCCTAGGCCGAACCCTCCCTTAGGGTTTCTCATCTCAAACCCTCTCCCTCTCAAGCAACCTCTTTGGCCGAATACATCAAGAAGTCTCTCAATCTCTCTTCCTCTCATTTCGGCACTAAACTTGGAGAAACCGAAGAACGGAGGAGGAAGAAGAAATGACTAAGGAAGGAGAATGACGGTGAAGCAAAATCAGACCTAAGGAAACGGAGAAGTCGCGGAATCGGTATGTATCGTTTACAAGGTTTATTAATTAAAAGAGGCTAAGGGAACCATGGTTCGGCTATAGAATGGCCGAAACCATGGGGTTCCATAAGAGATTGAAAAATGGACAAAACCCTAATCTTATTGATGGGTATGTTAGATTGTGCAAATAAAATTGTGATGAGGAGGACTATGATAATGCATGATTAATGGATGACAACATGGTTCGGCCCCTTGCATGGCTGAACCCTATTTATATATATGGAGATCATATGGGGCTCAAAAAGAGATTGGATGAGGTTCGGCCATGATGTAACGCCCCACCTTTTTTCACTTGCCGAAAATCAGAGTCTATTTTTATTTTGAAATAAAAGAGTGAGAGAGAGAGAGCGGGAACGTCACGAAGCGAGCTAAGTCCGAGCTTTCAAAGCCCAGCCCTTAACTGGCCAACCATACGTGTGCGTGGATTAAGTCCATGAGAACGGTTCACACGGAATAAGGTTATACATGCGGAATAAATCGTAGATACGGAATTATAATAGAATAACTATCCTACCAATTTTAAATAACAAGGAAGTCCACCACTTAATTATAATTACCTTAAGTTAAAATATCCAAAATCAACAATCCAAACCATAGTAAATAATCTAAGTTATTACAGTCCCAAATACTAGCTACTCAAATTACATTGTCCATGAATAAACTTACATAAAATGAAACTAGATCATCCAAGCTCTTAAGCCTGGCTCCGATCGCATCCTTCGTTCCGTCCATTTCCTGTGTCATCATCTAAGGTAGAAGTAGGGCGTTAGACAACGCTCCCAGTAGGTACTCCGAGTAGGGTCAACACATGGATTAGTATAAACAAAATCACATAGATATAAATAAGATCAAAACCATGCAAGTCAATGCCATGCCATGGGTGTCATATGCTATGAATCCCACCCATCATCCATATCACAATCACATTGTAAACCCTCTTGATGGATAATCCACATCAAGGTATTGTCATGACTTCCCGCGAATGCCTTATCGGTCCCACAGAACGGAGCGCGGACTCCGGTTACATTTCAAACACAGTATATCCCTACGAATGCCTTATCAGTGGCCCCGAACGGAGTGTCGACTCGGTTACAATTCAAACACAGTATAGCCCCACGAATGCCTTATCGGTCGCCCCGAACGGAGCGTGGACTCCGGTTACAATTCAATCATACATCCATTGGAATCAGTGTGGATTCCTCCCCACGATTGTTTTATCGGAAATCCGAATGGAGCGTGGACTCCCCTCATCTGATCCCTCCCATGCCATGCATGAGATGCAAGTGCAAACATGCTATGTAATAATAAACGTCATAGCATTAAAATCCCATAGTTGAAACATATCATTTGATACCAAAATAAATCATCAAAACATGAAGTAAAATCATCACATATACATATTCCATGGTTTTCAATAAGTTAAGAATCCTACCAACGTCCAAATATCGAGTCCTTGTGTTTCCGTCCAAAAATCGATCACCGGTCGCGTTAAGCCGATCATACACCGTTTGTGAAATCCTGTTACCTTATTACATATAACACATATACATACATCCATTTGGTGATCCATTTAATTCCATAAAATAACCAAATTAATTATTCCAATGGATTTAAACCATTCCCTTTATCCTTCCAATTTAACTTAACTGTTTGGAAAACCATATAAATATTTCATCTTTAAAATCTGTAATGGCCCAAAATATTTAAATCAATAAATATGTGGATATTATTTATTTTAAGGATGAAAATTAGGAAATTGATGGAATAAATGATAAATGGGCCAAAACTTGGACAAAGGCCCAAGTATGGCCCAATGGACTGTGGAGTTGATTTAAATTCATTTAAAGGGGCAATGAGGGTTAGATGGGTCAAGAATGGTCAAATTAGGTCAAATACGCATTTGGGACCCAATGGGTCAAGGTAGTTAAGTTCTAAGGTAAATGGGTAAGATGAAAATGCAATTGGGCCATGGGCCCAATGGGGATCCATTTAGAATGAATTGAATGAAATTTAAATCACCGAAGTTAATTTAGAATTAAACCAAGGTGATGTGGCCAAGTGGGACCCACCTCCACCTCATTAAGTGAGGTGGCGTGTGGACCCAAGGATGGGTAGGGCCGGCCACCATGGTGGAATTAGTCAACCATGGGTGGAAGTATGAAGGTAACTTAAAGAGGTGGAATTAAGTTAAGTCGAAATAAATTAACCTAAATTAATAATTTAATTAATCAAGTGATTAAGTTAAGCAAATGGGGTTAAATTGGTCAAATGGGAGACCAAGCTACCCCACCTCAAATGTAAAACACGTTGGACTTGGTAGTGGTTATCTAAACCACCACCATAAAGCAAGATAAATATCTTGTATTGGTTGGTGGAATAATTAATGTAAAGTGTGGTTAGGTCACCAAATGGGGATAAGCTTTGATTTCTCTTCTCATTTCTTATCCTCTCTTCATTTTTTACTCTCTCCATTTTTTCATTCTCCATTGCCGTCCCATGCTCCAAGTGAAGGAGAGAAAGAGAGCTAAGGAGAAGAGAAGAGAAGAGGAGAAGAAAAAAAGTGGAAATTTAAGCAAAATCACTCTAAGATCAAGGTTATCATCTCCCCTCTCATCATCTTTCCCTCTCCATCTCTCAATACAAACCCTAACTTGGCCGATCCTAAGGTTGGGGGTTGTCACCATTGATCAAGCATCTTGACCTACCAAAGATCAAGAGGAAGGAAAGAGGAGGCTAAGGAAACCGACGGGAGTAGCAGAAGTCGGAGGAGACGACGGATTGTGAGTATTTCTTAAACAAGAAATTTTGGACTTTTAGGGTTTAAGAATTGGGATTTATTTTTGTAAAATTAATGGTGGTTAAATAAGTTTATGCCATGGATTTTAAGTCCATCAAATGAAAGGGTGGAAGGTGGAGGAAACCCTAAATGGGCAAATTAGGGTTAGGGAAAAGAAATAAATAAATGTATTAAGTGCATAGTGTAATTTATTAAATTAAGCATGAAATTAGGTGATTGGAAGGAAATCATGGGCCATAGGGTTCGGCCATGTAGTATGGCCGAACCCCATGGTGGGTGTTTTGGTGGTTGATTTAATTGGTTAGGGTTTTAAAGAATGGAAGGCAATAATGGTTTTTAGCGAATGAATTTTAGTAAATGAATGAATGTGGGTAAGTTTTAAAATGGTGTTATGATGAAAATACAAAGAGGTGTATGGCCTTGAAAGGCATGGATGGAGTGAACCTTGAACCATGGGTTCGGCCATGGTGTATGGCCGAGCCCTATGGTAATGTGTTACAAATTTTAAATGGGTTTAAAAAGCCATGGAAAATGGGAAGATTGATGGATTTAATATTTTGGTGAATGTAGATATTTTGGAGCAATGAATGATGGATCATGAGCCATGGGTTCGGCCATGGTGTATGGCCGAACCCTATGGTGATCAAATGATGGAATGAAGGGTTGTGAATAATGGAAAATAAATGGGAATGTTAGTAGTTTTGATGAACCCAAGAGATAAAAAAAACCAATGTTGATCAAATGGGTGATCTAAATGAATGGTGAAATCCCCATATGAAGGGACTTGTGATAAATTCAAATGTGAACAATGGACCCAAGAAAAAAGATGGGAAAAGGACACCATGGGTTCGGCCATGGTGTATGGCCGAACCCATGGCCCATTTATGAGTCTTTTGATGGGTTAGGTTGGAGTATGAATGTGTTTAAATTGATTGGGATTTGGTTAAGTTAAGGACTTATCTTTAATGAGTTCATGTAATGGTTGATAGGTCACTAATAAATCTAAGTTATGGATCAATTTTGGACTTAATCATGTATGGATAAATGAGTGATTAATCATGGAAAATGAGGTAGTGGCAAAACCGTAATTAATGGCCAAATTCAAGAATTCCATGGAGATTGATCATGGAATTAGGGGCTCTAATGTAATAACCTTATAAGGGATTGATCAAGCCTAGGGTGGCCAATTTTTAAGAATTATGGGATTAAAGGTTTAAATAGATGAAATGGGACCCACAAAACCTAAATAGTGACCGGTTTTTCATATGGACTTGGAAATGATTTATGGGCTTAGAAATGGTTAAAACTTGGACTGATTTGTGTATGTAATAAGGTATTGGATATCGCGAGCGGTACGGGTGTCGTTAGCCGAATTATCGGACGAAAATGAAACAAAGACGCGAGTCTGTATTCGGTAGGATTCCTACCTTTTTGTAAGCCGTGGATTAGTTGTTATGTGATGGTTCTTGACTTATTTTTGGTAATTATATGATATGTTTTTATGGTGGGTTTTAATGGTGATGATTTATATGTATGATAGGTTTTATGTTGGGTTTTAATGGTTATGATTTATATACATAGTATGATGCAAGGCTATGAATTCTATATTAATGCTATGAGTTATATATATATAACATAGCATAATGCACTACATCTCATGCATGGCATGGGCGGAAAAAAAATAAACAAACCGGAGCCCATGCTCCGTCGGGGCGACTGAGAAGCATTCATGGGGATAGCCTGATAGGCTATAACCGGAGTCCATGCTCCGTCGGGACGACCGAGAAGCAAGCATGGGGATATCTTGACGAGGTTTTTCCGTCAAGAGGGATATGACATTGTGATGGTAGGGATAATGGGTGGGACACATGACATGATGCACCCATGGCATGACATTCATCTTATAGTTTTCCTTATATGATTTCATATGTATCTGTTATTATTAATCCATGTGCTAGCCCTACTTGGAGGCCTACTGGGCGCGTTGTCTAATGCCCTACTTCTACCCTAGCTGGTGACGCAGGAAATGGCGGGACGGAAGGACGTGGTGTAAGCCAAGCTCAGGAGCTTGGGAAAGGAGACTAGATAGCTTGTTTAAGTTTTACTTTGGAAATGTATATTTGAATAGCTTAGCTGGTTGGAATGTAATAAATTTAGTCTACTTGCGATGTTTTAGATTTTGTTATGGATATTGTGAATCAAGGGTATTTTAGTAATTAGTTGAATGTGATCTTCCATGCTATCTAAAAGTTGTAGGATAGTCTCTATTATCATGTTCCTCATTAAATTATATTCCACGAGCTTACGCCTACGTGTGAACCATTCTCGTGGACTTCGTTCCATGCATACGTAGGGTTGGCCAGTTAAGGGCCGGGCTTTAGAAGCTCGGACTTAACTCGTGTCGTGACGTCCGCGCCCTTTGTCACTTTATTTAAAAAAAAAATAGACTCTGATTTTCGGTGAAAAGGGGCGGCGTTACAAAATCAGCCGGCTACCCGCTGTCCACTACCCACTATCCACTGTCCACTGTCCACTGTCCACTGTCCACTACCCACTGTCCACTGTCCACTAAAACTCACTAGTGGGGTTCGGCTATACAACATGGCCGAACCTCACTCTTTGGTTTTAACCCCCTTTTTAGTCCTTGATCATTTTAATCAATGTGGGTCCAACATCATTCCATCTTTTGATTTATTAATCCCATCACCTAAGTTAATCACTTAACTTGATAAAAACAACATCTAAGTCCATCAAATATTATCCATGGTGTTCGGCCATACAACATGGCCGAATCCTATGGTCCTCTATTTTCACCATGTTCCCATCTTAGTTATCACTCTTTCCATAGCTAAACACTTAACTTATTTACACATAACTTAGGTCTATACATGATTCATTAACATAACATAGATCGATAATAAATCCCTCCATTCCTTAGCTTGATCATTCCATCCTTTAAACATGCATAGATCTACCGAATGATCCATCAAAATGGTTCATGGGGTTCGGCCATACAACATGGCCGAACCCATGGTTCCTTGTTTCCATCTTTCCATAGTCTAAATACATGTAAATCCATCAATATTCCTCCACCATTTTCATCCTTTAAAACCCTTTAAAATCACTAACATACATCCATCCTTTTCATCCTTTAAAAATCCATTAAAATTAATAACCAACTTCCATGGGGTGGCCATACAACATGGCCGAACCCTATGGTTCATCTTTTCCTCTTAAAAATCACATTGCCATGTTTAGCTCATTTGATGGGGTTCGGCCATGCATCATGGCCGAACCTCATCCAATTCATTCTTGTCCTCTATGATCCACATACATGGAAATTAGGGTTTTGTCCATTTTTCCATCTCATTCTTTGGATAGATTTTGAATCCATGGCCCATAACATTTTGGCCAACCACTTTTAATTTATAAATCTTGTCAAGTACTACTTACCGATTCCGCGACTCCTCCAGTTTTCTTTCGTGCCGCCTTGCTCCCCCGAGCTTCTCCTTCCTTAGTCTCTTCTTTCTTCTCCTTGATCTTTGGCCAAAGAGTGGTGCTTGATTAAGATAAAAACCCTAAGAGTGGGTTCGGCCAAGGTAAAGGTTTGAGAGAGAGGGAGAGGAGGAGACAATGGGAGAAAACTCTAAGCTATCTTTGTCTTGTGAAAGGGTTGGCCAAGGGAGAGCTTGAGAGAACAATCTCTTCGTTCCAATGAGATCCAATCGGCCAAAGGGGAGTCCCTTTGAAATCAGCCCCAAACTCCTTCCTTAATCCTTCACTTCTTTGTTTTCTTTACTGATTATTATTGAGTCTAGAGATGAAGTTGAGAGAGAAAGAGATGAAGAGAAGAAACCTCTTGGTTGTGAAGAGATGGATTGGCCAAGGTGTGGTGTCTCTTGGGTTATGCCCCTTTGTAACAACCAAGACCCTCCCACTTCCTCATAATGGTGGTGTCTTCCCAAGGTGTCCTTTGGCTTGGCCAAGGCACCACCTGGGATGGAACACCCCTCCATCTTCCAACGTGTACATTCAAGATGGAAACCCCCCATCTTTTCTTAACTATTCACCAACCAAGGTGTCCCTTGGGTTTCCTCCTATGAGATGGAAACCCTCCATCTCTCCTAACGTGTACACCTTGGATATGCCTTTTGGATTTCCTCCTTTGAGATGGAAACCCTCCATCTTCCCACTCCACTCACTTCAATTCAACTCAACTCAACTTAAATGAACTCATTTTCCAACTCAAGCACTTGAACTCAACATTAATAAATTCTCAACTCATGTGAATTTACTTTCCAACTCAAGCATTATTTATCCCACGTGAACTCGTTCATCGACTCAACTCTATTGAACTCACCCATGGTTGACCAAGTCAACCATGGTGGCCAGCCCCACATGTCCTTAGTCCACACGCCACCTCAATTGATGAGGTGGACTTGGGTCCCACTTGGCTATGCCACTTTGATATTACCACATACACTTGCCACCTCACTTGATGAGGTGGACCTACACTTAAATCTTAATTGGGTATTTTGACCCAATTAAATTAATCTTGCCCGTCATTTCAATTGAACCTTATCCATAACCCGTTGGGTCTTAATTTGGTAATTGACCCGACTCCTTACCCATCTAAGGTCCATCTCCATTATTTAATTTCAAATTCCATTTATTCACAAATTAAATGGACAATTTCCATATATATTCATGAAATGAAAATCTGGGGTGTTACAATATTACCCTCTTTTGAAATTTTAGTCTCGAAAATCGAGCGAAGTAGGGTTTCAAATAGATTACATAAATAGCTCAGGGTGAGCTGTTCTCATTTCCAATTCAAGTTCCCAAGTGGCTCCTCATTACCATGTCGATCCCATACCACCTTGACGAACTGAATGGCTCGGTTCCGTAGTACTCTTTGTTCCTTCCCGATCACTCTAACTGGTTTCTCCACATTGGTTGCTTTGTACATCAACATCTTGCACGTTCAACACGTGTGAAGGATCCGGGTTGTATTTCCTCAGCATGGAGACATGGAACACATCATGCAAAGATGACAACTGTGGAGGAAGTGCCAATTGATAAGCCACCTCCCCCACCCTCTTTAGGATTGGAACGGCCCCACAAATCTAGGCAACAGTTTCCCCTTCTTTTCAAATCTCATGTGTCCCTTTTGTGGCGAGACTCTTAAGAACACTAAGTCTCCCACCTCAAACTCAAAGAACCTCTTCCTTTTGTCAGCGTAGCTCTTCTGACGACTCTATGCAGCAACTAGGTGTTGTCGTATTACGCTGTGGTCTCTGCAACTAACTCGAGTCCAATAAGTGCAGGCTCATCGGCCTCTGTCCAGCATACTGGTGATCTACATGGTCTACCATACAAGGCCTCAAATGGAGCCATCTGGAGGTTTGCCTGGTAACTGTTGTTGTAAGAGAACTCCACCAGTGGCAAGTGATCCTCCCATCCCCCTTGAAGTCTAGCATACATACTCTCAGCATATCCTCCAATGTCTGTATCGTCCTCTCCGACTATCCATTAGTCTGTGGATGGAATATTGTGCTAATCAATAGATCTGTCCCCATAGCCGACTGCATGCTCTGCCACACTTTGCTGGTGAATCGGCCATCTCTGTCGGACACAATAGTCCGGGGAGTACCATCTAGTCTGATGATATCCCTGATGTACCGTCGACCCAAAGTCTCAGATGAATCTATCATCTTGACAGGAAGAAAGTGTACGAACTTGGTCAATCGATCTACCACGACCCATATTGCATCGTTTCCCTTTGATGACCTTGGCAACCCCGTCACAAAATCCATGGAGATATGTTCCCATCTCCACTCCGGTACTGGTAAGGGTTTGAGTAACCCTGGTGGCTTCTGATGTTCAGTCTTAACCTGCTGACAAGTTAGGTAGTGAGCAACAAACTCTACCACATCCCTCTTGAGTCCATGCCACCAATAGTATCTCATCAGGTCATAATACATCTTGGTGCTGCTTGGATGAATAGAGAGTTTGGTTTGGTGTGCCTCGATCAATAACTCTCTTCTGCAGTTCTTAGGCACATATGTCCTACCTCGGAATACAAGACCCTGTCCCGGTCGTAACTGCCATTCCGATATAACCTCACCAGTAGACATTTTAGCCCATATCTCCTCCACTTCCGGATATGTCCGTTGCTCCTGTTCAATCTTGGAGACCATGTTGGACCGTATGATCAGATTATACATACTTCCATGGTCCTTGATATACAAGTTGAATTCTCGAATGGTATTCCGCATCTCCCATCATTCCTGATCAAACTTGCCACTGTTGCATGTGACATGCGGCTGGGGGCATCCACCACTTTGTTCGCTTTGCCAGGATGATATTGAAGCGCGAACTCATAATCTTACAGATATTCCATCCATCTGCGGTGCCTCATGTTGAGTACCTTTTGATCAAACAACTATTTCAGGCTTTTGTGATCTGAAAACACTTCAAACTTCTCGCCATATAGATAGTGTCTCCAGCTTTTGAGAGCGAAGACCACTGTGGTTAGTTCCAGATCATGCGTGGGATAGTGGCATTCATGAATCTTCAACTGTCTTGAACCATAAGCCACCACATGTTGACTTTGAGTGAGAGATCACCCAAGTCCCTCTCCTGAAGCATCACAATATACTTCATATCCCTTGTCCCCCGGCAAAATCATAATAGGAGCAGTTGTAAGCCTCGCCTTTAGTTTCTCGAATCTCCGGTTGCATACATCCGACCATTCAAACTTGACTTCTTTTTTAGTGAGTCAGGTAAGTGGAGATGCAATCTTGGAGAAGTCCATGATAAACTTCCTATAGTAACCAGCCAATCCCAGAAAACTACGGATCTCGGTCACATTCTTCGGTGCTTTCCATTCTCTATCTGCCTCCACCTTAGCCGGGTCCATGGCTATACCTTCCGTTGATATAACATACCTCAAGAAGTTAACCTCAGACAGCCAGAACTCACACTTGATTGCTTTGGCATATAGTTGGTGCTTCTTCAGGGTGTCCAAGACTATCCGCAAATGCTCAGCATGCTCCTCCTGAGTTTTGGAATAGATCATGATGTCATCAATAAAGACGATTACAAACTTGTCCAAGAAAAGACGGAAGATCCTGTTCATCAGATCCATGAACACAGCCGGTGCATTGGTAAGTCCAAACGGCATGACCACATACTCATATAGATCATACCAAGTCCTGAAATCCGTTTTCTCTATGTCTTCATCCCTAACCCAAATTTGATGGTAGCCGGACATCAGATCAATCTTGGAGAAGTGGCTGGAAGCCCTGAGTTGATCGAACAAATCATCAATCCCGGGTAGAGGGTACTTGTTTCTGACTGTCAACTGCTTCAATTTTCTGTAATCTACACACATCCGAAGTGTACCGTCCTTCTTCTTCACAAATAATACCGGGGTTCCCCAAGACGATGTGTTGTTCCTGATGCATCCTAGTCTGAGTAGTTCATCAATTTGTTTCTTTAGCTTAGACATCTCAGCTGGGGCCATCCAGTAATGTGGCAACGACTCTGGAGGAGTGCCAGGATACAGCTTGATCTCAAAATTAATCTCCCTCTTGGGTGGCAAACTAGGGAGTTCTGTCGGGAATACCTCTGTGTAGTCTTTCATTACCGCCAGAAGTTCAGCCACCGGTGCCTTGCCTAATCTGATGCTGTTCAATACTAGGTGGTTCAACTCTTCATGCAGTCTTCTGGTAATAGGGATGCTCTGTTTGTCATGCATGTTCCACATATCGTTTTCCATCGGGTGACCAAAATATCACCTTACGGAGATGGCAATCAATGTTGGCCTGAAAGTTATCCAACTAGTCCATGCCAAAAATGATGTCGTACTCAGTCATATCGAGTACCAGATAGTTGAACTCAAATCTGAATGGAGCAAGTTCAGTGTTTACCACTGTGCATGAGTCCCAATGATGTGTCTTCGACGGGGGATACAATAGTAAGTGATGTGGACAATTTTTGTACTAAGGTGCCAGTGGCAGATATGAATGCAGCAAGTACAAATGAGTGGGATGCTCCAGAATCAATTAATGTGAAAGCATAGGAACTACCGACTACTACCATACCTTGAATCATGGATTGATCCACCGCCTCTAGGATAGGAGCTAAGGTATACAGCCGTCCAGATCCTGTAGGGTTTGGTGCCCGTCCCGTTAGGTTGTATGCCCTGTTTCCTCGTGAATGAGCTGATCTGGCTGGAGGGCGAAAAAAAACCCTAGAGTGAGAGGGTCCGCTGTTCTATGGACATTCCCTCTTGAAATGGCCCTGCTGGCCACACTAGAAATAGGTGTTCACACCTCGGGGGACCTGAGAGACTGATACTGATGGGGAGGGCTGATTGGAACGAAAGCCCCCCGCTGACCCAGTGGAAGGTGAGGGTCTCCCAAGGTTAGGTCAGAACCTCTTGTTGGGACAAAAAGTACTTCCCCCACTCTGACCTCAGCGGTTGTCCACAAACCGCACTGTCTTTGTCATCTCCTGCTCTGCTATGGTGGCTCTACTGACCACCTTCGCCAGTGTAGGTGCCTTGAAGATTGTCGTCACCTTGGCCCTGATATTCGGTCGAAGGCCCGCTCAAATTTGCAAGCCCTTCTGTACTCCTTATCCACCATGTATAAAGAATAACAAGATAGATGTTGGAATTCCTGATGGTACTCCGCACAGTCATGGTGCCTTGCACCAAAGATAGGAACGCTTGGGTGTGGCGTTCCTTCTCCTCTTCTGGAAAGTAGTGATCCAGAAACATAGTCGAGAACTGCTCCCACGTCATCGCAGTCCTTTCCCCTTCCGGAATCAGCGCCCGCTGTCACTCTATCACCTCCCACCATTGTCCGCATCATCAATTAATTGTGAGGTAGCTAGCAATATCTTATCTTCATTACCGGAGATCTTCAGTAGTGTCTAGATCTGGGTAATCTTCCTCAGCCAGTTCTCCGCTCCGTCCGGTCCTTCTTTCCCTTTGAAGTAAGGGGGACGCTGCTGCTGAAAGTCTCTAACCATCCTCCACTCATTTACCTCGTCGGTGGTTGCATTTCTGTTTACATTCATATGCTGTTGAAGAACGGAAGTGACCACCGCTTGCACCAAGTTCTGTAACTCGGGAGGTACCACGAGAATGTTCACGCTATTCTGCCCCTCCTCTTGGTGGGGTTGATGCACCTCTTCATCCACATGCGGGTTTTGTCTGGTTCTTCTTCTCGGAGGCATTTTCCTAAGTCATTGAAACATCGTTGGCTTAGGTTCTTCTTAAAGTTTGTGTTTTCATATTTTGGGGAAATTGCCAAATAAACACCCTTGTATTTCTTTGTTTTTTGGGGAAACTACCTAAGTATCAAGTGTTGTTTCTCAATTTGGGGAAATCGAGGAAATGTCTTCTATTTTGCTATGTTTGATAAATCCAATTTATAGTGACTGTCCTTCCCTTGTTATCATTCCTTTTTCGTCAAATGTTGCTCTCAAATTGAATGCTTCAGTTTGAGTCTAACGAAGTAAATTAATTCGGCCTCCGTGCAGCGAACTTCGAAGAGTCCGTCAGTTGGGATTCTTATCTTGTTAGCGAGACATGATACCGTCTTAATCTTACTTCGAAAGATTCATCCTTTCGGTTTCGCTCAGATACCAACTATAACGCCCCGCCATTTTTCACTCGTCGAAAATCAGAGTCTATTTTTTTTTTTTTAAATAAAAAAGTGAGAGAGAGTGGGAACGTTACGACGCAAACTAAGTCCGAGTTTCCAAAGCCCGGCCCTTAACTGGCCAACCATACGTGTGCGTGGATTAAGTCCACGAGAACGGTTCACACAGAATAAGGTTATACATGCAGAATAAATCGTAGATGCGGAATTATAATAGAATAACTATCCTACCAATTTTAAATAGCAAGGAAGTCCACCACTTAATTATAATTACCTTAAGTTAAAATATCCGAAATTAACAATCCAAACCATAGTAAATAATCTAAGTTATTACAGTCCCAAATACTAGCTACTCAAATTACATTGTCCATGAATAAACTTACATAAAATGAAACTAGATCATCCAAGCTCTTAAGCTTGGCTCCGATCGCGTCCTTCGTTCCGTCCATTTCCTGTGTCATCATCTAAGGTAGAAGTAGGGCGTTAGATAACGCGCCCAGTAGGTACTCCGAGTAGGGTCAACACATGGATTAGTCTAAACAAAATCACATAGATATAAATAAGATCAAAACTATGCAAGTCAATGCCATGCCATGGGTGTCATATGCTATGAGTCCCACCCATCATCCATATCACAATCACATATGGATAATCCGCATCAAGGTATTGTCATGACTCCCCGCGAATGCCTTATCGGTCCCACCGAACGGAGTGCGGACTCCGGTTACATTTCAAACACAGTATATCCCTACGAATACCTTATCGGTGGCCCCGAACGGAGCATGGACTCCGATTACAATTCAAACACAGTATATCCCCACGAATGCCCTATCGGTCTCCCCAAATGGAGCATGGATTCCAGTTACAATTCTATCATACATCCATAGAATTAGTGTGGATTTGTAAGGTCTCGGAATTTGGGAATTAATATAAATGTGAATATTAATTATTTTAATGATGGAAATTAGAAAATTGGTGGAGTAAATGGTAAATGGGCCAAAATTGGATAAAGGCCCAAGTAGGGCCCAATAGACTATGGTTTGGATTTAAATTTATTTAAATGGGTCAAGAATGGTTAAATTGGGTCAAATACCCATTTGGGACCCAATGGGTCAAGATGGTTAAGCTCTAAGGTAAATGGGCTAGTGGGAAATGTAATTGGGCCATGGGCCCAATGGTGATCCATTTAGAGTGGGCTTAATGAAATTCAATCACCCTAAGTAATTTGGAATTAAACAATGGTGGTGTGGCCAAGTGGGACCCACCTCCACCTCATCAAGTGAGGTGGCATGTGGGCCAAGGTTTGGTGGGGCCGACCACCATGGTTGAATTAGTCAACCATGGGTGGATGTATAAGGTAATTTAAGTAAATAAGAATTAAAGTAACCAAAATATCTAAATATTAAATGATTAAAAAAAATTATACAAATGAGGTGGTCAAAGTGGGGTCAAAGGGTGAAAACCAAATCACCTCATCCCAAACCCAAAATAAAATACGTTGGGGCTTGGTGGTGGTTTAGATAACCACCACCATAAAGCAAATTAAATATCTTTTAAATATCTTAGGGTTGGTGGGGTCTTTAATGTAAAGAAAAATGGGGATAAGTCTTGAGTTTCTTTTCCATTTTTTTATCCTCTCTTCATTTTCACTCCATTCTCATCCTCCATTGCCGTCCCATGTCCAAGTGAAGGAGAAAAAAAAAAAAAAGAGAAGGAGCTCAAGGAGAGAAGGAAAAAAAAAATGGAATTTGGAGGGAGTTCACTCTAAGATTAAGGTCATCATCTTCCTCTCATCATCTTTTCCTCTTTTCATCTCTCAAATTCAAACCTAACATGGCTGATTTTAAGGTTGGGAGTTGCCACCCTTGATCAAAGATTTTGACCTATCAAAGATCAAGAGGAAGGAGAGAGGAGGCTAAGGAAACCGATGGGAGCGGCGGAAGTCGGAGGAGACGACGGATTGTGAGTATTTCTTAAACAAGAAATTTTGGATTTTTAGGGTTTAAGATTTGGAAATTATTTTTGTAGAATTTAATGGTGGTTACATAAATTTATGCCATGGATGTTAAACCCATCAAATGAGAGGGTGGAAGATAGAGGAAACCCTAAATGGGTAAATTAGGGTTAGGGTAAGGAAATAAATAAATGGATTATGTGCATTGGGTAATTTATGAAATTAAGAATGGAATTAGGTTATTGGAAGGAAATCATGGGCCATAGGGTTCGGCCATGTAGCATGGCCGAACCCCATGGTGGGTGATTTGGTATTGGATTTAAATAATTAGGGTTTCAAAAAGATGGAAGACAATGAGGGTTTTATCTAATGAAAATTAGGGTTGTAGATGAATGAATGGGAGTAAGTTGTAAAATGGTTTTATGATGAAAATGCAAAGGGGTTTATGGCATTGAAATGCATGGAGGAAGTGAACCTTGAGCCATGGGTTCGGCCATGGTGTATGGCCGAACCCTATGGTGATCAAATGGTGGAATGAAGGGTTGTGAATAATGGAAAGTAAATGGGAATGTTGGTGGTGTTGATGGACCCGAAAATGGTTTTAGCATTGATATTTGTAATGGACTCTAATGTAGCTAAGGATGATGGTTTTAAGTGTATGAATTAAACCCTTCATGGAGGGATTTGTGATAAACCCAAATGTGTAACAATGGACCCAAGAAAAATGGGGAAAGGACACCATGGGTTCGGCCATGGTGTATGGCCGAACCCATGGCCCAATTGTGATCCATTTTGGTGGGTTAAATTGGATGATGAATGGTGTGTGTGTGTGGTCTCCAAAGGAAATGAATGAGTAATGGACTCATTGAAGTTAAATACATGAGGTAAATCCCACGGGAAGAGTTGATGAATTAGGTATTTTGAACCCATGGCCATTGGTGAACCATTTAAAGGGTTAAGTATGGGGTTATGGATGGGTTTAAATGAAAAATGGTGAAATTAATAAAAAGACTAATTTTAATGATGTTATGACATGGTTCAATGGGTCATTAATGGACCTAAGTTAGGGATCTAAGCCTATGATCAATTATGGATTAAGTCATGCATGGATAAACGAGTGTTTAATCATGGAAAATGAGGTAGTGGCAAAACCGTAATTAGTGGCCAAATTCAAGAATTCCATGGAAATTGATCATGGACTTAGGGGATCTAATGTAATAACCTTATAAGTGATTAATAAAGCCTAGGGTGGCCGAATTTTAAGACTTATGGGATTAAAAGGTTTAATAGATGACATGGGACCCACAAAACCTAAATAGTGACCGATTTTTCATATGGGCTTAGAAATGGTTAAAACTTGAACTGATTTGGAAATTTAATAAGGTACTGGATATCGCTGGCAGTACGCGTGACGGTAGCCGGACTATCGGACGGAAAACGAAAAAGGACGCGAGTCGGTATTCGGTAGGATTCCTACCTTTTTTGTAAGCCATGGATTTGGGTGATGTTTTCTTTAATCTATTTTGGAAATCATGTGGTTGTCTTTAAGATATGTTATGGATTATGTATCATTTGATGTTTTACTCTAAATTATTTTGGAAATTATGTGAATGCTTATGATGGGTTTTGGATTAAATATTGTGGGATGTTTTCCCTTGGATTTAGTTGGTAATCTTGTAATTGTTTTAAGATGGGTTTTATTACTATTGAATTTCATATATTACATGGCAAATGGCATCTACATCTCATGCATGGCATGGGAGGCATATGACAGGGGAAGGATGCAATGAAACCGGAGTCCATGCTCCGTCGGGGCGACCGATAAACAAGCATGGGGACATTTCACATATGTATTATTGTACCTTGACGAGGCCTTACCGTCAAGGGGGATGTTGTATTTATTGTTATACCTTGATGATGATTCTTCCATCAAGGGGAATACTGTATTTGTGGTTACGCCTTGACGAGGCCTTACCGTCAAGGGGGATATGGCATCGGGATAGTAAGGATGATGGGTGGAATTCATAACACAGACACCCATGGCATGACATTCATTCTATGGCTTTTCGTTATGTATTATCTATCTGCTTTGTTATCACTAATCCATGTGTTAGCCCTACTCGGAGTCCTACTGGGCGCGTGGTCTAACGCCCTACTTCTACCCTAGCTGATGACGCAGGAAATGCTGGAGCAGAAGGACGAGACGGGAGCCAAGCTTAAGAGCTTTGGAAGGCGGACTAATTATTTTATTTAAGTTATTTTGAGAAATGTGTATTTGATGTAGTTTAATTTGTCGGAAATGTAATAATTGAGATTGCTTACTATATTTTGGACATTATGGTTTTAAGGATGTTTGGTGATTGAATGAATGTAACTTCCCTGCTATCTAAGAATTTGTAGGTTAGGCTCTTTTATATTTTTCCGCAATTGGTTTAAATGTTCCCCGATGCTTACTTCTACGTGTGAACCATTCTCCGTGGACTTCATCCCACGCACACGTAGGGTTGGCCAGTTAAGGGCCGGGTTTTAGAAGCTCGGACTTAACTCGCGTCGTGACGTTCGCGCCCTTTGTCACTTTTCCTTTTTTAAAAAAAAATTAGACTCTGATTTTCGGTGAAAAGGGGCGGGCGTTACAGGATTCCTCCCCACGATTGTTTTAACGGAAACCCGAATGGAGCATGGACTCCCCTCATTTGATCCCTCCCTTGCCATGCATGAGATGCAAGTGCAAACATGCTATGTAATAATAAACATCGTAGCATTAAAATCCCATAGTTGAAACATATAATTTGATACCAAAATAAATCATCAAAGCATGAAGTAAAATCATCACATATACATATTCCATGGTTTTTAAAAAGGTAAAAATCCTACCAACGTCCAAATATCGGGTCTTTGTGTTTCCGTCCAAAAATCGATCCCTGATCACGTTAAGCTGATCGTACACCATTTGTGAAATCCCATTACCTTATTACATATAACACATATACATACATCAATTTGGTGATCCATTTAATTCCATAAAATAACCAAATTAATTATTCCAATTGATTTAAACCATTCCCTTTATCCTTCCAATTTAACTTAACCATTTGGAAAACCATCTTAGCTATCACTCTTTCCATAACTAAACACTTAACTTCACATAACTTAGGTCCATACATGATTCATTAACATAACGTAGATCGGTAATAAATCCCTCCATTCCTTAGCTTGACCATTCCATCCTTTAAACATGCATAGATCTACCAAATGATCCATCAAAATGGTTCATCGGGTTCGGCCATGTTGAACCCATGGTTCCTAGTTTCTATCTTCGTCTAAATACATGTAAATCCATCAATATTCCTCCATCATTTTCATCCTTTAAAACCCTTTAAAATCACTAACATACATCCATCATTTTCATCCTTTAAAAACCTATTAAAATTAATAACCAACTTCCATGGGGTTCGGCCATACAACATGACTGAACCCTATGGTTCATCTTTTCCTCTTAAAAATCACATCCCCATGTTTAGATTATTTGATGAGGTTCGGCCATACATCATGGCCGAACCTCGTCCAATCATTTCTTGTCCTCCATGATCCACATACATAGAAATTAAGGTTTTGTCCATTTTTCCATCTCATTCCTTGGATGGATTTTGAATCCATGGCCCATAACATTTTGGCCAACCACTTTTAATTTATAAATCTTTTCAAGTACTACTTACCTATTCCGCAACTCCTCCGTTTTCTTTCGTGCCGCCTTGCTCCTCCGATCTTCTCATTCCTTAGTCTCTTTTTTCTTCTCCTTGATCTTCGACCAAAGAGTGGTGCTTGATTAAGATGAAAACCCTAAGAGTGGGTTTGGCCAAGGAAAAGGTTTGAGAGAGTGGGAGAGGAGGAGACAATGGGAGAAAACTCTAAGCTATCTTTGTCTTTTGAGAGGGTCGGCCAAGGGAGAGCTTGAGAGAACAATCTCTTTGTTCGAATGAGATCCAATCGGCCAAAGGGGAGTCCCTTTGAAATCAGCCCCAAACTCCTTCCTTAATCCTTCACTTCTTTGTTTTCTTTACTGATTTCTACTAAGTCTAGAGATGAAGAAAAGAAATGTAACGCCCCGCCCTTTTCACCCTTCTGAAAATCAGAGTCTAAAAATTTCTTTTATGAGAAACATAGAGTGAACAAGAGCGGGAGGCGTCACGACGCGAGCTAAGTTCGGACTATCCAAGTCCGACCCTTAACTGGCCACCCATGTGTACATGGACTAAACCATGAAAGATAATACACACATGGAACTAAACAATGACTTACGGAATAAACTAGACTAACTACGGAATTAGGTTGAATAGATAGCAAGTACCAGTCTCAATTAGTAAATAACATAAACCAACCATCCATCGTTAATATCCTAAAAAAACCATAGCAAGTAACTACTATATTACATGTCCATAATAAAGTATTCAAATAACAGCAATAATAAATCCATTCCAGCATTCAAGCATTTACGCTTGGCTCCCCTCCTTATCATCAACCTTCTCTTTCCCTTTCCTTGTACCTGCATTCTCCTCTGAGGATAGAATTAGGGCGTTAGATCAACGCGCCCAGTAGGTTTTCCGATCAGGGCTACCACAGGGTTAGTGTATAAAACATGCATATATATCATAGTACGTGATTATCAATAAAACATCTGAAAACAATGCTATGTATGTAAGTGCATATGTAATGAGCCCCACCCCATCACACATACATAGCCATCACTTGACAGGACTCTCACCGTCAAGGTAAATCACAATACACTTTCATTTGGGACTCACAGTATTCTTTCATTGGGACTCACATGATAAGGTAATCCACAATAATCCTCGTTACCTGTGGAAAGACACTTCATCATTGAGTTGTTTCACAGTATTCTTTCATTGGGACTTACATGATAAGGTAATCCACAATAATCCTCGTTACCTGTGGAAAGACACTTCATCATTGAGTTGTGTCACAGTGTTCTTTCATTGGGACTCTCAAGTCAAGGTAATCCATAATCATCACCCCATGCCATGCATGAGATGTCAATGTACATGTATGTCATTTGTAAATACATATCTCATCATTCAAAACCATATTTGAAAGATAATATCAAATACAACATATCTCATAAAAACATAATAAAACTAAATCATAATTGTGGTTACAAGTAGGTAGGAAACCTACTGAAGATTCACTTCAGTAATTGATCTTTCTTTAGCGTCACCCGGTCACGACTCGCACGTCGTTCAACTTCCGATACCTTGTCCATATAACAATTAGTAAATCATACTATCATTTACTTATTCATTCACATCTAAGACCCAACCACATCATGTGGGGTTCGGCCATGCCCATGGCCGAACATCATCAACTTAGGATTTAATCTCCTTTTCCATTTAACCAATTCTCAAGTACTTACCCCTTTAAACATGTCTTGGTAGGGTTCGGCCATACATCATGGCCGAACCATACCTCCTTGGTTTAACCTTCTTTCATGACCTTTCTTTATCCATTATCATCCTTATTTACAGCTTTGCCACCATATCAAACAATTGTCATTTTATGGGGTTCGGCCCTATACCTGGCCGAACCTTATATTCCCACTTATCCATCACCAAATGGTTCTCCATTGAAATACTTTAAACCCTTTATAAAATCATGGAAACAATATCAAACACAACCCATAAGCTTAGTCCATTTATCCCAAAAACAACCCATGGGGTTCGGCCATGCACATGGCCGAACCCAATGGTTCTCTTGATTTAATTGGTCCATCATCTACCCATGATTTGAATCAGTAACTTGACCCTAACATTGACATGGTTCAGCCTTATACCAGCCAGCCAAAAACAGTAAACATATCCTCAATTAATTCCCATGAAACATCATACTCTTACATGGTTTTTATCACACAAAATCATCAAATATTTTCATGGGGTTCGGCCATCCAAAGTGGCCGAACCCTATATCCATGTCTTGGTCCTTATGAATATATTTTAAGTCTTATTTAGACAAGTAATAATCAGCATAACATTACTGCATTTTTACCTCTCAAAACCATCCAAATAAGTTCATCAACTTGTCCAAATGACCATAATACTTCATGGGATTCGGCCATCCAAGATGGCCGATCCCCATGGTCCATTTCATCAGTTTATATCCACTGTTTAGACACATGATACCTTCAGTCCTTATGTCATTCAAATCCATGTTTTTAACCCTTTTTAAAACATGCATTTGAGTCTTAAAGAAACATCAAAAACAGTCCACCAACTTCATGGTTTCTATGTTTCAAAGACATCAAAACCAATCAATCATTTACATGGGGTTTGGCCCTCCATGATGGCCGAACCCAATGATCATTTTTACCATTTTAAAACCTTTATTACTCAAGGTTAAAACCTTGGTGCATTCGGCCATAACCATGGCCCAATACACCATTTTCTTACAACTTGTTTAACTTGAACACTTAAGAAATCTTACCAAATTTCCTTTACCTATGATCCTTGCCTTCTCCCCTCTATTTCTTCCTTTCTTCCTTAATCCTTTGCTGATTTATGCTTGACCAGTTGTGCAAACACCTCTGTTGTTTCAGCCAAGAAAATGAGTTCGAAGAGAGGGAGAGAGAGATGGGAATTCCTTGGATTTTCAATATGAAAATCGGCCAACAATGGTGGCCTTTCCCTTTTATAATTTCAGCCCCATCTTCCATTCATTTTCCCTCATTAATCTTTGCTAAAAACGATGGGATATTGGGTGTCATTCAAGACACACCTTCACCCAAACGTTGCATCCCTTCATGTTTTAACACATGCATCTCATGAGGTGCATGTTGCCGCCCAACCTTGGTGTCCCTTGGCTTTGCCAAGGCACCTCTTCACTCTCAACGGCTGAGATTTGTTTTCCCAAGTGTTGTGTGAGATTAAGACACCTTTCCATATCCTCTTGACTCACTTGATTCATGGTATTTTTATTCCAACTCAACTCATCCAACTCATCACATTTAATGCACCAAGTTTGAGTCAACTCTTTTCTTAAATCAAACTCACTCCAAATCAGTCCAACTCAAGCTGAACTAACTCACACTTGAGCTCATCTGAGGGTCCACATGGTCATCCGTGGTCAACATAGTCAACCGCACCCATTGCGCCCCCAATCAGCCCTTTGACCCGTTTTGACAACATGACCCATTAATGGGCTGATTTTGCCACTTTTAAATGGTTTTCACTTATGCATCAAGCCTACCCATTTTTGCTCCACTTAATTTCCAATTAATTCAGCTTAACCGTATTAAATTTGGGCTCACCCAATGGTCTAATAAGTCCATTTGACCGATTGGGTCCAATTGGGTCCTTTGACCCAATTAACCATATTGACCCAATTTGATGTTCATTACCCATTCATGATAAATTGGCCATTATAATATGTTCATATGATCTTAATTTGAACAATGGGCCCCACCATTTCCAACATTTGCAATCACATTTATTAAATTTACCAATCCAGGGGCATTTTTGTAATTATTCCAATCATTGAGAATTCTTTGACCCAATTAACCATTTTGACCCAATTTGATGTACATTACCCATCCATTATAATTTGACCCTTATAATATGTTCATAGGATCTTAATTTGAACAATGGGCCCCACCATTTTCTCATTTAACATCATAATTATTAAATTTACCAATCCAGGGGCATTTTCGTAATTATCCATCTTATTGAGAAATCGGGGTGTTACAAGAAATCTCTTGGTTGTGAAGAGATGGATTGGCCAAGGTGTGGTGTCTCTTGGGTTATGCCCCTTTGTAACAACCAAAACCCTCCCACTTCCTCATAATGGTGCTGTCTTCCCAAGGTGTCCCTTGGCTTGACCTCTTGGTTTAAAATAAACAAGGATTAAAAGAAGGTGGTCAAAACCAAAGGAGTGAGGTTCAACCATGTTGTATGGCCGAACCCCACCAATGAGTTGGACTTAAAACACTTTCCAGCCATGTAGTATGGCCGAACACCCCTTGGGGGACTTAGCCGGCTTAAGGGTTATGATCGTAAATAGAAAGGAATATGGAATGATGTAGGGGTTCATGGAAATCAAATGGGTCGTCGATTTGATTTATTTATGTGTTAAATGTAATAAGGTAACGGGATTTCACAAACGGGTGTACAATCGGCTTTGACGCAATAGGCGATCGGTTTTGACGAAAACGCAAGGATACAATATTTGGACGTTGGTAGGATTCCTACCTTGTTGATACACTCGATTTATGTATATGGATGGTTTTTATTCCTATGTGTTATGATTTATTTTGATATCAATATGCTATGTTTAAAGGAATGGAATTTCAATACTATATGTGACTATGAAATGGCATGATGCACTCATATCTCATGCATGGCATGGGAGGGAACTTATAAGGGAAGTCCACCCTCCGTTCGGGTATCCGATAAACAAACGTGGAGAGGGATCCGTACCAATTCCGATTATGAAGTTTGAAATGAATGAGGAGTCCATGCTCCGTTCGGTGGGACCGATAAAGCATTCGTGGGGAGTCATGACAATACCTTGATGTGGCTTGCACATAAAGAAGATTACTTATGTGATTGTGATATGGTTGATGGGTGGGAATCATGGCATATGACACCCATGGCATGGCATTGACTTGCATGGTTTTGACATTATATATATCTATGTATTTTTTTATGCTAATCCATGTGTTTGACCCTACTCGGAGTACCTACTAGGTGCATTGTTTAACGCCCTACTTCTACTTTAGAGATGACACAGGAAATGGACGGAGCAAAGTGCGCGAAAGGAGTTAAGCTTAGGAGCATGGAAAATTTAGATTTACTTTCTTTAAGTTATATTTTCGGACAATGTAATTTGAGTAGTTAGCATTTTGGGACTGTAACAACTTAGAATTATCCTGCTATGGTTTGGTTTTAATTTTGGACATTTTTAAGATTAATTTAAAGTGATGGACTTCCTTGCTTAAAATTGGATAGGATGGTAACTCTATTATAATTTCGTATTACGTTTATTCCACAAGCTTAGTCTTAATGCGTGTGAACCGTTTTAGTGGACTTAGTCCACACACACGTATGGTTGGCCAGTCGGGCTTTGAAAGCTCGGACTTAGCTCGCGTCGTGACGTCCCTCTCTCTCTCACTCTTTATTTAAAAAAAAAAAAATAGACTCTGATTTTTTGCGAGTGAAAAAGGGCGGGGCGTTGCACCTCCGTCCTTCTCCTTCTTAGTCCTTGTTCTTCCTTCTAGTCTAGAGCCGAAATGGGAGGGAGAGAGATTGAAAAGAGGCAATGCAACCTCTTGTTCCACCTTGAGAATTTTGTAATGGCCCGGATTTGTAAATTAATATATAGGTGGATATTATTTATTTTAATAATGGAAATTGGGAAAATTGATGGAATAAATGGTAAATGGGCCAAAATTTGGACAAAGGCCCAAGTAGGGCCAATAGACTATGGATTGGATTTAAATTCATTTAAGGGGTCAATAATGGTCAATTGGGCCAAGGATTGTCAAATTGGGTCCAATACCCATTTGGGACCCAATGGGTCAAGATAATGTAAGCTCTAAGATAAATGGGTAAGGATAAATGTAATTGGGCCATGGGCTCAATGGTGATCCAACTAGTTGGAATGGACTTAATGAAATTTGAATCACCTAAGTTGGTGATGGAATAACCTAGGTGACATGGCCAAATGGGACCCACCTCCACCTCACCAAGTGAGGTGGCGTGTGGACCAAGAATTAGTGGGGCCAGCCACCATGGTTGACTTGGTCAACCATGGGTGGATTTCATGGAAGAAATTTAATGGAATTAAATTAAATGGGAATTAAATTAACCTAAGTAATGATCCAATTAACTAATTAATTAATCTAATTAAGTGGTGGTCAAATGGTCAATGGAAGACCAAAGCCAACCCTTTCTAAACACCAAACACGTTGGCTAGGGTGGTGGTTATCCCAACCACCACCATAAAGTAGGAAAAATATCCCATGGGTTGGTGGGAGGAATTAATGTGGGTATATCTTAAACAACCAAGAGATGAGCTGACTTTCATCTCATTCTCTCCATTCCAACGAGTTCTTTTACTCTTTCCCTCTTTTCATCTCTCTCATTAACGTCCCACACCCAAGGAGAAGGAAAGGAAGAAAACCAAGAGAAAGTAGAAGAAAAGCTTGGGAGAAAAGAGAGGAGAAAGGTGTAAGCTTGGCCATTACTCCAAGATCAAGCCGTAGAATTTTATTTCTCATCTCCATCCTCTCCTCTCCCTCTCTCAAATCTAACCCTACCATGGGCAAACCCAAGCTTGGGGGTTTTCACCATTGATTAAGCATTTTAGCCAACCAACAAAGGAGAAGGAGAAGAAAGAAGGCTAAGGAAGTCGACGGGAGTAACGAAAGTCGGAGGAGGCATCGGATCGTAAGTATTTTCTAAACAAGAGATTAAATTTTTCTTAGGGTTTAAGAGGTTTAGAAATGGATCCATTTCTTGGATTTAAGGTGGCCAAAAATATCATGGCCTTGGATTTAAAATCCATACAAAAGATGAAATGAAAAATGGACAAAGTGGATAAATTAGGTTAAGAAAAAAAATGGATTAAGGATATTGTGTAGTTAAATTGATTAAGCAATGGATATATGTAAATATTTTTGGAAGTGAGGATTGGTGAAGAAATCAAAGGCCATAGGGTTCGGCCATGTAGTATGGCCGAACCCCATGGTAAATAATTGAGGAAATTTTAATGGGGTGTTAGGGTTAAAATTTTGGAGGATGAATTATGGTTTTAGGGTTTAATGACCAAATGTTGGTAATTCTTTAAAGAATTGTAAATGGGGAAATTGATGGGAAATATGAATAATTTTGTGGCCTTAAAAGGCATGAATGAATGAAGGATGGACCATGAACCCTATGATAATGTATTCATAGTTTTGATGGATGTAAAAGAATGGAAAAATAAATGGGGAATGTTGGTGGTGTTGATGGACCAATGTAAACCTAATGTTGATAGTTGTGATGGGAATGTGGCTAAGCTAATGGACTTAAATGTGATTAAAGAATGATGAATTAAATGTATGGTTTAGGTTCTCTCAATGGAGGGACTTGTGATGAATCTAAAGTGTAATTAAAGACCCAAGGAAAAATGGGGATTTGGTTAAGTTGAAAGGGTTGATTTTTTAATGAACCCATGATCCATTGTGATGAGCCAATTAATGGTCTAAGTATGGGGTTATATATGTGGTTAAATAAATAGAGATTAGGTTAATTAAATGGCTAATTTTTAGTGTTGTTATGTCATGGTTAGTGAGACATCAATGGACCCATTTTGTGAATCAATGGATAGGCTAAGATTAAAGTCTATGGATATGCTTTAGTTAAAGGGCATTAGGTTAAAATAGTGGCTGATTTTTAATGGTTGGATCTCATGATTGGTGAATTGTTAATAGACCTAAGTTATGGATCAATTTAGGACCATAATGAATATGGAAAAAGGAGTAATGGCAAAATTGTAAATAATGGCCAAATTCAAGAATTCCATGAGAAATGATCATGGACTTAAGTGCAATTATGGGAACCTTAAGTATGTGATTAATGGACTTAAAAAGGTTAAAAACATGGACTAATAATTGATGTATAATAAGGTACTGGACATTGCAAACGGTGCGCGATCGGCTACCGGATTCATCGGACGGAAACGAAAGAAAGAACGCTAGTCGGTATTCAGTAGGATTCCTACCTTTTTGTAAGCTATGGATTGAGTGATGGTTTCTTTGAATTAGTTTGGAAATTATATGGTTTGTTTTAAGATGGGTTTTGGATTTAGTATCATGTGATGTTTTCCTCTAATTTACTTTGGTAATCTTGTGGTTGTTTTTAAGATGGGTTTTGGATTTTGGGATTATGTGATAGGTTTCCTTTGATTTATTTTGATAATCATGCCATTGTTTTTAAGATGGGGTTTTATGACTATGAGTTACATATATTACATGGCATATGGCATCTACATCTCATGCATGGCATGGAAGGGATATGACAGGGGAAGGATGAAATGAAACCGGAGTCCATGCTTCGTCGTGGGGACCGATAAACAAGCATGGGGATATTTCATATATGTATTATTATACCTTGATGAGGCTTTGCCATCAAGGGGGACCTTTGTAATTATGATACCTTAATGATGGTTTTTCCATCAAGGGGGATGTTGTATTTATTGTTATACCTTGATGATGGTTCTTCCATCAAGGGGGATGCCTAGTGTGGATCGCATCTTGATGAGGCTTTTCCATCAAAAGGGTCATGGCACGATGATGGCATGGATTTTATTTGGAACACTATGTATGGTTGAAAAAGGGACATTGTACAATGATGATGAGATTGATGGGTGGGATTCATGACATAGAACACCCATTGCATGACATTGCCCAAAGTGCATGGTTTTATTATAATATTATCTATATGCTTTGTTATCACTAATCCATGTGTTAGCCCTACTCGGAGTCCTACTGGGCGTGTTGTCTAACGCCCTACTTCTACCCTAGCTGATGACACAGGAGATGCCGGAAGCGAAGGACGAGACGGGAGCCAAGCTGAGGAGATTGGGAAGATGGGCTAGATAGTTTACTAATGTTTACTTTGAAGTAGCTTAACTTGTCGGAAATGTAATAATTTAGATTACTTGCTATGTTTTGGAAATTACTTTGGACATTATGATTTTGAGGATGTTTGGTGATTGAATGAATGTAACTTCCCTGCTATCTAAGAATTTGTAGGTTAGACTCTATTATAATTTTCTGCACTTGGTTTAAATGTTCTCCGATGCTTATTTCTACGTGTGAACAGTTCTCCATGGACTTCGTTCCACGCACACGTAGGGTTGGCTAGTTAAGGGCTGGGCGTTAGAAGCTCGGACTTAATTCGCGTCGTGATGCTGCGCCCTTTGTCACTTTTTATTTCAAAAAAAAAAAAAAGACTCTGATTTTCAGTGAAAAGGGGCGGGCGTTACAAATTCGGCCAAGGATGATGAGAGATGGAGAGAGATTGAGATGAAAAACTCCTAATGGAGGGTTCAGCCAAAGAGGTCTCTTTGAAATCAACCCCCAAACTCGTTCCTTTCTTTGTTAATTCCTCTATTTCCTTGATGCTTTTCTGGCCCTCTAAGTGTTAAGACCAACTGTGGGAGAGAGAGGGAGAGAGAGACAAGAATCGGCTAAGTGTAGTTTGAGAGAGGGAGAGAGAGAGATGGGAGTGGAGATGAGATTTCTTTTGCTTAAGAGGGAGGGAGAGGATGAGATGAAACTCTATCTCTTTTCCAAAGGAGAGGAGGATTGGCCAAGGTGTTTTGGGTGTGACTATGTCTTTTGTTTAGCCCTAGCCTCCCAACCACCCACACTAAGGTGTGGTCTTTCCCATGTCTCCCTTGGTCAAACAAGAAGGTGCATGGCTTACACTTGGGGCTTTGTTTTTCCCATGTGTCCCAACCAAGGAGACACATGGCTTACACTTGGGGCTTGGTCCACTGGGCTTACACTTGGGGCTTTGTCTTTCCCATGTGTCCCAACCAGGGAGACACATGGCTCACACTTGGGGCTTGGTCTTTCCCATGTGTCCCTTGGTCAACCAAGAAGGTGCATGGCTTACACTTGGGGCTTTGTCTTTCACATGGCTTACACTTGGGGCTTGGTCTTTCCCATGTGTCCCTTGGTCAACCAAGAAAATGCATGGCTTACACTTGGGCTTTGTCTTTCCCATGTGTCCCAACCAAGGAGACACATGGCTTACACTTTGACTCACTTAATTTTCTTGAACTCATTTCCATATAACTTAAGTGATTTTAATTTCCAACTCAATATAATTCAACTCACCCCATTTGAACTCACCCTTGCAACTCTTAACTCAAGACTTGAATTTATTCCTTAACTCAACTCACTTCACTTAACCCTTTGGACTCACCCATAGTTGACCAAGTCAACCATGGTTAGCCGACCATGCATGTGCATTGAATCATTTGCCACCTCACTTGATGAGGTGGATTTGGGTCCCACTTGGCCATGTCACTCACATGCCACCTCACTTGATGAGGTGGATTCCATATCTTGGGTCTTAATTGGGTACATGACCCGATTAAATCAATTCCGTAGCCATTTACCTTAAACATCTATTCATCTTGACCCATTGGGTCCCAATTGGGTATTTGACCCAATTAACTACATTTACCCAATTGATTAGAATCAAACTCTATCCATGATCCGTTGGATCCTAATTGTGCCATTGCCCCAATTCTTACCCATCTAACCTTCATTTTGTCTATAAATCTTAAATTTAGCAATTAAAATAGATGATAACCAATATAATAATCATTTGAAAACCCGGGAAGGTACAATTCATTCAATCTTTGCACCATTATAACATGGTCTTCGATTCAAACCTTTGGTTGTTTGTTCCAACCCATCGTTGTCTTCTGAATGAATTTCCAATTCTTCCATGGCCTTATGACTGTAATAGCCCAGATTTTCAAAGCAATAAATATATTGGCTATTACTTATTTTTAATTGTTAAAAATTAAGATTTATAGATGGAATGGATGTTACATGGATCAAAGTTGGGGCAATGGCCCAAGTATGGTCCAATAGACCGTGGATAGGATTAATTCTATTTAATTGGGTCAATGTGGTCAATTGGGTCTGTAACGCCCGCCCCTTTTCACCGAAAATCAGAGTCTAATTTTTTTTTTAAAAAAAGGAAAAGTGACAAAGGGCGCGAACGTCACGACGCGAGTTAAGTCCGAGCTTCTAAAACCCGGCCCTTAACTGGCCAACCCTACTTGTGCGTGGAATGAAGTCCACGGAGAATGGTTCACACGTAGAAGTAAGCATCGGGGAACATTTAAACCAATTGCGGAAAATTATAAAAGAGCCTAACCTACAAATTCTTAGATAGCAGGGAAGTTACATTCATTCAATCACCAAACATCCTTAAAACCATAATGTCCAAAATATAATAAGTAATCTCAATTATTACATTTCCGACAAATTAAACTACATCAAATACACATTTCTCAAAATAACTTAAATAAAATAATTAGTCCGCCTTCCAAAGCTCTTAAGCTTGGCTCCCGTCTCGTCCTTCTGCTCTGGCATTTCCTGCGTCATCAGCTAGGGTAGAAGTAGGGCGTTAGACCACGCGCCCAGTAGGACTCCGAGTAGGGCTAACACATGGATTAGTGATAACAAAGCAGATAGATATTATAGCAAAACCATGCACTTTGGGCAATGTTATGCAATGCGTGTTCTATGTCATGAACCCCACCCATTCATCTCATCCTCATCGTATAATGTCCCTTTTTCAACCATACACAGTGTTCCAAATAAAATCCATACCATCATCGTGCCATGATCCTCTTGATGGAAAACCCTCATCAAGATGCGATCCACACTAGGCATCCCCCTTGATGGAAGAACCATCATCAAGGTATAACAATAAACACAACATCCCCCTTGATGGAAAACCATCATCAAGGTATAATAGTACATAATGAACATCCCCATGCGTTTATCGGTCGCCCCGACGGAGCATGGACTCCGGTTTCATTTCATCCTTCCCCTGTCATATCCCTCCCATGCCATGCATGAGATGTAGATGCCATGTGCCATGTAATATATGTAGTTCAATAGTAACACAAAAACCCATCTTAAAACAATTACTTGATTATCAAATAAATCAAAGGGAAAAACATCCCATAATATGTAATCCAAAACCATCTTAAGACATTCACATGATTTCCAAAATAAATTAAAGGAAAACATCACATAATACTTAATCCAAAACCCATCTTAAAACACACCATATAATTTCCAAAATATTTCAAAGAAACCATCACTCAATCCATGGCTTACAAAAAGGTAGGAATCCTACCGAATACCGACTCGCGTCCCTTTACGTTTTCCGTTCGATAAACCCAGTCGCCGATCGCGCACTGCCTGCGATGTCCAGTACCTTATTACACATTCATCATTAGTCCATGTTTTAACCATTTCGAAGCCCATATGCAAAAAAAAACGGTCACTATTTAGGTTTTGTGGGTCCCATATCATCTATTAAACCTTTTACTCCCATAAGTCTTAAAATTCAGCCACCCTAGGCTTTATCAATCACTTATAAGGTTATTACATTAGCTCCCCTAAGTCCATGATCAATTTCCATGGAATTCTTGAATTTGGCCACTAATTACGGTTTTGCCACTACCCCTTTTTTCATGCTTAATCACTCATTTATCCATGCATGATTAAGTCCATAATTGATCATAAACTTAGATCCCCAACTTAGGTCCATTAATTACCCATTGACCCATGTCACAAAGCCATTAAAATTAACCATTTTATTAACCTACCCCTCATTCATTTAAACCCATACAAAATCCCACACTTAACCCTTTAGATGGGTAATGAATCATGGTTTCAAAATACCTCATTCATCAACTCTTCCCATGGGATTTAGCTCATACATTTAAACTACAATGAATCCATTACCCATTCATACTCTTTGGAGACCATGAACATCACTCATCCTCCAATTTAACCCACCAAAATGGATCACAATTGGGCCATGGGTTCGGCCATACACCACGGCCGAACCCATGGTGTCCTTTCCCCATTTTTCTTGGGTCCATTGTTACACATTTGGGTTTATCACAAATCCCTCCATGAAGGGTTTAAGTCATACACTTAAAACCATCATCCTTAGCTACATTAGAGTCCATTACAAATATCAATGCTAAAACCATTTTCAGGTCCATCAACACCACCAACATTCCCATTTACTTTCCATTATTCACAACCCTTCATTCCATCATTTGATCACCATAGGGTTCAGCCATACACCATGGCCGAACCCATGGCTCAAGGTTCACTTCCTCCATGCATTTCAATGCCATAAACCCCTTTGCATTTTCATCATAAAACCATTTTACAACTTACTCCCATTCATTCATCTACAACCCTAATTTTCATTAGATAAAACCCTCATTGTCTTCCATCTTTTTGAAACCCTAATTATTTAAATCCAATACCAAATCACCCACCATGGGGTTCGGCCATACCACATGGCCGAACCCTAAGGCCCATAATTTTCTTCCAATCATCCAATTTTATGCTTAATTTCATAAATTACCCAATGCACATAATCCAAGTATTTATTTCTTTTCCCTAACCCTAATTTTTCAACTTAGGGTTTTTGCCCACTTTTCCATTCATTCCATTTGATGGATTTAAAATCCATAGCATAAATTTACTTGACTACCATTAAATTCACAAAATAAAACCCAAATCTTAAACCCTAAAAGCCAAAATTTCTTGTTTAAGAAATACTCACTCTCCGACGTCTCCTCCGATTTCCGCCGCTCCCGTCGGTCTCCGTAGCCTCCTCTCTCCTTCCTTTTAATCTTTGGTAGGTTAATATTTTTGATCAAGGGTGGCAATCCCCAACCCTAGAATCAGCCAAGGTAAGTTTTGTGTGAGAGAGAGAGAGGGGAAAATTATGAGAGGGAAGATGATAACCCTTTACCTTGGAGTGATTTCTCTCAAAATTCCACTTCTTTCTTCTCTCCTTCTCTTCTATTTTCCTTAATTCTCTTTCTCTCCTTCACTTGGATGTAGGGGACGACCATGGGAGAATGAAAATGGAGAGAGTAGAATGAAAAGAGAATAAGAAATGGTAAAGAAAAAATGGACTTAACTTGTTTTACCATTTATTACTCCACCAACCCTAAGATATTTTCTTAGATATTTTTAAATATCTCTTATTTGCTTTATGGTGGTGGTTATCTAAACCACCACCATGCCCAACGTGTTTAACATTTTGAGGTGGGGTAGCTTGGTCTCCATTTGACCAATCTAACCCCATTTAGCCACCAACTTATTAATTTAAGTATTTAATGAAGTTGGTAATTAACTTAGGTTAATTTATTTTTATTTAACCTAATTCCCATTATTCCACCCATGGTTGACCAAGTCAACCATGGTGGCCGGCCCCACCAATCATTGGCCCACACGCCACCTCACTTGATGAGGTGGAGGTGGGTCCCACTTGGCCACACCACCTTGGTTTAATTTTTAACTTAACTTAGGTGATTTAATTTCATTGAATACCCTCTAAATGGATCACCATTGGGCCCATGGCCCAATTACATTTCCATCTAGCCCATTTACCTTAGAGCTCAACTACTTTGACCCATTGGGTCCCAAATGGGTATGTGACCCAATTTGACCATTCTTGACCCATTTAACCCTCATTGCCCCTTTAAATGAATTTAAATCAACTCCATAGTCCATTGGGCCATACTTGGGCCTTTGTCCAAATTTTTTTTTGGCCCATTTACTCTTTACTTCACCAATTTTCCAATTTCCATCACTAAAATAACTTATATCCACATTTTTTTTATTAATTTAAAAATTCCGAGCCCTTACAGGGTCAAATGCCCAATTGGGATCCAATGGATCAAGATGGATTGATGATTAGGGTAAATGGGTAAGGAATGGATTTAATTGGGTCATGGACCTAATTAAGATCAAAGCCATGGGGTCCACCTCATCGAGGTGGCAAGTGTATAAGGAATTATCCAAGTGGCATAGCCAAGTGGGGCCCAACTCCACCTCATCAAGTGCGGTGGCGTGTGGACCAAGGCACAAGTGGAGCCGGCCACCATGGATGACTTGGTCAACCACGGGTGAGTTCAAAGGTGAGTCCAAGAGGATTAAGTAAAATGATTGGAGTTAAGGAATTAAGTAATTACAATTAAACTCAAGTTCTTGACTTAGGAGTTGAGTTTTATTGAAATGGAATGAGTTTGTAACACCCCGGATTTTCAAGTTATAAATAATTATGGAAATTGCTCATTTAATTTGTGAATTAATGAATATGGACCTTAGATGGGTAAGGTGTTGGGTCAATTGTCCAACTAAGACCCAACGGATGGTGGATATGTTTAATTGAATTAAATGGGTGAGATTTATTTAATTAGGTCAAAATGCCTAATTGGGACCCAATGGGTCGTGGTTGACTTGGTTGACCACCAAGTGATTTCAAGTTTAATTAAATTGGGCTGAATTAAGTTGGAAATGGAATCAAATAATTGAGTTGATTTTAAGTGAGTTAAATGAGTTGAATTAAAGAGGTGAGTTGAGTTAATTGAGTTGGATGGAAGTTAATGGGACTTTGATCTCAAGTGAGTGGAGTGGGAAGGTGGAGAGATACATCTCATGAGACCCAAGTCAAGGCATACACGTTGGAGATGGGAGTTTCATCTCATGGGATGAAACTCCAAATGTATCATTAATGGGAGGTGGATGGTTTTGTGATGTTACACAAGCCTACACAAGGCATACACATTGGAGATGGGAGTTTCATCTCGATGGATGAAACTCCAAATAGATCATTGATGAGGGAGGTGAAGGGTTGTGATGGTTACACAAGACTACACAAGGCACACGTTGGATGAGAGGGAGGGTTTCCATCTCAAGATGGAAACCCAAGGGTCAAACTGTGGAATGTTTCATCTCATGGATGAAACCTCCAAATGAAACATTAAGGAGGGAGGTGAAGGGGCATGGGAGTTACAAAGGGGTGTCACCAAAGGACACCACCTTGGCCGAATTTCATTTAACAAAAAAAGACTAAGGGGTTGCATCGTAGACTCTCTCTCTCTCTCAAGCTCTCACTCAAGGCCGATTCCCTCTCAAGACAAAGGACTTAGAGCTTTATCTCAAATTTTCTCTCTTTCTCTCTCTCAAATCTATACCTCTTGCCCGAACCACTCCAAGAGATTTTATCAAGATCCATTTCAGCCAAGGATCAAGAAGGAAGGAACAAGAGGCTAAGAAGGAAAGGAGTAGGAAGGAGTGAAAGAAACCGGAGGAGTCGCGGAATCGGTAAGTACATGAATAAGTTTGCATAAGTAAGGAAAGATGGTCAAGGACAATGGCCGAACCCTAATTTTATTATGGCTAAAGACTCTATGATGAACCATAGGGTTCGGCCATGTTGTATGGCCGAACCCCATGGAAAAGTATTAAGGAATTTATGTGGGTCTAAGTGATTTTAAGAGAAGATGATGAACCATAGGGTTCGGCCATGTTGTATGGCTGAACCCCAAGGAAGGACATTGGTTATGTTTAATGGATTTTGAAGGTTGAAAATCATAGATGTATGTGTATGATTTTAAAAGGTTTTAAAGGATTTAAATGGATGTATGTATGAGAACCATCAAAGGATCAATCATGGATGTATGATGTGTTTTAATGGAAATGATGAACCATAGGGTTCGGCCATGTTGTATGGCCGAACCCCATGGAGAGAGAATGATGGATTGTTGTTGGTAACTTTAATTGATTTTGAATATGGTTAATGAGGATAAAAAAGGATGAACCTAAATGTATGATTAAACCCCCATGCAGGGACCTTGGTTTATGGAGTTCAATATTGTAATTGATTTAATGGAGAACATGGAAATGAGACATCATGGGTTCGGCCATGGTGTATGGCTGAACCCCATGGACCATTTTAATGGGCCATTTGGAGATTTAAGCATGATTAGAAATCATTAATGGTTCTATGTTTGTGGATCAATTATGGACTTAGGCATGTTTAAATGAATGAAATGTTTAGCCATGGATAGAATAATGACAAAGTTGTGTTTATGGACTTAGACATGATTATAAATCAAATGGAACATGGGATTGATTGATTGACATATTATAAGGTAACGGGACCTCACAAGGGCTGTACGATAGTGAGCGGTTTCTGGACGAAAATGCAAGGACACTGTAGTGGTCATTGGTAGGATTCTACCCCTTTGAAACCATGGAACATGTAATATGATTTTAGTTCATGTTTTTGATGAGTTATTTGGTATCAAATGTTATGTTTCAAATATGGAAGTTTTATGCTATGATTTATACTTTTACATAGCATATGGACATTTACATCTCATGCATGGCATGGGAGGGATGATTTGTAACCGGAGGCCACGCTCCGTCGGGGCGTCCGTAAGGCATCTGTGGGAAGACCTTGATATGCATTATCCATCAAGAAGTAACCAGAGAACACACTCCATCGGGGCTTCCGTAAGGCAACTGTGGGGATACCTTGATGAGGAGAATTCCATGAAGAGGATACATGTGTTTGTGATGGGTGAGACTCATTGCATCTGACACCATGGCATGGCATTGTTTTACATTGTTTTATTTATATGCTATCTATGTGATTTTGTACTAACCATGTGTTAACCCTATTTGGAATACCTACTGGGCGCCTTGTTCTAACGTCCTACTTCTACCCTAGTGGATGACACAGGAATCGAAAGGAATGTTGAACGTGATCGGAGCCAAGCATAGGAGCTTGGATGTGTTTAATTAAATTTTGTTTAAGTTACTCAAGGACTATGTAATTCGAGTAGCTAGTATTTGGGCATGTAATAACTTAGATATTTTGCTATGGTTTGAATGATTTATTTTGGATATTTGAGTTAAGATAATCATGGTTAAAACTTAGACTACTTTGCTATCTAAAATGGAATAGAATTAGGATTCTATTATAATTCCGCATTATGTTTTATTCCGCAAGTTAACTTGAATACGTGTGAACCATTTTAGTGGACTTGGTCCACGTACACGTATGGTTGGCCAGTTAAGGGTCGGGCTTTAGAAGCTCGGACTTAGCTTGCGTCGTGACGTCCCACTCTCTCTCACTCTTTATTATAAAAAAAAAAAATTAGGCTCTGATTTTCAACGAGTGAAAAAAGGCAGGGTGTTACAGTTGGTATCAGAGCGAAATGGGAAGGTTGAATCTTTCAAAGTAAGACTAAGAAGGTATCATGTCTCACTGACAGATAAGAATCCCAACTGATCGACTCTTCGGAGTCCGCTACACGGGGGCCGGATTAATTTACTTCATTAGACTCAGACTGAAACATTCAATCTAATAACAACAAGGAATGGTAGCAAAGGAAGTACAGTCAAAATAACTAGATTTATCAAACATAGCAAATTAGGAGATACTTCCTCGATATACCCAAATTGAGAAATAAACAATAGATACTTAGGAAGTTTCCCCAAAAACAAAGAAATACAAAGAGTGCTTATTTGGTAATTTCCCTAAAATTGTGAAAACACAAACTTTACGATGAAACTAAGCCAAGATGTTTTTCAATGACTTAGGAAAAATGCCTCCGAAAAGAAAGACCCGACAAAACTAAAAAAGGGGATGAAAAGGAGGTACGAAAATCTCAACATGAAGAGGAGGAACAACAATCTCAACATGAAGAGGAAGAACAACAATCTCAACACGATGAACAACCATCCCGCGAAGTGGAGGAGGAACAAAACAGTGTGAATATACTGGTGGTGCCTCCTGAACTACAAAGCTTGGTCCAGGCAGTGGTCACTCTGTTCTGCAACATCACATGAACAAAAATGCAAACACTAGTGACGCCAATGACCGGAGCAAGGTCAGGGATTTCAAGCAGCGGTGCCCCCCTTACTTCAAAGGGAAAGAAGGGCCTGTCGGAGCAGAAAACTGATTGAAGAAGATTACTCAGATCCTGACCCTGCTAAAGATCTCAAGTCATAAAGACAAGATATTGCTGGCTACATCACAACTGATTGATGATGACGGTAAATGGTGGGAGGTAATAGAGAAACAACGAGCACTCATTCTGGAAAGGGAAAGGACTACAATGACGTGGGAGCAGTTCTCAGCTACATCTTTGGATCACTACTTCCCTGAGGAGGAGAAGGAGCGCCATACCCAAGCGTTCATATCCTTGGTACAAGGCACCATGACGGTGGCAAAGTACCATCAGGAGTTCCTCAGTATGTCCTGTTATGCACTATATATGGTGGATACGGATTACCGAAGGGCTCGTAAGTTTGAGCGGGGCCTACGGCCAAGCATTAGGGCCAAGAAAACCATATTCAAGGCAGCTACACTGGCAGAGGTGGTCGACGGGGCCACTATAGCGAAACAAGAGATGACTGAGATAGTACGGTTTGACAACTGCCGAGGTCAGAGTGGGAGAGGTACATTTCAGCCCAACAAGAGATTTCGACATAACTTGGGAAGACCCTCACCTTCCACTGGGTCAACAGGGGGTTTTCGTCCCAATCAGCCCTCCCCATCAACATCAGTCTCTCAGGTTCCCTTAGGGGCGAATAACTGTTTCCATTGTGACCAGCTGGGCCATTTCAAGAGGGAATGCCCACAGCTTAGCAGACCCTCTTATTCCAGAGGTTCATTTCGCCCACCAGCTAAACCAACTCATTCACGAGGAGGTAGGACATATAACCAGGATGGACGGGCACCTAACCCTACCGGATCTGGACGATTGTTTACTTTAGCTCCTCCAGCAACAGTGGATCACTCCGTGATTCAAGGTATGGCAGTAGTCAGTAGTTCCTACGCCTTTACATTATTTGATTCTGGAACATCCCACTCCTTCATATCTGCTGCATTCATATCCGCTATTGGCACATTAGTACAAAAACCGTCCACATCACTCACCATTGTATCTCCCGTCGGAGACACGTCATTGGGGCTTATATGCATGGCAGTGAATACTGTACTCGCTGGATACAGATTTGAGTTCAACTATTTGGTACTCGATATGACTGAGTACGACATTATCTTTGGCATGGACTGGTTGACTTGCGTTCAGGCCAACATCGATTGCCATATTCGTAGGGTGAAATTTTGGTCACCCGAGGGGAAGCAATATGTGGTACACCCTGACAAACACAGCATCCCTATAAGAAGAAGACTGCATGAAGGGCTGATCACCTGGTATTGAACAGTATCAGATTAAACAAGGCACCGGTGGCTGAACTTCTGGCGATAGTGAAAGACTACGCTGATGTATTCCCAAAAGAACTCCCTAGCTTGCCACCCATGGGGGAGTTAATTTTGAGATCAAGTTGTACCATGGCACTGCTTCAGTGTCATTACCACATTACCGGATGGCACCAGCTGAGATGTCTGAGCTAAAGAAGCAGATTGATGAACTGCTCAGACTGGGATACATCTGAAACAGCATATCGTCTTGAGGAACCCCGGTATTATTTGTGAAGAAGAAGGACGGTACACTCCGGATGTGTGTGGATTACCGAAAACTGAACCAGCTGACTGTTAGGAACAAGTATCCTCTACCCAGGATCGATGATCTATTCGATCAACTTAGAGGTTCCAGCCACTTGTCTAAGATTGATCTGTTGTCCGGCTACCATCAAATCCGGGTTAAGGAAGAGGACATAGAGAAGACAGCTTTCAGAACGCGGTATGGACTATATGAGTTTGTAGTCATGCCGTTTGGACTCACTAATGCGCCAGCTGTGTTCATGGATCTAATGAACAGGATCTTCCGTCCTTACTTGGACCATTTTGTCATTGTATTTATTGATGACATTCTGATCTATTCCAAAAGTCAGGAAGAACATGCTGAGCACCTGCGGATAGTCTTGGACACCTTGAGGAAGAATCAGCTATATGCCAAAGCAAGCAAGTGTGAATTTTGGCCATCTGAGGTCAACTTTTTGGGGCATGTTATATCAGCAGAAGGTATAGCTGTGAACCAGGGTAAAGTGGCGGCAGTGAGGGAATGGAAAGCACCAAAAATATGACTGAAATTCGTAGCTTCCTGGGTTTGGCTTGTTACTATAGGAAGTTTATGATGGACTTCTCTTGTAACGCCCCGCCCTTTTTCAATCTCTAAGCTTTTCGAAAATCAAAGTCTATTTTTTTTTTTTTAAAATAAGAGAGTGAGCAAGAGCAGGACGTCACGACGCGAGCTAAGTCCGAACTTCTAAAGTCCGACCCTTAATTGGCCAACCCTATGTGTGTATGGACTAAGTCCATAAAAACGGTTCACACATAACAATATAAACATGCGGAAATAAAATCATAACTGCGGAATTATAATAGAACCTATTTCTATTCCATTTTAGATAGCAAAGTACGTTAAGTCCTTAATCATAATTAATCATAACATAATTATCCAACCATAGCAAATTATCTAAATTATTACATGACGAATTCTAGATACTCCAAATACAAGTCCATGAGTATCTTAAACAAACTATAAATTAAAAGCATCCAAGCTCCTATGCCTGGCCCTCCTCGCATTCATCGTTCCCCTTGTTTCCTGTATCAACCACTAGGGTAGAAGTAGGGCCTTAGAACAACGTGCCCAGTAGGTATTCCAATTAGGGCTAACACATGGTTAGTACAAAACATATATAATAATATCATAATGTCAAAAACCATATAAACCATGCCATGTCATGATGTCAAATGCAGTGAGTTCCACCCATCACAAGTACATATAAGTACCCCCACATAGGTCTTTCGAACGCCCCGACGGCGTGTGGCCCCTCCGGTTTCTTCTTAATGGAAAAACACATCAAGGTATCCCACATAGGTTTTTTGGACGCCGCGACGGAGTGTGGCCCCTCCGGTTACATATCCTTCACCCCATGCCATGCATGAGATGCTAATGAATCATATGCTATTTTATCATATAAACATAGCATCAAAACTCACAATTTGAAACATAACTTTTACAACATAAATTCATCAAATCAAGATAAAAACATTGTACATAAACCCATGGTTTCAAAGAGGTGAAATCCTACCAAAGACCACTAACGTGTCCTTACGCTTTCGTCCGGTAACCGCTCACGATCGTACACACCTTGTGAGGTCCCGTTACCTTATAATATAACAATTGATTAAACCCATGTTCCAATTGATTTACAATAATGTCCAAGTCCATAAAACATTCTTCAAGGGGTTTGGCCATACACCATGGCCGAACCCATGATCCATCACTTTCACCCTTTATTACATCCATGCCATTGCTTGATTCATAAAACCAAACACTTATAGATTAGTCATCTAATCTTATCAAGTGCAATAAATTCCATAAATCATTCCACATGGGGTTCGGCCATAGACCATGGCCGAACCCATGGTCTATCATTTCCACTTATTTATAACTTTACCATTGTTCTAATCCTTAGTTAACATTTCATTCATTTTAATGTACCATACATAGACCCTAAGTCCACCAAATAATTCCCATGGGGTTACCATGGCCGAACCCATGGTCCATTAATTCACTTAATTACAATATTACCATTATACCTATCCATAACCAATAACATAAACCATGAACATAGGTCTATATATAATTAAATCCCTCATTCCTTTAAACATGCATAACCACTCTAAGTGTCCCTTAAAATATTTCAACACATGGTCCATCAAATTAGACATTACATACATGGATCCACCAATGATCCACAACCATAGAACCATAAATAAAACCCTCCATTCCTTTAATCATATTAGGTCCATACATGACCCATAAAAATTGGTTCATGGGGTTCGGCCATGGTGATGTCTAACTTTCCAATTATATCAATTTCCACTCTTGAATCCATAAATCAAGGTTCCTTCCTTTTTGATCCAAAAGTCCATCATTAGAAACTTTCTAAATTAATAACCATCTTCCATAGGGTTCGGCCATACACCATGGCCGAACCCTATGGTTCATGATCTTCTCTCTAAAAAATCATTGATATTCCTTCCTTGGTTTTCATGATCTAATTGCATCTAAAACCATCAAACCTTCCATCCATTTAAATTAATTCATAAGTAACCTTTCCCATCATTTTCCATGATCTAAATACATGAACATAATTCCATAATTATTTATGGGGTTCGGCCGTACTCCATTGCCGAACCCATGGTCTAAGGTTCATTACCAAAAACATCCACTAAAACCCTTTAACATCTTTAATAACATTGCATGGTTTTTATCCCTCAAAAACCCATAAATTAAACCATGTCTTTCCATTAAAATTAACATAATCATCGCCCAATCTTCTTCCATGGGGTTCGGCCATACACCATGGCAGAACCCTATGGTTCCTTATTTTAAACAAAATCATCAAATACTAACCGGTTCCGCGACTCCTTCGGTTTTCCTTCGCTTGTTCTTGCTCTTCCAATCTTCTTCTCCTTTAGCTTCCTCTCCTCCTTGATCTTTCACAAAGTCGAGACTGATCTTGATGTTGTGTGTATTGTTGTGCACCCCTTGTTGCTTCTCCTTTATTACTTCCAATTGGTCCTCTATTTAGAAGATACCACGCCCCTTTAATTTAGCCATTGCCTAATGCCGTGCGCCCCTTGCTGAAATAGTCATTGCCATGCGCCCTTGTGTCTTTCTTCCAATCGGTTCTATGTTTAGAAGGTGCTGAGGTAGCAATTGCCGTGCACCCCTCTCTCATTTTGTGTATATGCCGTTTTTAATCAAGGGACAAGGCCCCTTTTAGAGATCTTATGCGCATCACCTTGGATATGTATATCTAATGTTCGGCCAAGGCAATCTATTTTTAATCTTAGACATCTTCTTTATTTTGCAATCCCTTAGTTTCACTCTTAACCAAGGAAAGACCCCTTTTAAAATGATCTTATGCGCATCCTCATGGATGTGGAAATCTCACACACACGGCCAAAGCTAAAGGACCACTTTTTAAAAGATACTTCAACACATCATGCGCATATCTCATACACGGCCAATGTAATCTTCTTTAATTTTTCTTAGACAAATTGCATTACCATTTTAATTCGGCCCCATTTAATTTTATTGAAACCATTTCCACAATCCGTTGGGTCTTAATTGGACAATGGCCCAACATTTTACCCATATAAGGTCCATATCTAATAATTCACAAATTAAATGGGTAATTTTCATATATATATTAATAACTTGAAATTTCAGGGTGTTACATTACAACCCTTTATTTTAAAATTTTCGTCCCGAAAATGGAGTCAAGTAGTGTTTCAAATATTTACATAAATAGCTCAGGATAAGTTGTCCTCATTTCCGACTCGAGTTCCCATGTGGATTCCTCAATGCCATGTCGATCCCAAACCACCTTGGCAAACTGGATCGCTCGGTTCCGTAATACCCTTTGTTCTATGTCCACCACTCGGACAGGCTTTTCGTTGTATGTCACGTCACTTTGGACCTCTATGTCTTGTATGTTTAGTACATGAGAGGGATCAGGATTGTACTTCCTTAACATCGATATATGGAACACATCGTGTAAAGATGCCAACTGTGAAGGGAGTGCCAATTGATAAGCCATGTCCCCCATCCTTCTTATGATTGAAAACGGTCCCACATATCTTGGTGAAAGTTTCCCCTTCTTTCCAAATCTCATGTGTCCCTTTCGTGGCGAGACTTTCAAGAACACCATGTCCCCCACTTCAAATTCAAGGAACCTCCTCCTCTTGTCAGCATAGCTCTTCTGACGACTTTGCACAATCAACAGATGCTGCCATATCAACTGTATCTGCGCTATAGTCTCTGCAACTAACTTAGGTCCAATCAGTGCAGGCTCACCGGCCTCTGTCTAGGACACTGGTGACCTACAAGGTCTACCATATAATGCCTCAAATGGAGCCATCTGGAGGCTTGCCTAGTAACTGTTGTTGTATGAGAATTCTACTAACGGCAAGTGATCCTCCCATCCACCCTTGAAATCTAGCATGCATGCTCTCAGAATATCCTCCAATGTTTGTATTGTCCTCTCAGACTGCCCATCAGTCTGTGGATGGAATGCTGTGCTAGTCAGTAGGTCTGTTCCCATGGCCGACTGCATGCTCTGCCATACTCTGCCTGTGAATCGACCATCTTTGTCAGACACAATGGTCCGAGATATACCATGCAATCTGATGATATCCTTGATATACTGCCGACCCAAAGTCTCAGATGATCTGTCATCTTAATGGGAATGAAATGTGCAGACTTGGTCAGTCGGTCTACCACGACCCATATCGCATCGTTGCCCTTTGAAGACCTTGGCAACCCTGTCACAAAATCCATGGAGATGTGCTCCCATTTCCATTCCGGCACTGGTAAGGGTTTGAGTAAACCTGGTGGCTTCTGATGTTCCATCTTAACTTGCTGACACGTTAAGCACTAAGCCACAAATTCTGCCACATCCCTCTTGAGTCCGTGCCACCAATAATGTCTCTTCAGGTCGTGATACATCTTGGTGCTACCCGGATGAATAAAGAGTTTGGTTTGATTTGCCTCAATCAGTAATTCTTTTCTGCAGCTCTTAGGCACATATATCCTTCCTCAGAACACAAAACCCTATCCTGGTTGTAACTCCCATTCCGGTATGACTTCACCAATAGACATCTTGGCCCATATCTCCTCCATTTCCGGATCTATCCGTTGTTCCTATTCAATCTTGTCAAGTACCACTTAATTACATCAAAGTCACTCATATCAACCTATGAGTTTCATTCTCGCAGAATTTACTCTGTCTCATGTTATCTCTTTTTCTTGTGAACCCATTTACGATCTTTTGTAGATCAATATATTCTATTTCACTTTACCTGTTACTGTAACGCCCGCCCCTTTTCACCGAAATCAGAGTCTAAAATTTTTTTTTTTTTTTAAAGTGATAAAGGGCGCGGATGTCACGACGCGAGTTAAGCTCCGAGCTTCTAAAGCCCGGCCCTTAACTGGCCAACCCTGCATGTGCGTGGAATGAAGTCCACGGAGAACGGTTCACAAGTAGAAGTAAGCATCGGGGAACATTTAAACCAATTGCGGAAAATTATAAAAGAGTCTAACCTACAAATTCTTAGATAGTAGGGAAGTTAATTCATTCAATCCCCAAACATCCTTAAAATCATAATGTCCAAAGTAATTTCCAAAACATGGCAAGTAATCTAAATTATTACATTTCCGACAGGCTAAGTTACTTCAAATACACATTTCCCAAAATAAACTTAAATAAAATAATTAGTCCGCATTCCCAAGCTCCTAAGCTTGGCTCCCGTCTCATCCTTCTGCTCCGGCATTTCCTGCGTCATCAGCTAGGGTAGAAGTAGGGCGTTAGACCACGCGCCCAGTAGGACTCCGAGTAGGGCTAGCACATGGATTAGTAATAACAGCATGTAGATAATATTATAGTAAAACCATGCACTTTGGGCAATGTCATGCAATGGGTGTTCTATGTCATGAATTCCACCCATCAATCTCATCCTCATTGTACAATGTCCCTTTTTTAACTGTACATAGTGTTCCAAATAAAGTCCATACCATCATCGTGCCATGACCCTCTTGATGGAAAGGCCTCATCAAGATGCGATCCACACTAGGCATTCCCCTTGATGGAAGAACCATCATCAAGGTATCATAATTACAAAGGTCCCCCTTGATCACAAAGCCTCATCAAGGTATGATAATACATATATGAAATGTCCCCATGTTTTTTTATCGGTCGTCCCGACAGAGTATGGACTCCGGTTTCATTTCATCCTTCCCCTGTCATATCCCTCCCATGCCATGCATGAGATGTAGATGCCATATGTCATGTAATATATGTAATTCAATAGTAACAAAACCCATCTTAAAACAATTACATGATTACCAAATAAATCAAAGGGAAACCATCCCATAATACCTAATCCAAAACCCATCTTAAAACATTCACATGATTTCCAAAATAATTTAAAGGAAAACATCACATAATACATAATCCCAAAACTCATCTTAAATACAATCACATAATTTCCAAAATAAATTAAAGAAAACATCATTCAATCCATGGCTTACAAAAAAAAAATAGGAATCCTACCGAATACCGACTCGCGTCCTCTTACGTTTTCCGTTCGATAAACCCGGTCGCCGATCGCACACCGCCTGCGATGTCCAGTACCTTATTACACATTAATAATTAGTCCATGTTTTAGCCATTTCTAGGCCCATAAATCATATCTTAGTGGGTTTCTTCATTTTAGCCAATATTTACCATTTTTGCCACTACCCCTTTACATAAACAATTACTCATTCATTCATGCCTACTTAAGCCCATAATTAATCATTAACTCGTTCCCTTAATGACCCATTTAATCATGACATACTACCATTAAAATTTTCCTTTTTAATTAACCTAACCCTTATTCATTTAAATCCATACAAACCCCCATACTTAATCCTTTAGATGGTTAATAGATTATGGGTTTAAAATACCCCATTCATCAAATCTTCCCATGGGGTTTATTTCATGCATTTAAACTACAATGAGTCCTTAATTTAACCAATTCCCAAATCAATTTAAACACATTCATAACCAAGCTAACCCATCAAAAGACTCATAAATGGGCCATGGGCTCGGCCATACACCATGGCCAGATCCATGGTGTCCTTTTCCCATTTTTTTTTTCTTGGGTCCATTGTTCACATTTGAATTTATCACAAGTCCCTCCATATGTGGATTTCACCATTCATTTAGATCACCCATTTGATCAACATTGGTCTCATCTCTTGAGTCCATCCAAACTACTAATATTCCCCCCTCATCTTCTCATGGTTTCAAACATACTTAAACCATTAACTCTTCCCATTTTCCATCCTTTTAAACCCATTTAAAATTTGTAATACCTGACCATAGGGTTCGGCCATACACCATGGCCGAATCCATGGTTCATGTTCCATCATTTTCCTATGCCTCTTGAGGCCACAACATTATTCATTTAAAACCCTAAACTCATTAACACCTTAATCCATATTTTCTATCCTTTAAACCCATCATTTGATCACCATTACATCACCATAGGGTTTGGCCATTGTGAATGGCCGAACCCATGGTTCATGATCCAATATTTCTTTATGCCATTTTAGACCATAACACAATCATACTCATCCATGGATTCCATCACAAAACCTCTTCAAAACTTACCCACATTTATTCATTTAAATCCCTAAAATTCATTAGCTAAAAACCCTCATTGTCTTCCATTTTTCAAAACCCTAAAAAAAATCATACATTACTTACCATGGCATGGCCGAACCCTATGGCCCTTGACTCAAAAAAATTGCATTTACCTCCATGTTTAATCACATTAACCATATAATGTCCATAATCCCTTTTTATTTTTCTTAACCCTAATTTTTCTCCATTAGAGTTTTTACCCACTTTCCATTCCTTCCATTTGATGGATTTAAAATCCATGGCATAATATTATTTAACCACCACTAATTTTACAAAATACATCCCAAATCTTAAACCCTAAAAATCCAAAATTTCTTGTTTAAGAAATACTCACAATCCGTCGTCTCCTCTGACTTCCGCCACTCCCGTCGGTTTCCTTAGCCTCCTCTCTCCTTCCTTTTGATCTTTGGTATGTCAAGATGCTTGATCCATGGTGACAACCTCCACTCTAAGGATCGGCCAAGGTAGGGTTTGTGTGAGAGAGGGAGAGGGAAAAAATGATGAGAGGGGAGATGATAAACCTTAGCCTTAGAGTGATTTTGCTTAAATTTCCATTTCTTCCTTCTCTTCTCTTCTCCTTAACTCTCTTTCTCTCCTTCACTTGGAGCATGGGACGGCAATGGAGAATGAAAAATGGAGAGAGTAACAATGAAGAGAGGATAAGAAATGGGAAAGAAACTCAAGACTTATCCCCATTTGGTGACTTAAAATTACACTTTACATTAATTATTTTCAACAACCAACAAGATATTTATCTTGCTTTATGGCTTATGACTCCACCACCCTTAAGTCCCAACGCGTTTCACTTTTTAACATGAGGTGATTTGGTTTTCACCTTTTGACCCCACTTTGACCACTTCATTTGGATAATTTTAATCATTCAATATTTAGATATTTTAGTTACTTTAATTCCCATTTACTTAAATCATCATCTTTATAAATCCACCCATGGTTGGCCAATTCAACCATGGTGGTCGGCCCCACCAAACCTTGGGTCCACACGCCACCTCACTTGGTGAGGTGGAGGTGGGTCCCATTGGACCATGTCACCTTGGTCAATTTATCACTAACTTAGGTGATTTAAATTTCATTAAGCCCATTCCCACTAGTTGTATCACCATTGGGCCCATGGCCCAATTACATTTCATCTTACCCATTTACCTTAGAGCTTAACTCTCTTGACCCATTGGGTCCCAAATGGGTATTTGACCCAATTTGACCATTCTTGACCCATTTAACCATCATTGACCCTTTAAATGAATTTAAATCCAATCCATAGTCTATTGGGCCATACTTGGGCCTTTGTCCAAATTTTGGCCCATTTACCATTTATTCCGCCAATTTTCCCAATTTTCATCATTAAAATAAATAATATTCCCATATTCATTGATTTACAAATTCCAGGCCATTACAGTTACCAAGATATTTTTCCATACGTACTCGCTCAATTCGTTCATTCGTCTACTCTCTGCGTGAGGTAGCCTGCCAATACGAGCCTATGCTCAAGTCTTTTGCTGATTCCATTTTAACTAGGTTTCTAGCTTCACTCTCATGGAACTCCATCGGCTAACTACAGAGTCCGGTGATCAGTCTAACTCGACAGTCGCCCATAGCTTCCCATTCGAGTTTCATAGACTCTTAACCTTTCCACTAAGTACATCTCCTAAAAGTAAGCATATCTTCATTTGCACATAAGTCAATATATGGCTAACATCGTCTGTTCAAAACTTCTATGATACCGAGAATCGCTCCACACTAACTTTCCTGTGATACGAGTCGTAATGACTAACACCTTTTTCTTATAACATGGAATGTAAATCGAAACATGTCCCAATCATTAGATCTATATGTCATCTATGAGACCAACAGGTCCATCATACTACAAACATGTCTACCATGGTATCGATACCTAACATTAATCCAAACCACCATGGGTGTAACGCCCGCCCCTTTTCACCGAAATCAGAGTCTATTTTTTATTTTTTTTTTTGAAGTAAAGAGTGACAAAAGGCGCAGACGTCACGACGTGAGTTAAGTCCGATCTTCTAAAGTCCGGCCCTTAACTGGCCAACCCTACGTGTGCGTGGAACGGAGTCCACGGAGAATGGTTCACACGTAGAAGTAAGCTTGCGGAATATTAAACTAAGTGCGGAAATTATAATGAAGACTATCCTACAATTTCTTAGATAGCAGGGAAGATCACATCATTTAAATCACTACATTACCTCCAAATAATAATGTCCAAAATAAAATCTCAAAACATAGCAAGTAATCTAATTTATTACATTTTGACAAGGTAAGCTACTCAAATTACATTTTTCCAAAATAAACTAAGTAAACTAAGCCGCTCGCTTTCCCAAGCTTCTAAGCTTGGCTCCCGTCTTGTCCTTCATTTCCACTTTCTCCTGCGTCATCAGCTAGGGTAGAAGTAGAGCGTTAGACAACGCACCCAGTAGGACTCCGAGTAGGGCTAACACATGGATTAATGATAACAAGCATACAGATAATAATATAATGAAAACCATAGAATGAATGCTATGCCATGGGTGTCTTATGTCATGAGTCCCACCCATCATCCATACCATAATACTACCATATCCCCCTTGACGGAAAAACCTCGTCAAGATATAAACAATCACAAATCATCCCCCTTGACAGCAAAACCTCTCCAAGATATAAACAATCACAAATCATCCCCTTGACGGCAAAACCTAGTTAAGATATAAACAATCACAAATCATCCCCCTTGACGGCAAATCCTCGTCAAGATATAAACAATCACAAATCATCTCCCTTGACGGCAAAACCTCGTCAAGATATAAACAATCACAAATCATCCCCCTTGACGGCAAAGCCTCGTCAAGGTGTCCCCATGTTTGCTTCTCGGTCGTCCCGACGGAGCATGGACTCCGGTTTCTTTATTTTCATCCTTCCCATGCCATATCCCTCCCATGTCATGCATGAGATGTAGATGCCATATGCCATGTAACATATATGATAGCACAAACCATGGCATTTAAAATCCCATCAATAAAACATATAATTTGATTATCAAAAATAGATCAAGCAAGGCATCAATATACACATCATAGCCTTAAAACTCATCTTAAAACAATCATATGCTTACCAAAATAAATCAAGGAAAAACCCATACATAACACATAATCCATGGCTTACAAAAAGGTAGGAATCCTGCCGAATACCGACTAGCGTCCCTTTACGTTTTCAGTCTACAGATCCGGTCGCCGATCACTCACCGCTTGCGATGTCCGGTACCTTATTACATATTATCAATTAGATTCATGTTTTAAATCACGTCTAAGTCCATTATCTAATCCTTAGTGGGGTTCGGCCATACACCATGGCCGAACCCTACTAGTTAGGTTCGTGGCTCCCATTTAATCCCTTAACCATATTAATTATTTTAATTACATGAGTCTAAAAACTAGCCACCCTAGGCTTTATTTAACCATACATAAGGTCATCTTAAAAACACCTAAGTCCATGGTCACCTCCCATGGGGTTCTTCATTTTGGCCAATATTTACAGTTTTGCCACTACCCTTCCATGGTTACTCATTCACTTAATCCATGTGCATTTTTGTTCATAATTGATCCATACACTAGATCCATTAATGTTCCATCAACCATGATATGCACATTAACAAATTAGTCCTTAACTTAGCCTATTTTTTCCATTCATCTAACCACATACATAATCCCAAGTTTAGCCCATCAAATGGCTCATAAATTGGGTCATGGGTTTTATTAAAATCAGCCCCTTTAATTCAACCTAATCCCCATTTTTCCTTGGGTCTTTCTCACCACATTTAGATCCAGAATAAGCCCTCCCATGAGGAGGTTTACATCATGTATTTAAATCATCAATTTTGATCATTACTAACTACATTTAAAATCCATTGAAGTTGTCAACATTCCTTCATCCTTACTATGGTCTAAGTACTTCTAAATTCACCAATCACTCTCCATGGTTTTTATCATTGTTTCCACCCCTTTTAAAAATCACTAATACCCATTCATTTAAAACCTTTATAAATCATTAACCCCTTTTCATAGCCTCCATTCTCTAAATCCATTAAAATTCTAACACCATGAGAAGGTTCACACCATGCATTTCCTCATTTACAATCCCTTTAAAATTATTACATTCAATCATTAAAAAAAAGAACTAAAATCATTAATCATCCCTTCATGATTCTAACCCTAAAATTCCATTAAAAATCCTTAATTACCTACCATGGTTTTCTTCATTAAGCTCCCTTTAAAATTTACAAACAATTGACCCTTTTTAAACCTCCAAATTATTAATGCATTACTCCATATCTTCCATACTTCTAAACCCATTTAAAAACCACCATTACATCACCATAGGATTTAAAAAACATTCCATCCCTAAAATCTCCCCATGGTTTTATTTTTAGAACATTATTTCCCACACTTAAAATCCATTTTAAACTATCACCATTCTCAACCATTTTTCCCTATTTTTACACCCTTCAAATTTACAAACACATAACCCTAGGGTTCATGGTTCACTCCCATCTATGCCTTTCAAGGCCATAAAACCATTTACATTTTTATGAATTTCTTCATTTAAAACCCTTTCAAAAATCACTACATTTGATCATAAAAACTCTAAAAATCATAATCATCTTTCCATGGCTTTCATTCTTTACAACCCTAATAAAATCACTCAAACACCCACCATGGGGTTTTGACCTTAAAAACCCCATTCCAGTTTACTTAATTACTCACCATGATTCCTTCCAAAAATTCCATACATCCATTGCTTAAATAATTTAATTACATAATGTCCTTAATCCATTTATTTTTCTTAACCCTAATTTACCCATTAGGGTTTTGTCCATTTTTCATCCTTCCATGGGATGGATTTGAGATCCAAGGCCCATAATGTTTTGGCCACTAACCAATCCAAGAAATGGATTCCATGCTCTCTCCTTAACCCTAAAAAAAATAACTTCTTGTTTTAGAAATACTTACAATCCGACGACTTCTCCGGCTTTTCTTTCTCCTCTTGGGTTCCTTGGCCTTCTCTTCTCTTCTTCTCCTTGATTGGTCGGTCAAGATGTGCTTGACCCAATGAAAAACATCAAGGCTTGGGTCGGCTAAGATAGGGTGTGTTTGAGAAAGTGAGAGAGGATGGTGAGAAAGAAAGCCCTAGATCTTGGTCTTGAAGTGGTAGCTTTTGCTTGCACTCCTCTTCTCCAAGTCTTCTTCGTCTTTTCTCCTTAGTTTTTCTTCTTGTTTCTTTGCTTGGTGTGGGACGGTGGTGGAGAGCAAGAGAGGAAAAAAATGAGATAAGAATGGAATTTGAGAGATAAGATAAAAACCAACACCTTTTGGTTTCTTAAACTTTAAACCACCATTTAATTCCTCCACCAACCCATATGAGATATTTTTCATGCTTTATGGTGGTGGTTGTAACAAACCACCACCCTAGCCAACGTTTTTGGTGCTAAGATAAGGTGGTTTGGTCTTCCCAATTGACCATTTGACCACCTTTTGAATAATTTAATCATTTAATTAATTAATTAATTACCTTAGGTTAATCAATTCCCACTTAAACTAATTCCATTATTCCACCCATGGTTGATCAAGTCAACCATGGTGCCCCACCAATCCATGGCCCCACGCCACCTCACTTGGTGAGGTGGAGGTGGGTCCCAATCGGCCATGTCACCTTTGTCAACTCATCACTAACTTAGGTGATTTAATTTAATCCATTTTCAACTACTTCGATCACCATTGGGCCCATGGCCCAATTACATTCACCTCCTACCCATTTACCTTAGAGCTTAAATCACTTTGACCCATTGGGTCCCGGATGTGCATTGGGCCCAATTTGACTATCCTTGGCCCAATTGACCATCATTGACCCTTTAAATGAATTTAAATCCAATCCATAGTCCATTGGGCCATACTTGGGCCTTTGTCCATATTTTGATCCATTCACCATTTATTCCATCAACTTCCAATTTCCACCATTTAAAATAAATAATAACCACATATATATTGATTTACAAATTCCGGGCCATTACAATGGGAACCACCATCCACGGTTATACACATCCATCCCTGGTATCACTCTATCAGTGAGTATCATCTATCCATGATTAATAACCATCCATGAATATAACCCCCTTCTGGGTATAATCCTTTCATGGGCATAATTAATCCAGGTACATCATCTAGCATGAGATATTTTATCCGTGGGAACAACACTCGAATGCATCACTACGTGACTGTAGCAATAATATCAAAACATAAACATACCCTGACCCCTAGCAAGACTTAGGACCCATGACTTACTAAGCGGAAGACCCACGTCCAACGTGATCATGTCTACCCCGCCCTGCATCCCTTCACCCCAAGGGTGATTCCATCAAGCTCTAAGGCGGTCGGACCGCGTCTAACGAAGCTAGCACCACCCCATGGGGTAAAATTGTACTTAGCTCTACGTATCCACGCACGTCAAGTGTGCGAAATAGCCGTGAGAGCATCCTCCAGCGCGTAGCTTGTGAGGGACCCACTCCTCAACGGCAACCCTACGGGACCAAGTCTCTGTATTTTATATCGAGGTTCCCACAGTCTTACGGCTACTCTAGGCCATACTCATGGAATCTATATACTTATCTCATCAATATTACATGAGGGATGCACCCATGCCACACCTCAATAAACTCAAGTGACCTCGTCACATACATCTCAGTGTCAAAGTCCTCATAAACTCTTAAGTTTCATGCTTTATTGAAAATTGTTTAAACTTCCATCACAATACAAGGGTTGGTAGGGTTAGAACAACCCTCCAAAACGTACCCACAACCCTTACAAAATCTCCCATTTTCCCCGTCATTCTCTTACCACTCCTTAGCCTAACCTTCCTTAGAAGACCCTGCATCATCATAAAAATCAAAGAAGTTGTCAGGGCATGTTGTTGACGTGTGCCCCAACACTCCACAAGTCAAACAGGGTATTATTCCCATTCCCCCAATGTATGGACAATTAGTCCTCTCCTTCCCGTGACCGTGAAGTCCACAAATAGGGCAAATAAACTCAATATGGTGGGGGCAATAAGTATAGTTGTGCCCCTCCTGATTGCATAATTCGCACATATAATCTGTCAACTCATCCGAAGTCGGAGTAACCGGAGTATACTCGGGCGAGACTATTTCCCCTACGGATTCTTCTAAGTTTGGGACATCTTCCTAGTCCTCCTTGGGTACAAAGACTGAAGAAACCCCAACATTGTACTCGGGAGATTCTACTTCCATGTCTTGACTGGTTAAGACTTCATTGGTGAAGTTTGGCACGCTGGAATCGCCGGAAGAAGAAACCAGATCTATAGGACAGCTAGGGGTTCCTCTGTTCCACAGCTCTGTATCCGCACAACACAGAAGCACATCAATGATAACCGTAGTTCAAATCATACTAATCTTTGTTTTGGGGAATTTCCTATGTATCATATAATGTCTCTTGTTTGGGAACATTGCCAAATAAACATCTTGTGTTTCTTGTCTTTGGCGAAATTGCCAAATCAGTACTCTTTGTATTTCTTTGTTTTTGGGAAAACTTCCTAAGTATCACTTGCTTGTTCTCAATTTGGGGATATCGGGGAAGTATATCCTATGTTGCTATGTTTGATAAATCCAATTATTTTGACTGTACTTCCTCTGCTATCATCCATTATTGTTCTCAAATTGAGTCTAACGAAGTACATTAATGCACGGGGGATGGATTAATTTACTCAGAAAGATTCAATCTTTCTGGTTCGCTCTGATACCAACTGTAACGACCCACCCTTTTTCACTCTCTAAGCTCTCCAAAAATCAGAGTCTATTTTTTTTTCTTAAAATAACAGAGTGAGCAAGAGCGGGACGTCACGACGCGAGTTAAGTCCGAACTTCTAAAATCTGACCCTTAACTGGCCAACCCTATGAGTGCATGGACTAAGTCCATGAAAACGGTTCACACATAACAATATAAACATGGGGAAATAAAAACATAACTGCGGAATTATAATAGAACCTAGTTCTATTCCATTTTAGATAGCAAAGTACGTCAAGTCTTTAATCATAATTAATCATAACATAATTATCCAACCATAGTAAATTATCTAAATTATTACATGACGAATTCTAGATACTCTAAATACAAGTCCATGAGTATCTTAAACAAATTATAAATTAAAAGCATCCAAACTCCTATGCTTGGCCCTCCTCGCGTTCATCGTTCCCCTTGTTTCCTATATCAACCAATAGGGTAGAAGTAGGGCGTTAGAACAACGCTCCCAGTAGGTATTCCAATTAGGGCTAACACATGGTTAGTACAAAACATATATAATAATATCATAATGTCAAAAACCATATAAACTATGCCATGTCATGATGTCAAATGCAATGAGTCCCACGCATCACAAGTACATATAAGTACCCCACATAGGTCTTTCAGACGCCCCGATGGAGTGTGGCCCCTCCGGTTTCTTTTTGATGGAAAAGCACATAAGGTATCCCACATAGGTTTTTCGGATGCCCCGACGGAGTGTGGCCCGTCCGGTTACATATCCTTCACCCCATGCCATGCATGAGATGCTAATGAATCACATGCTATTTTATCATATAAACATAGCATCAAAACTCACAATTTGAAACATAACTTTTACAAAATAAATTCATCAAATCAAGATAAAAACATTGTACATAAACCCATGGTTTTAAAGATGTGGAATCCTACCAAAGACCACTAACGTGTCCTTGCACTTTCGTCCGATAACCACTCACGATCGTACACACCTTGTGAGGTCCCGTTACCTTATAATATAACAATTGATTAAACCCATGTTCCAATTGATTTACAATAATGCCTAAGTCCATAAAACATTCCTCATGGGGTTCGGCCATACACCATGGCCGAACCCTGATCCATCACTTTCACCCTTTATTAGATCCATGCCATTGCTTGATTCATAAAACCAAACACTTATAGATTAGTCATCTAATCTTATCAAGTGCAATAAATTCCATAAATCATTCCACATGGGGTTCGGCCACAGACCATGGCCGAACCCATGGTCTATCATTTCCACTTATTTATAACTTTACCATTGTTCTAATCCTTAGTTAACATTTCATTCATTTTAATGTACCATACATAGACCCTAAGTCCACCAAATAATTCCCATGGGGTTACCATGGCCGAACCCATGGTCCATTAATTCACTTAATTACAATATTACCATTATACCTATCCATAACCAATAACATAAACCATGAACATAGGTCTATATATAATTAAATCCCTCATTCCTTTAAACATGCATAACCACTCTAAGTGTCCCTTAAAATATTTCAACACATGGTCCATCAAATTAGACATTACATACATGGATCCACCAATGATCCACAACCATAGAACCATAAATAAAACCCTCCATTCCTTTAATCATATTAGGTCCATACATGACCCATAAAAATTGGTTCATGGGGTTCGGCCATGGTGATGTCTAACTTTCCAATTATATCAATTTCCACTCTTGAATCCATAAATCAAGGTTCCTTCCTTTTTGATCCAAAAGTCCATCATTAGAAACTTTCTAAATTAATAACCATCTTCCAGTGTATGGCCTAACCCTATGGTTCATGATCTTCTCTCTAAAAAATCATTGATATTCCTTCCTTGGTTTTCATGATCTAATTGCATCTAAAACCATCAAACCTTCCATCCATTTAAATTAATTCATAAGTAACCTTTCCCATCATTTCCCATGATCTAAATACATGAACATAATTCCATAATTATTTATGGGGTTTGGCCATACTCCATTGCCGAACCCATGGTCTAAGGTTCATTACCAAAAACATCCACTAAAACCCTTTAACATCTTTAATAACATTGCATGGTTTTTATCCCTCAAAAACCCATAAATTAAACCACGTCTTTCCATTAAAATTAACATAATCATCGCCCAATCTTCTTCCATGGGGTTCGGCCATACACCATGGCAGAACCCTATGGTTCCTTATTTTAAACAAAATCATCAAATACTAACCGGTTCCGCGACTCCTTCGGTTCTCCTTCGCTTGTTCTTGCTCTTCCAATCTTCTTCTCCTTTAGCTTCCTCTCCTCCTTGATCTTTCACAAAGTCGAGACTGATCTTGATGTTGTGTGTATTGTCGTGCACCCCTTGTTGCTTCTCCTTTATTACTTCCAATTGGTCCTCTATTTAGAAGATACCACGCCCCTTTAATTTAGCCATTGCCTAATGCCGTGCGCCCCTTGCTGAAATAGTCATTGCCATGCGCCCTTGTGTCTTTCTTCCAATCGGTTCTATGTTTAGAAGGTGCTGAGGTAGCAATTGCCGTGCACCCCTCTCTCATTTTGTGTGTATGCCGTTTTTAATCAAGGGACAAGGCCCCTTTTAGGGATCTTATGCGCATCACCTTGGATATGGATATCTAATGTTCGGCCAAGGCAATCTATTTTTAATCTTAGACATCTTCTTTATTTTGCAATCCCTTAGTTTCACTCTTAACCAAGGAAAGACCCCTTTTAAAATGATCTTATGCGCATATCTCATACACGGTCAATGTAATATTCTTTAATTTTTCTTAGACAAATTGCATTACCATTTTAATTCGGCCCCATTTAATTTTATTGAAAACATTTCCACAATCCGTTGGGTATTAATTGGACAATAACCCAACACTTTACCCATATAATGTCCATATCTAATAATTCACAAATTAAATGGGTAATTTTCATATATATTAATAACTTGAAAATCCGGGTGTTACATCTCCAACATTACATCTCCACTTACCTGACTCACTCAGAAAGGAGTCAAACTTGAGTGGTCAGATGTATGCAAACAGAGATTTGAGGAACTGAAGGAGAGACTTACAACTGCTCTTATCCTTATTTTGCGGGAAAGGGGCAAGGGCTATGAGGTACAATGCGATGCTTCTGTAACACCCCAATTTCTCAATGAAGTTGAAAATTATGAAAATGCCCCTGATGTGTTAAATTAATTATTTGTGATGTTAAGTAAGGAAATGGTGGGACCCATTGCTCAAACTAAGATTATATGAGCACATTATGAATGTCAAGTTTGATTAGATGGGTAATGTACATCAATTGGGTCGAAAATGGCTAAATGGGTCAAATGACTCAATTGGACCCAATGGGTCAAAATGGATGATTTGACCATTGTGTAAGCTCAAATTAAATGAAGTCAAGCTGAACTGATAGGAAATCAGTTATAGCAAAAATGGGTAGGCTTGAAACACAGGTGAAAACCAATTACAAGTGACCAAAATATCCATAATTGGGTCATGGAGTCAAAAACGGGTCAAGGAGCTAAAGGGGGACCCAACGGGTCAGGTTGACTAGTTTGACCACCGATGACCGAGTGGGCCCTCAATTGAACTCAAGTGTGAGTTAATTCAGCTTGAGTTAGACTGATTTGAAATGAGTTTGATTTAAGAAAAGAGTTGACTAAAAAATGAAGCATTAAATGTGATGAGTTGGATGAGTTAGTTTAGAATAAAAATATCCCAAGTTAAGTGAGTCAAGAGGAGATGGAAATGAGTTGTAATCTCACACAACAATTGATCAGAATCAATCTCAGCTGTTGGTATGAAGGGGTGCTTTGGCAAGGCCAAAAGACACCAAGGTTGGGGCGGCACCTATTCATGAAGGGATGAAATGGTTCATTCCCAAGTGATGCAATGTTTGGCACCAAGGGGTGTCTTGGTTAAGACCCAATGCCCCATCGGTTTTAACAAAATTAAATGAGGGAGGATGAATGGGAGTTGGGGGCTGAAACTACAAAAGAAAAACATTACCATACTTGGCCCTTTTTCACACAAAGAATCCAAGAATTCCCATCTCTCTCTCCTTCTCTCCAATTCGTTTTCTTGGCTGAACAGCAGAGGTTTTTGGCACCAGATAATCAAGTATAAACCAGCAAGGAATTAAGGAAAGAAAGAAGAAATAAAAGGGAGAAACCAAGGATCAAAGGCAAGAAGGAAGTTTGGAAAATTTGGTAAGTGTCTATGTGTTATTTTGGTTTAATAACATGAAACAAGTGGCGTATGTATTGGGCCATGGTCATGGCCGAATACACCAATGTTTAACCTTGATTAATGGAGGATTTAAAATGGTAAAAATAACCATTGGGTTCGGCCACCATGGAGGGCCGAATCCCATGTAAAAGAATGGTTGGTTTCCATGTTTTGAAACATGGAAACCATAGACCTTTGGTGGACTGTTTTTGGGTTTTACATAAGATTCAAATGCATGTTTTAGAAAGGGTTAAAAACATGGATTTGAATGACATAAGGACTGAAGTTAACATGGGTTTAAACAGTGGATAAAAATTGATGATATGGACCATTTGGATCGGCCATCTTGGATGGCCGAATCCCATGAAATATTATGGTCTTTTACGACAAGTGGATGAACTTATTTGGATAGGTTTCTAAGAGGTATAATGCAGCAATCTTATACTGATATTGTATGTTTAAATAACACCTAAAGCATGTTTGAAAGACCAAAACATGGACATAGGGTTCGGCCACCTTGGATGGCCGAACCCCATGTAAGTAATTGATGTGATTTGGTGAAGTTTAATTCACTGTTTTGGTGGATGGTTATGTGGCTGAACCATGTGTAATTCATGGTTGGGTTAGCATGATTAAATCATGAATAATCATGGGAAGTTGAGGGATCAATCAGATCAAGAGAACCATTGGGTTCGGCCATGTGCATGGCCGAACCCCATGGGGCTATTTTTGGGATGAATGGATCAAGTTTATGGGTTATTTTATGTGTGTTAAATTGAAATAAGCTTGCTGATTTTGGGTTGGCCATGGGATGGCTGAACCATGTAGTTATCATGGCTAAATAGCAGAGCCTAACTTGTAAACAATTGATGGGAACATTGAGTAGGAGGATCATAGGGTTCGGCCATATGAATGGCTGAACCCCATAGATTGTTTTGTTGGAGATTATATGAGTTGGATTAAGTAAACATATGGATTTATCTTTGGACTTAGTGATATGTAAATAACCAGCCACTAAGGTAGATTACTTTTATGAACTTTGATTATGACCAAGATTAGACATCGGTTAGACCAATGGCAAATCCGTGAATACAAGCCAAATGAAGGGATTGATCAAAGGACTTACAAAACGTTTTGGGTCTTATATGTGAATGGACATTTAATGATAGTATGATTTACTTATTGTTACATCACAAGGTGACGAGAGTTGAACGACGTGCGAGTCGTGACCGGGTGAAGTTCAAAAAGGAACGGACACTTAAGCAAAGTTTTAAGTAAGTTTCCTACCTACTTGTAACTACAGTTTTTACCCTAGTTTTCTTTATGAGACTCTTGTATATTTTTATGTGGTTTCAAATGATATGTTATGCATTTACAAATGGCATACAAAGCATTGGCATCTCATGCATGGACATGGGATGATGACTGAGGTTCTACAGTGTTGCAATTATGGGTTACGTCTTCCTTAGGCGATGAGAGTCCCGCCAGGAAGAGTAACATGAGGATCATATTCACATTGGTCTCCTTAGGTGATGAGAGTCCCGCTAGGAGGACTAATAGGTGATATGAATCAACTCAATGATGAAGAGATGGAAAGTGCATTGTGATTTACCTTGACGGTGCGAGGCACGTCAAGTGATGGCTATGAATGTACATGATGGGAGAGACTCATTGCATGTGCATACTTCATAGCATTGTTTTACCTGTTTTGACTAATCATGTACTATGATATATATATATATATGCATGTTTTATATGCTAATCATGTGGTAGCCCTGATTCGGGAACCTACTGGGCGCGTTGATCTAACGCCCTAATTCTATCCTCAGAGGAGAATGCAGGTACAAGGAAAGGGAAAGAGAAGGTTGATGACCGGGAGGGGAGCCAAGCCTAAGTGCTTGAATGATGAACAAGATTATCTATCTATTGACATTTAAATTATGTTTTGATGGACACGTAATAAGTTAATACTTGCTATGGTTTGATTAGGTTATTATCTTGGAATGGTTGATTTATGTTAAGTAATATTTCAGACTGTTACTCGCTATCTAGTCATTCCATTCCGCAAATAGTCTAGTTTATTCCGCATGTTGTAGTTAGTTCCATGTGTGATTCATTATCATGGTCTAAATCCATGTACACATGGGTGGCCAGTTAAGGTTCAGACTTGAGTAGTCTGAACTTAACTCGCGTCGTGACGCCGCCCGCTCTCTTTCACTCTGTGTTTCTTTCAAAAGAAATTTTCAGACTCTGATTTTTGGAAGGGTGGAAAAAGGGCGGGGCGTTACAGTTGGTATCAGAGCGAAACGGGAAGTTGAATCATTGAAATAAGATTAAGATGGTTTCATGTCTCACTGACGGATAAGAATCCCAACTGACCGACTTTTCGGAGTCCGCTGACTGGGGGCCGGATTAATTTACTTCGAGTGACTCAGATTGAACAATCAATCTGAGAACGACAATGAAAGATAGCAAAGTAAAGTACAGTCATCATAACTGGACATATCAAACATAGCAAAGTAGGATCTACTCCCCTGATATTCCCCATTGAGGAACAAATAATAGGAATATAGAGATTTCCCCAGAAATAAAAGAACACAAAGAGTGATGATTTGGCAATCTTCCCAAACAAAGTACATGATACTATGCATGATAAAAATCCCCTGGAGACCAAGAGTGGTTTATTTAGAATTGTTGTTGAATATTCTTGTGTTTTAAATGTTGTGTCATAGATATGTCAAGCAACGAGGAATACACCGAGTTATGGGATAAAGGGACACCTTGTTGTGCAGTAGATTTGGTATCGACTTCCAACAGTATCAGCATGGAAGTCAATGTGGACCTTCAAGAGGGGCCTCCCGAGGAGGAGGAATGGAACTTAGCACCATTGGAGGAGGTGAACCTAGCACCATTACCGGAATATCTTATGGAAGATATTCCTTGGTTAGTGGGACCTCCTGTGGAAGAAAAAGAGGATCTAGCACCTTTTCTGGAGGATCCTATTGCAGATGTTCCTATTATATTGGAATCGCTTGGGGAGATAGATCCCTACGATACATGTGAGTTGTGCAATCAAGATGGGCACAACTGTAGGTATTGTCCTCACCCTTTAGGCATTGTCTGCCCGTTCTGTGGACTGCATGGGTATGGGGAGGCGAGGACTAATTGTCCTTATATAGAAGGACCTGGATTAATACCTTGCACGACATGTGAAGTATTGGGCCACACAGCGATGACGTGTCCTGATAACCGTTTCAAGTTCGTTGATGATGCGGGATCTTCTACGGAAGACTAGGCTAGGAAGTAGTATGAAGGGTTATTAAAAAAAGGATTTTTGGCACTAAGATGTAGGTGACGAGGTCACTTGATTATACTACGACGTGGTATGGGTGCGTCCCTCACGTGATGTTGATGAATTAGATGTGGTATGGGTGCGTCCCTCACATGGTAATGATGAGATAAGAATATAGACTTCATGAGTATGGGCTAGAGTAGCTATGAGCCTGTGGGAACCTTGATACGAAATACGGAGACTTGGTCCCGTAGGACTACCGTTGAGGAGTGGGTCTCTCGCATGCTACGCGCTGGAGGGCGCTCTCACGGCTGTTTGGCACACTAGATGTGCTGGAATGCGCAGAGTTAGGTATTATTTTACCAGGTGGGGGTGGTACTAGCTTCGTCAGACGCGGAGCGACTGCCTTAGAGCTTGACTGAATCACCTATGAGGTGAAGGGCTGCAGGGCGAGGTAGACCGGATCACATTAGACGTGGGTCTTCTGTTTGGTAAGTCATGAGCCCTAAGTCTTGCAAGGGGTCGGGATATATTTGTGATTTGATATGGCTACCACAGTCTTATAGTGATTCATTTGAATGTTATTCTTACGGATATTAATCATACATAAATGATACTCATGGACAGCGTGATACCAAGGATGGATGGTTTCCATGAATGGATTATACCCATAAGTGGGTTATATTCATGGATGATTATAAAACAGGGATAGATGATATTTACTAAAAGTTTAACACCAGGGATGGATGTATTTAACCATGGGTGATTATTCCCATGGTGGTTTGGATTGATGCGGGGAATTGGTATCGTGGAAGTTGGAACAAAAGTTGTTAGTCACATAGAGATTTATGTGCAAAGAAAGCTGTGTTTAAATTTGGAGATGTACTCAACGGAAAAGATAAGTGTCTGGTGAAACTTGAATGGGAAACTATGGATGACTGCCGAGTTAGATTGATCACCTGGCTCTGTAGTTAGCCAATGGAATTCCAGGAGAGTGTAACTAGAAACCTACTTAAAATGGAATCAGAAAAAGCTTTAAGCATAGGCTCGTGTTGTAACGCCCCGCCCTCTCCGTGAATTTCAGAGTCTAAATTTTTTTTAAAGTAATAATAAAACATCAAAAGAGAGCGGGCGGCGACACGACGCGAGTTAAGTTCAGACTACCCAAGTCTGAACCTTAACTGGCCACCCATGTGTTCATGGAATAGACCATGATTATGAAACACACATGGAACTAACATCAACTTGCGGAATAGTATAAGTTAACTGCGGAATAATATGAAAAGATAGCCAGTACCAATCTCAAATAATAATTACATAATCAACCATACGTTGTCAATATCCTAAGCAAACCATAGCAAGTAACTACTTTATTACATGTCCATAATAAAGTATCAAATAAACAACAATTATAAATTAATCCAATCCATCATTCAAGCGCTTCAGCTTGGCTCCCCTCCCGGTCATCGACCTTCTTTTTCCCTTTACTTGTACCTGCAATCTCCTCTGAGGATAGAATTAGGGCGTTAGATCAACGCGCCCAGTAGGTTCCCGAATCAGGGCTACCACATGTTAGCATATAAAACGTGCATATATATCATATGAAATGATCATTAAAAACAAGTAAACCATGCTACGAAGTATGCACTGCAATGAGCATCCCCCATCATGTACCTTCATAGCCATCACTTACGTGCCTTGCACTGTCAAGGTAAATTACAATACAACTTCCATCTCTTCATCATTGACTGATTCATATCACGTATTAGTCCTCCTGGCGGGACTCTCATCGCCTAAGGAGACCAATGTGACTATGATCATCATGTTACTCCTCCTGGCGTGACTTGCACCACCGAGGCAGGACGTAACCTATAAATTGAAACACTGTAGAACCTCATTCATAATCTCATGTCTATGCATGAGATGCCAATGCCTGTATGCCATTTGTTAATGCATAATATATCATTTTGGAACACATAACATAAAACAAGAGTCTCATAAGAAAACTGGGTAAAACTGTGGTTACAAGTAGGTAGGAAACCTACTGAAGAATCACTTCAGCGTCCATTCTTTCTTAGGCTTTATCTGGTCACCGCTCGCAGTCGTGCACCGTCACAGAGATCCGTCACCTTATTCACATAAATCATGGATCAACTTTAATCCCTTACTTTATTTGATTCCCAATTTTTTTGAGTCTAAGTCCACAAATACCAACTCATGGTTGTGACGCTTATTTACAAACATGCCATTGCTACCAATACCTTGATTAAACTCTACAACCTTAACCGCAACCTTAACATGGTTCAGTCATGTTTTGGACGACCAAAACAGCAAACATAATTCCATCTTTAATCACATACACATCCATAAAATGACCCATGAACAGTCCATGGGGTTCGGCCATACTCATGGCCGAACCCTTATGGTTCTTTGCTCAATGATGTCCTTTGTTTAAATACTAATTGGCTCTACCCCTTAGCCATATTAATCCCATAGTTTAGCCATCCTATGGCCAACCCAAAATCAGTAACCATAACACATAAAAATCTCCACCATTTGGTATGGTTTTATCTCTCCAAAACCATACCAACTTATCAACCAATTTTATGGGGTTCGGCCATCCAATGTGGCCGAACTCTATATCCATGTTTTGGACCCTTTTTCACTTACATTTCATGTCCATTAAATCATGTAAGAATCAGCATAATATTATCGGATTTTACCTTTCAAAAACAATACAAAAACAGTCCATAAAAAGTCTATGGTTTACATGTTTTCCAACATGAAAACCAACATTCTTTTACATGGGGTTGGGCCCTCATGGTGGCCGAACCCAATGGTTATGTTTACTGTTTCTAAACCTCGGATAATCATGTAATAACAGTATGTTAAAATCAGGTTTTACCTTTCAAACAAACATCCAAAAATTAGCCCAATTTCATAGGGTTCGGCCATGCTCATTGGCCGAACACCATGACCTTTGGTTTTGAACCTTTAACCCTTTATCTTGGGTCTGAAACCAACACCCAAATCCATGTTTTAACCTCCTTAAAATATGCATTTTAAATCCAACAATAACATCTAATATCAGTCCCAAATCATATGGTTTTAATTTCCAAAAACTATCAAAAACAACCACTTGTTTCCATGGGGTTCGGCCATGCTAAGTGGCCGAACCCAATGGTCCATTTCCATCTTTTAATCCACTGATTTTAGACCATATAAACTTCAGTCCCTATGTCATTCAGATCCATGTTTTTAACCATTCTAAAACATGTATTTAAATCTTAAATCAAAACCCAAAACAGTCCACAAAATCCATGGTTTTCATGTTTCAAAACATGAAAACCAAGCCATCTCTTACATGGGGTTCGGCCCTTCATGGTGGCCGAACCCAATGGTCATCTTAATCATTTCTAAACCTCCATTAATGAAGGTTAATCATTGGTGTATTCGGCCATGATCATGGCCCAATCCACACCCTAATTGTTCCATGTTTTTCAACAAAACTCAATGAAATACTTACCAATTTTCCAAGCCTTTCTTCTTGACTTTTGATCCTTGCTTCCTGTCTTTTATTTCTTCCTTTCTTCCTTAATTCCTTGCTGGTTTAAGCTTGAATATTTGGTACCAAAAGCCTCTGCTGTTCCAGCCGAGAACACCAATTGGAGAGAGGGAGAAAGAGATGGGATTGTAAGGCTTTCACAATGATAAAAGTCGGCCACACATGGGTGCTTATTGCTTTTGTATTTCAGCCTCCAAAACCCCTCCACTCCCTCATCAATTCATGCACACAACGATGGGTCTTGGGTGCTATCCAAGGCACCCCTTGGCAGCTACCCATGCAGCCATACAGCTTCCCAAGCAACTCACCTCAAACCCATGAATTTCATTTACCATTCATCATGGAACTCACCCCAAACAAGTCCCCAACGTGTGGGACATGTTTTGGTGGTTTAAGCTGAGCCAAACTCTTCCAATTCCCACTTAGCTCACTGAGTTTACAGCCCCTTCAATAATTTCCCTTTTGACTCACTTGAACTCACTTCAGTCCCACTCAACTGATTTGACTCGTGTTTTAGCTCCCTTGCGGGTTCACACGGTCAACAATAGTCAACTCGACCCGTTGGGTCCACTTTTAGCTCCTTGACCCGTTTTTGACTCCTTGACCCAAATATGGAATTTTGGTCATTTGTAAATGCTTTTCACATATGGATCAGGCCTACCCATTTTTCCTCCACTTGATTTCCAATCAAATAGGCTTAAACCCATTTAATTTAAGTTCACAAAACGGTCAAATCATCCATTTTGACCGGATGGGTCCCATTTGGGCCCTTTGACCCATTTAGCCATTTTTGACCCAAATGATGAAAATTACCCATCCAATCAAGCTTAAAATTCATAATATGCTCATATGATTTTAATTTGAGCAATGGCCCCACTATTTCCTTACTTAACATCACAAAATAATTAATTTAAACAACTCAGGGGCATTTTCATAATTTTCCACTTCATTGAGAAATTGTGGTGTTATAATATAACCCTCTTTTTAAAATTTTCGTCCCGAAAATCGAGTGAAGTAGGGTTCTCAAATTAAATTATACAAGTAATTCGGGGTGAGCTGTTCTCATCTCCGATTCAAGTTCCCATGTGGCCTCTTCATCACCATGACGGTCCCATACCACCTTTACGAACCGAATCGCTCTGTTTCGCAACACCCTTTTTTCGGTCTCCACTATCCTGACCGGCTTCTCGATGTACGTCATGTCGCTTTGTACTTCCATATCTTGAACATTTAAAACATGGGACGGATCCGGATTGTATTTCCTTAGCATCGACACGTGGAACACATCGTGTAGAGCTGCTAATTATGATGGGAGTGCTATCTGATGAGCCACCTCCCCCACTCTTCTCATGATGGAAAATGGTCCCACAAATCTTGGTGATAGTTTTCCTTTCTTTCCGAACCTCATATGTCCCTTCCGTGGCTAGACCTTTAGAAATACCAAGTCTCCCACTTCAAATTCCAGAAACCGTCTCCTTTTATCAGCATAACTTTTTTGCCGACTCTGTGCAGTCAGTAGGTGTTGACGTATCAACTTTATTTGCGCAGTAGTCTCCGCGACTAGTTCTGGTCTGATCAATGCAGGCTCTCCAGCCTCTGTCCAACATACCGGCGACCTACACGGTCTACCATATAAAGCCTCATAAGGAGCCATTTGAAGGCTTGCCTGATACCTGTTATTATAGGAGAACTCCATCAGTGGTAAATGGTCCTCCCATCCACCCTTGAAATCTAACATGCATGCTCTCAGCATGTCTTCCAAGGTCTGTATTGTCCTTTCAGACTGTCCATCAGTCTGTGGATGGAAAGCGGTCCTAGTCCATAAGTCTGTCCCCATGGCTGACTACATGCTTTACCATACTTTGCCGGTAAAACGGCCATCTCTATCCGATACTATTGTTCGAGGAATGCCATGTAGTTGAATGATTTCTTTAATATACCGCCGACCCAACGTTTCAGATGAATCCGTGCGGATTTGGTCAGTCGGTCGACTACGACCCATATAGCATCATTGCCCCTTGAAGACCTTGGCAACCCCGATACAAAGTCCATAGAAATGTGTTCCCATTTCCATTCTGGCACTGCTAAGGGTTTGAGCAACCCAGGTGGCTTTTGGTGTTCAGTCTTAACTTGCTGACAAGTTAGACAATGTGCCACGAATTCTGCCACATCCCTTTTTAGTCAATGCCACCAATAATGCCTCTTTAAGTCATGGTACATTTTGGTACTGCCCGGATGGATAGAGAGCTTGGACTGATGTGCTTCAATCAGTAGCTCTTTCCTGCAACTCTTTGGCACATAAGTTCTTCCCTAGAATACAAGACCCTATCCTGGTCGTAATTCCCATTCCGGTACAACGGTACCAGTAGACATCCTGGCCCAAATGTCCTCCACTTCCGGATCTGTTCTTTGTTCTTGTTCAATCTTGGTGACTATATTGGACCGTATGATCAAATTATACATACTTCCACGGTTGTTGATATGAAGATTGAACTCTCGAATGGTGTGCAACATCTCCCATTCCGTTCTGATCAAGCATGTGACCAATGCATGAGATAGGCGGCTAAGAGCATCCGCCACCTTATTCGCCTTGCCTGGATGGTATCGAAGCTTGAATTCATAATCCGCTAGATACTCCATCCATCTACGCTGCCTTAGATTGAGCTCCTTCTGATCAAATAAATATTTTAAACTCTTGTGATCAGAAAATACCTCAAATTTTTCACCGTACAGGTAGTGTCTCCAGCTTTTGAGAGCGAAGACCACTGCAGCTAGCTCCAGGTCATGTGTGGGATAAAGACGTTCATGTATTTTTAACTGTCTTGACCCATATGCCACCACATGTTGACCTTGCATAAGTGAGCACCCTAGTCCTTCTCCTGAAGCATCGCATTGTACTTCATAACCTTTGCCCTTTTCCGGCAAAATTAAAATAGGAGCTCTTGTAAGTTTTTCTTTCAGTGTTTCAAATCTCCGGTTACACTAATCTGTCCACTCATACTTGACTCCTTTCTGAGTAAGTCGAGTCAAAGGAGACGCTATCTTGAAAAAGTCCATGATAAATTTTCGATAATAATCCGCCAGTCCTAAGAAACTGCGGATCTCGGTCACATTCTTTAGCGCTTTCCATTCACTTACTGCCGCCACTTTTGCTGGATCCACGGCTATACCATTTTCGGTTATGACATGTCCCAAGAAATTGACCTCGGATAACCAGAATTCACATTTACTGGCCTTGGCATATAGCTTATTCTGCCTCAACGTATTCAAGACTATACGTAAATGCTCTGCATGTTCCTCCTGACTCTTAGAATAGATCAGGATATCATCAATGAATACAATTACAAATTGATCTAAATAGGGACGGAAGATTCTGTTCATCAAATCCATGAACACTGCTGGCGCATTCGTGAGTCCAAATGGCATCACCACGAACTCAAACAGTCCATACCGCGTCCGAAAAGTTGTCTTTTCTATATCTTCCTCCCTAACTCGAATTTGATGATAACCAGACATCAAATCGATCTTTGAAAAATGGCTTGAACCCCTCAATTGATCGAATAAATCATCGATCCTGGGTAGAGGGTACTAGTCCACGCACATCCGAAGTGAGCCATTCTTCTTCTTCACAAACAACACTGGTGCTCCCCACGACGATGTACTGTTCCGGATGCAACCCAGCCTAAGCAGTTCATCAATCTGCTTCTTTAGTTCTGACATCTCTGCTGGTGCCATCCGATAGTGTGGTAACGACACTGGTGCTGTGCCAGGGTACAGCCTGATCTCAAAGTTAATCTCCCTCATAGGTGGTAAACTAGGGAGTTCCTTTGGGAATACATCCGCAAATTCTTGTACAATTGCTAGAAGTTCAGTAACTGGAGCTTTGTTTATGGTGATATTATTCAATACCACATGGTTTAACCCTTCCTGCAATCCACTTTGTTTATCTGCACGGACTACATATTGTTTGCCCTCGGGTGACTTAAATGTCACTCTTCGACAATAACAATCGATGTTGGCATGAAACTTCGCCAACCAATCCATACCGAATATAATATCATATTCAGACATGTCCAGCACTAGATAATTGAATTCAAATCTGAATCCAGCTAATTCGGTGTTAACCGCTGTACATATAAGTCCCAATGCGCGAATCTCCGACAGGGGATACAATAGTAAGTGCTGTGGCTAATCTTTGAACTAATGTACCAGTAGCAGTAATAAATGATGCAGCTATAAAGGAGTGTGATGCTCCGGAATCAAATAGTGCATATGCATATGAGCTACTCACTACCGCCATACCTTGTATCACAGGATGATCCTCTTCCTCTTCCTCTGGAGAAGTTAGTGTAAATAATCGTCCCGCTCTAGTAGGGTTAGACCTTCGACCTCCCCGGCCTTGCATTCTGCCTCCTCTGGAGTTTGTCGGTCTAGCTGACGGACGAGATGATCCTCTGGAGTATGACAGCCTGTTAAGCTTTGGGCAGTCCTTTTTGTAGTGACCTGGTTGATCACAATGAAAGTAGGTGTTCATTCCTCGAGAAGCTTGTGTGACTGCTACAGATTGAGTGGGCTGGTTGGGGCGAAAGCCCCCACTTGATCCAACAGACGGCGAAGGTCTGCTGAAGTTCGATCTGAACCTCTTGTTGGGTTGGTACGCACCCCTCCCACTCGGAGCTCGGCGGTTGTCCACTTTTGCAAATTCCGCCATCTCTTGCTCCACAATGCTTGCCCGGCTGACCACTTCTGCCAGCGTGGCTGCTTTGAACACGGTTACCCTGGCCCTTATGTTTGGCCGTAACCCACGCTCGAACTTGCGAGCCTTTCGGTATTCCGTGTCCACAATATAGTAGATTGACAGGCTGAGGAATTCTTGGTGATACTCAGCCACCGTCATTGAACCTTGTACCAACGTCATAAAGGCCTGAATTTGACGTTCTCTTTCTTCCTCCGGAAAGTAGCGCTCTAGAAATGTCGCTGAGAATTGCTCCCAGGTCATAGCAACTCTTTCTCTTCTCGGCACAAGTGTCTGCTGTTTCTTCACCACCTTCCACCATTTGGCAGCTTCATCTACCAGCTGTGACGTGGCCAATAGTATTTTATGAGCATGACTCTTGATGTTCAAAAGAGTCAATATGTGAGAAATCTTCTCCAACCAGTTTTCGGCTCCGACTGGCCCTTCTCTGCCCTTGAAGTAAGGTGGGCGCTGCTGTTGAAAATCTCTGACCATGTTACGGTCATTATTTTCACTCGTGCTTCCTCCTCCGCTCATGTGTTGTTGGAGGACAGATGTTACTACAGCTTGCACCAAGCTGTGCAGTTCAGGAGGCACATAGGGTACAGTCAGGTTACTGTTCTCTTCCTCCTCTGGTCGATATGACTAGTCATATTCCTCCTCGTCCCGTTGATACGTAGGGTCACTATCCCCCTCTTCTCACCGGGAATGTTGTGACTCTTCCTCATCACGCGATCGTTCATGAACTGATCTCTCTTCGTCATGAACGGACCGTTCCTCGTCTTGTACTAATGGCACCTTCTCATGTACCACCTTTTTGCGTTGGGGTACCACCTTCCCTTGTGGTGTAATTACAAGCACCTCATCTTTCTTCTTATCGTCCTGACGGGTCCTTCTCTTCGATGCCCCCTCACCCAATCCGATTTGTAAAACTTTTCCTTTTCCTTTCGGATCCTTTACCACCTTTTTCTGTGGCGCCATTTATTTCTAATTCATGGAAACATCATAGACTTAGTTTCCATTATCAACATGCATCAAATGCCATAAATCCTCATAAAATCATAAAATCACATATTTTATATATATTCAAACTGCATCTTTGTACAAAGGTGGGTAGGGTGAAACAAAACCCTATGTATAACAAAATATGCACCCTTTACAAAATAACCCTCTTTTTAATACCCTCCATATTACTTCCTACCCTAGTCTTCCGTAGAAGACTCCGCATCAAAAGCGAACTTGAAACGGTTATTAGGACACGTCATCGCCGTGTGCCCCAATACCTCACAAGTCGTGCAGGGTATTAATCCAGGTCCTCCGATATATGGACAATTAGTCCTCGCCTCCCCATGCCCATGTAGTCCACAGCACGGGCAGACAATGCCTAGCGGATGAGGACAATACCGGCAGTGGTGCCCATCTTGATTGCACAGTTCACATGTGTCATAGGGATTTATCTCCCCAAGCGACTCCAATATAATAGGTACATCAGCAATGGGATCCTCTAGAAGATGTGCTAGATCATCTTCTCCTTCCTCAGGAGGTTCCACCATCCCAGGCATATCATCCACCAGATCCTCTGGAACAGGTCCTAAGTCCATATCATCCTCCTCAGAAGGTCCCTCCTGAAGGTCCACATTAACTTCCATACTGATACTGTCGGAAGTTGATACCAAATCTACTGGACAACTTGGTGTCCCTTTATCCCATAACTCAGTGTATTCTTCGTTGCTTGACATATCTGTGCCACATCATTTCAAACACAAAAATATTCAACAATAATTCTAAATAAACCATTCTTGGTTTCCAGGGAATTTGATCATGCATAATATCATGTACTTTGTTTGGGAAGATTAACAAATCAACATTCTTTGTTTTCTTTTGTTTCTGGGGAAATCTCTACATTCCTGTTGTTTGTTTTTCAGTGTGGGAGTTTCAGGGGAGTACATCCTACTTTGCTATGTTTGATATGTCCAGTTATGATGACTGTACTTTACTTTGCTATCTTTCATTGCCATTCTCAGATTGATTGTTCAGTCCGAGTCACTCGAAGTAAATTAATTCGGCCCCCAGTCAGTGGACTCCGAAGAGTCGGTCAGTTGGGATTCTTATCCGTCAGTGAGACATGAAACCGTCTTAATCTTACTTCGATGATTCAACTTCCCGTTTCGCTCTGATACCAACTGTAACGCCCCACCCTCTCCTTGAATTTCAGAGTCTAATTTTTTTTAAAGTAATAATAAAACATCAAAAGAGAGCGGGCGGCGTCACGACCTGAGTTAAGTTCAGACTACCAAAGTCTGAACCTTAGCTGGCCACCCATGTGTACATGGAATACACCATGATTATGAAACACACATGGAACTAACATCAACTTGCGGAATAGTATAAATTAACTGCGGAATAATATGAAAAGATAGCCAGTACCAATCTCAAATAATAATTACATAATCAACCATACGTTGTCAATATCCTAAGCAAACCATAGCAAGTAACTACTTTATTACATGTCCATAATAAAGTATCAAGTAAACAACAATTATAAATTAATCCAATCCATCATTCAAGCGCTTCAGCTTGGCTCCCCTCCCGGTCATCGACCTTCTTTTTCCCTTTACTTGTACCTGCAATCTCCTCTGAGGATAGAATTAGGGCGTTAGATCAACGCGCCCAGTAGGTTCCCGAATCAGGGCTACCACATGTTAGCATATAAAACGTGCATATATATCATATTAAATGATCATTAAAAACAAGTAAAACCATGCTATGAAGTATGCACATGCAATGAGCATCCCCCATCATGTACCTTCATAGCCATCACTTGACGTGCCTTGCACTGTCAAGGTAAATTACAATACAACTTCCATCTCTTCATCATTGACTGATTCATATCACGTATTAGTCCTCCTGGCGGGACTCTCATCGCCTAAGGAGACCAATGTGACTATGATCATCATGTACTCCTCCTGGCGTGACTTGCACCACCGAGGCAGGACGTAACCTATAAATTGAAACACTGTAGAACCTCATTCATAATCTCATGTCTATGCATGAGATGCCAATGCCTGTATGCCATTTGTTAATTTATAATATATCATTTTGAAATACATAACATAAAACAAGAGTCTCATAAGAAAACTGGGTAAAACTGTGGTTACAAGTAGGTAGGAAACCTACTGAAGAATCACTTCAGCGTCCGTTCTTTCTTAGGCTTTATCCGGTCACCGCTCGCAGTTGTGCACCGTCACAGAGATCCGTCACCTTATTCACATAAATCATGGATCAACTTTAATCCCTTACTTTATTTGATTCCCAATTTTTTTGAGTCTAAGTCCACAAATACCAACTCATGGTTGTGACCCTTATTTACAAACATGCCATTGCTGCCAATACCTTGATTAAACTCTACAACCTTAACCGCAACCTTAACATGGTTCAATCATGTTTTGGACGACCAAAACAGCAAACATAATTCCATCTTTAATCACATACACATCCATAAAATGACCCATGAACAGTCCATGGGGTTCGGCCATCATGGCCGAACCCTTATGGTTCTTTGCTCAATGATGTCCTTTGTTTAAATACTAATTGGCTCTACCCCTTAGCCATATTAAGCCCATAGTTTAGCCATCCTATGGCCAACCCAAAATCAGTAACCATAACACATAAAAATCTCCACCATTTGGTATGGTTTTATCTCTCCAAAACCATAGCAACTTATCAACCAATTGGATGGCCGAACCCTATACCCATGTTTTGGACCCTTTTTCACTTACATTTCATGTCCATTAAGTCATGTAAGAATCAGCATAATATTATCGGATTTTACCTTTCAAAAACCATACAAAAACAGTTCATAAAAAGTCTATCGTTTACATGTTTTCCAACATGAAAACCAACATTCTTTTACATGGGGTTGGGCCCTCCATGGTGGCCGAACCCAATGGTTATGTTTACTATTTTTAAACCTCAGATAATCATGTAATAACAGTATGTTAAAATCAGGTTTTACCTTTCAAATAAACATCCAAAAATTAGCCCAATTTCATAGGGTTCGGCCATGTTCATTGGCCGAACACCATGACCTTTGGTTTTGAACCTTTAACCCTTTATCTTGGGTCTGAAACCAACACCCAAATCCATGTTTTAACCTCCTTAAAATATGCATTTTAAATCCAACAATAACATCTAATATCAGTCCCAAATCATATGGTTTTAATTTCCAAAAACTATCAAAAACAAACACTTGTCTCCATGGGGTTCGGCCACGCTAAGTGGCCGAACCCAATGGTCCACTTCCATCTTTCAATCCACTGATTTTAGACCATATAAACTTCAGTCCCTATGTCATTCAGATCCATGTTTTAAACCATTCTAAAACATGTATTTAAATCTTAAATCAAAACCCAAAACAGTCCACAAAATCCATGGTTTTCATGTTTCAAAACATGAAAACCAAGCCATCTCTTACATGGGGTTCGGCCCTTCATGGTGGCCGAACCTAATGGTCATCTTAATCATTTCTAAACCTCCATTAATGAAGGTTAATCATTGGTGTATTCGGCCATGATCATGGCCCAATCCACACCCTAATTGTTCCATGTTTTTCAACAAAACTCAATGAAATACTTACCAATTTTCCAAGCCTTTCTTCTTGACTTTTGATCCTTGCTTCTTATCGTTTATTTCTTCCTTTCTTCCTTAATTCCTTGCTGGTTTAAGCTTGAATATTTGGTACCAAAAGCCTCTGCTGTTCCAGCCGAGAACACCAATTGGAGAGAGGGAGAAAGAGATGGGATTGTAAGGCTTTCACAATGATAAAAATCGGCCACACATGGGTGCTTATTGCTTTTGTATTTCAGCCACCAAAGCCCCTCCATTCCCTCATCAATTCATGCACACAATGATGGGTCTTGGGTGCTATCCAAGGCACCCCTTGGCAGCTACCCATGCAGCCATACAGCTTCCCAAGCAACTCACCTCAAACCCATGAATTTCATTTACCATTCATCATGGAACTCACCCCAAACAAGTCCCCAATGTGTGGGTCTTGCTTTGGTGGTTTAAGCTGAGCCAAACTCTTCCAATTCCCACTCAACTCACTGAGTTTACAGCCCCTTCAATTTCCCTTTTGACTCACTTGAACTCAAGGCTATTTAGATTTCCATCCCAACTCACCCAACTCACATACTTAATGCATTTCATTTAATGCACATGTGTTGACTCACTACTTGATTTAATTCCAACTCACTTCAGTCCCACTCAACTGATTTGACTCGTGTTTTAGCTCCCTTGAGGGTTCACACGGTCAACAATAGTCAACTCGACCCGTTGGGTCCACTTTTAGCTCCTTGACCCGTTTTTGACTCCATGACCCAAATATGGAATTTTGGTCATTTGTAAATGGTTTTCACATATGGATCAGGCCTACCCATTTTTCCTCCACTTGATTTCCAATAAAATAGGTTTAACCCCATTTAATTTAAGTTCACAAAACGGACAAATCATCCATTTTGACCCGATGGGTCCCATTTGGGCCCTTTGACCCATTTAGCCATTTTTGACCCGAATGATGAAAATTACCCATCCAATCAAGATTAACATTCATAATATGCTCATATGATTTTAATTTGAGCAATGGGCCCCACTATTTCATTACTTAACATCACAAAATAATTAATTTAACAACTCAAGGGCATTTTCGTAATTTTCCACTTCATTGAGAAATTGGGGTGTTACATGTGTTGATAGACTACCTCACACGGATAGTAGATGAAAGAACATATTGAGCAGGTATGTATGGAAAATATCATGAGAACAGGTAAAGTGAAACAGAGTAGATTGATCTACGTAAGATCACAAATGGCTCAGGAGAAAAACAAAAGAAGATATAACATGAGACAGAACAAAAAGTGTTAGGAACCGAGCGATTCAATTTGTCAAAGTGGTGTGGACCAACATGGTAATGAAGAAGGCACTTGGGAACTTGAAATCGGAAATAAGAATAACACTCTGAGATATTTATGGAATCGTTTAGAACCCTACTTCGCTCGATTTTCGAGACGAAAATTTTAAAAAGAGGGTTATATTGTAACACCCCAATTTCTCAATGAAGTGGAAAATTATGAAAATGCCCCTGATGTGTTAAATTAATTATTTTGTAATGTTGAGTAAGGAAATGGTGGGGCCCATTGCTCAAATTAAGATTATATGAGCACATTATGAATGTCAAGTTTGATTAGATGGGTAATGTACATCAATTGGGTCGAAAATGTCTAAATGGGTCAAATGCTCAATTGGACCCAATGGGTCAAAATGGATGATTTGACCATTGTGTAAGTTCAAATTAAATGAAGTCAAGCTGAACTGATAGGAAATCAGTTATAGGAAAAATGGGTAGGCTTGAAACACAAGTGAAAACCAATTACAAGTGACCAAAATACCCATAATTGGGTCATGGAGTCAAAAACGGGTCAAGGAGCTAAAGGGGGACCCAACGGGTCGGGTTGACTAGTTTGACCACGGATGACCGTGTGGGCCCTCAATTGAACTCAAGTGTGAGTTAATTCAGCTTGATTTAGACTGATTTGAAATGAGTTTGATTTAAGAAAAGAGTTGACTCAAATATGGAGCATTAAATGTGATGAGTTGGATGAGTTAGTTTAGAATAAAGATATCCCAAGTTAAGTGAGTCAAGAGGAGATGGAAATGAGTTGTAATCTCACACAACCATTGATTAGAATCAATCTCAGTCGTTGGTATGAAGGGGTGCTTTGGCAAGGCCAAAAGACACCAAGGTTGGGGCGGCACCTATTCATGAAGGGATGCAATGGTTCATTCCCAAGGGATGCAATGTTTGGCACCAAGGGGTGTCTTAGTAAACACCCAATGCCCCATCGGTTTTAACAAAATTAAATGAGGGAGGATGAATGGGAGTTGGGGGCTGAAACTACAAAAGAAAAACGTTACCATACTTGGCCGTTTTTCACACAAAGAATCCAAGAATTCCCATCTGTCTCTCCTTCTCTCCAATTCATTTTCTTGGCTGAACAGCAGAGGTTTTTGGCACCAGATATTCAAGTATAAACCAGCAAGGAATTAAGGAAAGAAAGAAGAAATAAAAGAGAGAAACCAAGGATCAAAGGCAAGAAGGAAGTTTGGAAAATTTGGTAAGTGTCTATGTGTTATTTTGGTTTAATAACATGAAACAAGTGGGGTGTGTATTGGGCCATGGTCATGGCCGAATATACCAATGTTTAACCTTGATTAATGGAGGATTTAAAATGGTAAAAATAACCATTGGGTTCGGCCACCATGGAGGGCCGAACCCCATGTAAAAGAATGGTTGGTTTCCATGTTTTGAAACATGGAAACCATAGACCTTTGGTGGACTGTTTTTGGGTTTTACATAAGATTCAAATGCATGTTTTAGAAAGGGTTAAAAACATGGATTTGAATGACAAAAGGACTGAAGTTAACATGGGTTTAAACAGTGGATAAAAATTGATAATATGGACCATTTGGATCGGCCATCTTGGATGGCCGAATCCCATGAAATATTATGGTCTTTTGGGACAAGTGGATGAATATTTTGGATAGGTTTCTAAGAGGTATAATGCAACAATATTATACTGATATTGTATGTTTAAATAACACCTAAAGCATGTTTGAAAGACCAAAACATGGACATAGGGTTCGGCCACCTTGGATGGCCGAACCCCATGTAAGTAATTGATGTGATTTGGTGAAGTTTAATTCACTGTTTTGGTGGATGGTTATGTGGCTGAACCATGTGTAATTCATGGTTGGGTTAACATGATTAAATCATGAATAATCATGGGAAGTTGAGGGATCAATCAGATCAAGAGAACCATTGGGTTCGGCCATGATGAATGGATCAAGTTTATGGGTTATTTTATGTGTGTTAAATTGAAATAAGCTTGCTGATTTTGGTTTGGCCATGGGATGGCTGAACCATGTGGTTATCATGGCTAAATAGTAGAGCCTAACTTGTAAACAATTGATGGGAACATTGAGTAGGAGGATCATAGGGTTCGGCCATATGAATGGCCGAACCCCATAGATTGTTTTGTTGGAGATTATTGAGTTGGATTAAGTAAACATATGGATTTATCTTTGGACTTAGTGATATGTAAATAACTAGCCACTAAGGTAGATTACTTTTATGAACTTTGATTATGAGCAAGATTTGACATTGGTTAGACCAATGGCAAATCTGTGAATACAAGCCAAATGAAGGGATTGATCAAAGGACTTACAAAATGTTTTGGGTCTTATATGTGAATGGAAATTTAATGATAGTATGATTTACTTATTGTTACATCACAAGGTGACGAGAGTTGAACGACGTGCGAGTCGTGACCGGGTGAAGCTCAAAAAGGAACGGACACTTAAGCAAAGTTTTAAATAGGTTTCCTACCTACTTGTAACCATAGTTTTTACCCTAGTTTTCTTTATGAGACTCTTGTATATTTTTATGTGGTTTCAAATGATATGTTATGCATTTACAAATGGCATACAAAGCATTGGCATCTCATGCATGGAGATGGGATGATGACTGAGGTTCTACAGTGTTGCAATTATGGGTTACGTCTTCCTTAGGCGATGAGAGTCCCGCCAAGAAGAGTAACATGAGGATCATAGTCACATTGGTCTCCTTAGGCGATGAGAGTCCCGCCAGGAGGACTAATAGGTGATATAAATCAACTCAATGATGAAGAGATGGAAAGTGTATTGTGATTTACCTTGACGGTGCGAGGCACGTCAAGTGATGGCTATGAATGTACATGATGGGAGAGACTCATTGCATGTGCATACTTCATAGCATTATTTTACCTGTTTTGACTAATCCTGTACTTGATTTATATATATGCATGTTTTATATGCTAATCATGTGGTAGCCCTGATTCGGGAACCTACTGGGCGTGTTGATCTAACGCCCTAATTCTATCCTCAGAGGAGAATGCAGGTACAAGGAAAGGGAAAGAGAAGGTTGATGACCGGGAGGGGAGCCAAGCCTAAGTGCTTGATTGATGAACATGATTATATATCTATTGTCATTTAAATTATATTTTGATGGACATGTAATAAGTTAATACTTGCTATGGTTTCATTAGGTTATTATCTTGGAATGGTTGATTTATGTTAATTAATATTTCAGACTGTTACTTGCTGTCTAGTCATTCTATTCCGTAAATAGTCTAGTTTATTCCGCATGTTGTAGTTAGTTCCATGTGTGATTCATTATCATGGTCTAGTCCATGTACACATGGGTGGCCAGTTAAGGTTCAGACTTGAGTAGTCTGAACTTAACTCGCGTCGTGACGCCACCCGCTCTCTTTCGATGTTTTATTATTTAAAAAAAAAATTAGACTCTGATCTCTCGAAAAGGGCGGGGCGTTACAGCTTCAGGAGAGGGACTTGGGTGTTCTCTTAGTCAAAGTAATCGTGTGGTGGCTTATGGCTCAAGACAATTGAAAATACATGAACGCCTCTATCCCACACATGATCTGGAACTAGCCGCAGTGGTCTTCGCTCTCATTGGAGACACTATCTTTATGGTGAGAAGTTTGAAGTTTTTTAGGATCATAAGAGCTTGAAGTACTTGTTTGATCAGAGAGAGCTCAACATGAGGCAGCGCAGATGGATGGAATATCTGCAGGATTATGAGTTTGCACTTCGATATCATCCTGGCAAGGCAAAGAAAGTGGTGGATGCCCTCAGCCGCATATCACATGCATCAGTGGCCAGTTTAATCAGGACGGAATGGGAGATGTTGAATACTATTCAAGAGTTCAATCTGTATATCAACAACCATGGGAGTATGTATAATCTGATTATACGGTCCAACATGGTCTCCAAAATTGAACAAGAATAGCGGATAGACCCGGAAGTAGAGGAGATATGGGCCAAGATGTCTACTGGTGAAGTCAAACCGGAATGGGAGTTACTAACAGGACAGGGGTCTTGTATTTCGAGGTAGGACATATGTGCCTAAGAGCTGCAGAAGAGAGTTACTGATTGAGGCAAATCAAACCAAACTCTTTATTCATCCGAGTAGCACCAAGATGTATCACGACCTGAAGAGACATTACTGGTAGCATGGACTCAAGAGGGATGTGGCAAAATTTGTTGCCCACTGCTTAACTTGTCAGCAGGTTAAGACGGAACATCAGAAGCCACCAAGGTTACTCAAACCCTTACCAGTGCCGAAGTGGAAATGGGAACACATTTCCTTGGATTTTGTGACAGGGTTGCCATGGTCATCAAAAGGCAACGATACGATATGGGTCGTGGTAGACCGATTGACCAAGTCTGCACACTTTCTTCCTATCAAAATGACAGATTCATCTGAGACCTTGGGTCGATGGTATATCAAGGATATCATCAGACTACATGGTATTCCCTGCACTATTGTGTCCGACGGAGATGGCCGATTTACCGGCATAGTGTGGCAGAGCATGCAGTCGGCCATGGGGACAGATCTACTGACCAGCACAGCATTCCATCCACAGACTGATGGACAGTCGGAGAGGAAAATACAAACATTGGAGGATATGCTGAGAGCATGTATGCTAGACTTCAAGCGTGGATGGGAGGATCACTTACCACTGGTAGAGTTTTCTTATAACAACAGTTACTGTAACACCCGCCCCTTTTCACCTTAAATCAGAGTCTATTTTTTTTTTTTTCCCATAGTGACAAAGGGCGCGGACGTCACGACGCGAGTTAAGTCCGAGCTTCTAAAGCCCGGCCCTTAACTGGCCAACCCTACGTGTGCGTGGAACGAAGTCCACGAAGAACAGCTCACACGTAGACGTAAGCTCAAGGAATATTACAACTAAGTGCGGAATTAACAATAAAGACTATCCTACAAATTTGAGATAGCAGGGAAGATAACATTCATAATATTACTAAAATATCACAACGTCTCAACTTCCAAAATAAACCAAAATATAAGAGTAATCTAATTATACAGTCCAATAAGCTAAACTGTTCAAATATACATTTCCCAAAAATAAACTTTAATAAAGTAAACAGTTCGCCTCCCCAAGCTTCTAAGCTTGGCTCCCGTCCCGTCCTTCTGCTCCGGCATTTCCTGCGTCATCAGCTAGGGTAGAAGTAGGGCGTTAGACAACGCGCCCAGTAGGACTCCGAGTAGGGCTAACACATGGATTAGTGATAACAAAGCATATAGATAATAGTATAACGAAAACCATAAAATGAATGCTATGCCATGGGTGTCCGTGTTATGAATCCCACCCATCATTCATACTATCATGCTGTCATATCCCCCTTGACGGCAAAACCTCGTCAAGATACAAACAATCACAAATCATCCCCCTGGACGGCAAAACCTCGTCCAGATATAAAACAATCACAAATCATCCCCTTGGACGGCAAAACCTCGTCCAGATATAAAACAATCACAAATCATTCCCCTGGACGGTAAAACCTCGTCCAGATATAAAACAATTACAAATAATCCCCCTTGATGGAAGAACCATCATCAAGGTATCATAATTACATACAACATCCCTGATACATCCAACACATCAAAATATCTCCATGTACATTATGGTCCATAATTGATCCATAACTTAGACCATTAATTGATTCACAAAATGGTTCCATTGATGTCTCATTAACCATGATATGCATATTAATAATTTAGTCCTTAACTTAGCCTAATTTTTCCATTCATCCAACCACATACACACACCCTTCCTTAGTCCATAAAATGACTTACAATTGAATCATCATTCTTAACCACATCCTGGGTCCCTAATTGATCCATTAACCATACAACAAGACCACTTACCTCAACCATCTAATTAACCTAATTCCATTAATTTTTAAACACATGCACACACCTTAAACCTTAGCCCAAAGAGGACTCTCAATGAGTCATGGGCTTTATTAAAACTAGCCCCTTTAATTCAACCTAATCCCCACTTTTCCTTGGGTCTTTTTCACCACATTTAGATCCATAATAAGCCCTCCCATGAGGAGGTTTACATCATGCATTTAAATCATCAACTTTGATCATCACTTGATACATTCTTGAGTCCATTAATGACCCCTTTAATCATGACCTATTCCCCATTAATTTAAACACACACATAAGTCCAACTATGAGGGATTTTAACTCATACATTTAAATCATCCTTCCTTAATCATCATGAAATACATTTTGGTCCATTAGTTTAACCATAACTCCCATTTATTTTTTTTTTATTTAAACCCCTTTAATTTTTCCAACATTTACCATTTACAACCCTAAAAATTCATTAGTTACCTTCATTATCTTCCATCCCTCCAAACCCATTTAAATTTACAAACACATAACCCTAAAAACTCCATTAATGATCCTTAATTACCTACATTTAACCATTAAAATCTTAAAACCCTAAATCATCCTCCATGGTTTCCATTGTTTATAAACCCTAATAATTCACTTAAACACCAACCATTTTTTGAGGTCATTAACATCATTCACATCTCCCATGCATTTCCTCATTTAAACCCCTTTAAAATTATCACCACATTTAATCATTAGCACCTTAAGAAAAACATAAGCCATCTTTCCATGATTTTCATTCAAGATCCCTTTAAAAAGAACTAACACATTTAATCATTAAACACTTACAAACCCTAGATCATCCTCCATTCTTTTCCTCATTAAAACTCTTTAACTTCACTAACATTTATTCATTAACATCTTAAAATCATAAATCCCCCTTCCATGGTTTTGATCTTAAAAAAACCCCATTTAATCTTACTTAATTACTCACCATAATTCCTTCCAAAAATCACACATATTTCATGCTTAAATGAATTTCATTACATAATGTCCTTAATGTATTTATTTTTTTTTCCTTAACCTAATTTATCCACTTTTCCATCCTTCCATTTGATGGATTTGAGATCCAAGGCCTATGATTATTTGGCCACCATCAAACTTAACAAGAATGGATCCCAAAACTTAAACCATAAAAATCCAAATCTCTTGTTTAGGAATTACTTACAATCCGACGCCTCCTCCGACTTCTGTCACTCCCGTCGGCTTCCTTGGCCTCCTTTCTTCTTCCTCTCCTTGTTTGAACGGCTAAGATGCTTGATCCATGGTGAAGACACCATAGCTTGGGTTTGGCCATGATAGGGTTTGATTTGAGAGAGGAAGGGAGGAGAAGATGGAGATAAATAACCCAAGGTCTTGATCTTGGAGTGATGAGCCCAAGCTTACACCTTTCTCCTCTCTTTTCTTCCAAGCTTTTCTTACTCTTTCTCTTGGTTTTCTTCCTCTCCTTTTCCTTGGGTGTGGTACGGTGGTGGAGAACAAGAGAGGGAGAGAGTATGAGATCGTTGGAGTGGAGAGAATGAGATGAAAAGTCATCTCATTTCTTGGTTGTCTAAAATACACTCCACATTAACTCTCCCACCAACCCAACTTAGATATTTTTCATGCTTTTTGACCCAACCACATTACCCAACGTTTTTTTTTCTTTTTACCTTAAGATAAGATGGCTTTTGGTTTTCCACCTTTTGACCATTTGACCCTCATTTGAATAATTTAATCATTTAATTAATAAGATAATTAGGTTAAGTTAATTCCCATTTAATTTAATTCCATTAAATTTCTTCCATAAAATCCACCCATGGTTGACCAAGTCAACCATGGTGGCCGGCCCCACCAATTCTTGGTCCACACGCCACCTCAATTAGTGAGGTGGAGGTGGGTCCCAATTGGCCACATCACCTTGGCTTAATTCAAATTAACTTAGGTGATTTAAATTTAATTCAACCCATTCCGACTAATTGGATCATCATTGGGCCCATGGCCCAATTACATTCACCCTTACCCATGTACCTTAGGGCTTACATCATCTTGATCCATTGGGTCCCAATTGGGTATTGGGCCCAATTTGACCATCCTTGGCCCAATTGACCACCATTGACCCTTTAAGTAAACTTAAATCCAATCCATAATCCATTGGGCCCTAGTTGGGCCTTTGTCCACATTTTGATCCATTTATTATCTATTCCATCCAATTTCCAAATTCCACCATAAAAAAATAAATAATAACACATATATTACTTTACAAATTCCGGGCCATTACAGTTACCAAGCAAGCCTCCAGATGGCTCCATTCGAGGCTTTATATGGTAGACCATGTAGATCACCCGTGTGCTAAACAGAGGCCGATGAGCCTGCACTGATTGGACCCGAGTTGGTTGCAGAGACTACAGCGCAGATACAGTTGATACTATAGCACCTACTTGCTGCACAGAGTCGTCAGAAGAGCTACGCTGACAAGAGGAGGAGGTTCCTTGAATTTGAGGTGGACGACTTGGTGTTCTTGAAAGTCTCGCCATGAAAAGGACACATAAGATTTGGAAAGAAAGGGAAACTGTCACCTAGATACGTGGGGCCGTTTCCAATCCTAAAGAGGGTGGGGGAGGTGGCTTATCAATTGGCACTTCCTTCACAGTTGTCATCTTTACACGATGTATTCTATATATCTATGTTGAGGAAGTGCAATCCCGATCCCTCACATGTGCTAAATGTACAAGACATAGAGGTGCAAAGCGACATGACATACGTCGAGAGGCCTGTCAGAGTGGTGGACACAGAACAAAGGGTATTACGGAACCTAGCGATTCAGTTCGTCAAGGTGGAATGGGATCGACATGGTAATGAGGAAGCCACATGGGAACTTGAATCGGAAATGAGAACTACTCACCCTAAGCTATTTATGTAATTTGTTTGAAACCCTACTTTGCTCGATTTTTGAGATGAAAATTTTAAAAAGAGCGTTGTATTGTAACACCCTACATTTTCAAGTTATAAATATTTATGGAAATTGCTCATTTAATTTGTGAATTAATGAATATGGACCTTAGATGGGTAAGGTGTTGGGTCAATTGTCCAACTAAGACCCAACGGATGGTGGATATGTTCAATTGAATTAAATGGGTGAGATTTATTTAATTGGGTCAAAATTGTCAATTGGGACCCAATGGGTCGTGGTTGACTTGGTTGACCACCAAGTGAATTCAAGCTTAATTAAATTGGGTTGAATTAAGTTGGAAATGGAATCAAATAATTGAGTTGATTTTAATTGAGTTAAATGAGTTGAATTAAAGAGGTGAGTTGAGTTAATTGAGTTGAATGGAAGTTATTGGGACTTTGATCTCAAGTGAGTGGAGTGAGAAGGTGGAGAGAGACATCTCATGAGACCCAAGTCAAGGCATACACGTTGGAGATGGGAGTTTTATCTCATGGGATGAAACTCCAAATGTATCATTAATGGGAGGTGGGCGGTTTTGTGGTGTTACACAAGCCTACACAAGGCATACACGTTGGAGATGGGAGTTTCATCTCAATGGATGAAACTCCAAATAGATCATTGATGAGGGAGGTGAAGGGTTGTGATGGTTACACAAGACTACACGAGGCACACGTTGGATGAGAGGGAGGGTTTCCATCTCAAGATGGAAACCTAAGGGTCAAACGGTGGAATGTTTCATCTCATGGATGAATCCTCCAAATGAAACATTAAGAAGGGAGGTGAAGGGGCATGGGAGTTACAAGGGGGTGTCACCAAAGGACACCACCTTGGCTGAATTTCATTTAACAAGAAAAGACTAAAGGGTTGCATCTTAGACTCTCTCTCTCTCTCAAGCTCTCACTCAAGGCCGATTCTCTCTCAAAACAAAGGACTTAGAGTTTTATCTCAAATTTTCTCTCTCAAATCTATACCTCTTGGCCGAACCACTCCAAGAGATTTTATCAAGATCAATTTCGCCCAAGGATCAAGAAGGAAGGAAGAAGAGGCTAAGGAAGGAAAGGAGCAAGAAGGAGTGAAAGAAACTGGAACAGTCGCGGAATCGATAAGTACATGAATAAGTTTGCATAAGTAAGGAAAGATGGTCAAGGACATGGTTCGGCCATTGCATGGCCAAACCCTAATTTTATTATGGCTAAAGACTCTATGATGAACCATAGCATTCGGCCATGTTGTATGGCCGAACCCCATGGAAATGTATTAAGGAATTTATATGGGTCTAAGTGATTTTAAGAGAAGATGATGAACCATAGGGTTCGGCCATGTTGTATGGCCGAACCCCATGGAAGGACATTGATTATGTTTAATGGATTTTGAAGGATGAAAATCATAGATGTATGTGTATGATTTTAAAAGGTTTTAAAGGGTTTAAATGGATGTATGTATGAGAACCATCAAAGGATCAATCATGGATGTATGATGTGTTTTAATGGAAATAATGAACCATAGGGTTCAGCCATGTTGTATGGTTAACCCCATGGAGAGAGAATGATGGATAGTTGTTGGTAATTTTAATTGATTTTGAATATGGTTAATGAGGATCAAAAAGGATGAACCTAAATGTATGGTTAAACCCCCATGGAGGGACCTTGGTTTATGGACTTAAATATTGTAATTGATTTAATGGAGAACATGGAAATGAGACATCATGGGTTCGGCCATGGTGTATGGCCGAACCCCATGGACCATTTTAATGGGCCATATGGAGATTTAAGCATGATTAGAAATCATTAATGGTTCTATGTTTGTGGATCAATTATGGACTTAGGCATGTTTAAATGAATGAAATGTTTAGCCATGGATAGAATAATGACAAAGTTGTGTTTATGGACTTAGACATGATTATAAATCAAATGGAACATGGGATTGATTGATTGGCATATTAGAAGGTAACGGGACCTCACAAGGGGTGTACGATCGTGAGCGGTTTCCGGACAAAAACGCAAGGACACTATTGTAACACCCCAATTTCCCAATGAAGTGGAAAATTACCAAAATGCCCCTGAATTGTTAAATTAATTATTTTGTGATGTTAAGTAAGGAAATAGTGGGGCCCATTGCTCAAAATAAAATCATGTGAGCACATTATGAATGTTAAGTTTTATTGGTTGGGTAATTTTCATCATTTGGGTCAAAAATGGCTAAATGGGTCAAAGGGCCCAAATGGGGCCCATCGGGTCTTGCTGGGTTATTTGACCGTTTTGTGATTTTAAATTAAAAAGGGTTAAGCCTATTTGATTGGAAATCAAGTGGAGGAAAAATGGGTAGGCTTGATCCATATGTAAAAACCAATTAGAAATGACCAAAATACCATAAATGGGTCATGTTGTCAAAACGGGTCAAGGAGCTAAAAGTGGACCCAACGGGTCGAGTTGACTATTGTTGACCGTGTGAACCCTCAAGGGAGCTCAAACACGAGTCAAATCAGTTAAGTGGGACTGAGGTGAGTTGGAATTAAATAAAAAGGTGAGTTAACTCATGTGCATTAAATGAAATGCATTAAATGTGATGAGTTGGGTTGGAATACCTTGAGTTGGGTGAGTCAAAATGGAAATTCAATGGACTGTAAATCATTGAGTCTAATGGGAATTTGAAGAGGTTGGCCCAGCTTTAACCACCCAAACAAGTCCCACACGTTGGGGACTTGTTTGGGGTGATTTCCATGATGTATTAAATGGGAATACATGGGATTGTGATGAGATGCTTGGGGATGTGAATGGCTGCATTGGTAGCTGCCAAGGGGTGCCTTGGATGGCACCCAATATCCACCGTTTTGAGCAAGAAGTTATGAGGAATTGAGAGGTTTTTGGGGGCTGAAAATGCAAAGGCAAACAACACCATGCTTGACCGAATTTCTTGTGCAAAAGTTTTAGAATTCATCTCTCTCTCCCTCACTCAAAAACACACTCTCTTGGCCGAGTTTACCTTGGTGTTTTATCACCATTAGATCAAGCACAAGACAGTAGAAGAAAGGAAGGAACAAGAGGGAAGAAGGCAAGGAGCAAGAGGCAAAGGAAATTGGTAAGAATTCCTTACAATGTTATTTAATAAGTTAGATTAAGTGGAACATGAATTGGCCATGGAATGGCTGATTTTATCAAGGACCTAAGCCTTGGTTAAAGGTTGTCTTAAGTGGTAAACAAATCACATTGGGTTCGGCCAGTTTGGATGGCCGAACCCCATGGCATTTGTTTGGGTATTTTGATGGTTTTTGGAGGCTAAAAACCATGCAAAAATGATGAACAATTGTATGTGTTTAGATGCAAGATAAAGGATTTTAAATCTTGGATTTGGATGGCATAATTCAGCCTTGGAATAGCCAAATGCATCAAGAGTCTAAACCATGGAAGAAGGTGTCAAAAGAAATGAAATGAACCATTGGGTTTGGCCACTTTGGGTGGCCAAACCCCATGAAAAGAGTTGGTTAATGGTTATGGTTTTTGAAATTTAAAACCATCCATTTGGGGACTGTTTTTATATATTTTATTAAGATTTAAAATACATGCTTAAAGAGGGTTAAAACATGGGTTTGGATATCAGAAAAGGCTGAAGATATGTGGTCTAATCAGTGGAGTAAAATTGGAGAAGATGGACCATGGGGATCGGCCATCTTGGATGGCCGAATCCCATGATATCATGTCGGTTTTTGGATGATTTCTTTGAGAGTTAAAACTTGATATTAGTATACTGTTTATGCATGTTTATATGAGGTTCAAAAACAGCAAACATAGCATTGGGTTCGGCCACCATGGAGGGCCGAACCCCATGCAAATGATGGTTGGTTTTAAGGTGTTTGAAACATGGAAACCATGAACTTTCAAGGACTGTTTTTGGATGAATTTAATTAGATGGTTACTAAGAGGTATGAAGGCAGCAATATGATATTGATATTGCATGTTTAGATAAGGCCTAAAGCATGTTTGAAAGATCATAACATGGGCATAGGGTTCGGCCACATTGGATGGCCGAACCCCATAAAAGTGTGTGATAAATTGTTATGGTTTTTGGAGAGATAAAACCATACCAATTGTGGAGTTTTTTTTAAGAGATAAGGTTACTGTTTTGGTTTGGCCATAGGATGGCTGAACCATGTGGTTAACATGGCAAAAGGGTAGTATTCAATTGGTATATGAAATAAGGGAATCATTGAGCAAAAGAACTCCATGGACTGTTTTATGGTTATATGGAGTAAGAACATAGTGGAGATTTTGAATGAATCCGTGCCTTTGATTCAAGAATTATGTATGTATAATAGGTACTTAATATCAGTAAACAACCAAGCATGATAGATAAGGGAATATGGGATGAAAATACATAGGGTGTGGTTCGGCCATGTAGTATGGCCGAACCCCACCAAAGATTATTTGATGGACTTTGTACTAATTCATAATGAATGGGAGATGTATGTATGAATGATGTAAATGAACCAAGTAATTTGAATGGTCATGGAATGTGATTGGAATGGATTAAGAGATTCAAATGGGAAAGGTGAGGTTCGGCCAAGTAGTATGGCCGAACCCCACCAAGGTAGTTTTGTTATGAACCATGGTTTATCAAGGAAAATTAAACAAGGCTTGGCCTAGTGGCAAAGCTGTAAATACAAGTGATATTTAGTGGTTTGAAGTGTTAATAAATCATTTGGGTGGTGTTAATCCAAAACCAAAGAGATCAAGTTAAAGTGGGTAAGGTTCGGCCCTGGGTATGGCCGAACCCCACAAGATGTTTGGGTCTTATATGTGAATGGATATTTAAATATTAGAATGATTTACTTATTGTTACATCACAAGGTGACGAGAGTTGAAGGAAGTGCGAGTCGTGACCGAGTGAAGCTCAAAAAAAAAGGAACGGACACTTAATCAAAGTTTAAGTAGGTTTCCTACCTACTTGTAACCACGGTTTTTACCCAGTTTTACTTATGATACTCTTGTTTAATATATGTGTTTCAAATGATATCTTATGCATTAACAAATGGCATACAGGCATTGGCATCTCATGCATAGTCATGGGATAATGAATGAAGTTCTACAGTGATGGCTACAAATGTACATGATGGGGGTTGCTCATTGCATGTACATAGAAGAGATGAATGTTGTTGTAATTTACCTTGCCGGTGCATGGCACGTCAAGTGATGGCTACGATGGTACATGATGGGGGTTGCTCATTACATGTACATCGCTTATAGAAGAGATGAAGGTGTGTTGTAATTTACCTTGCCGGTGCAAGGCACGTCAAGTGATGGCTATGAAAGTACATGATGGGGGATGCTCATTGCATGTGCATATTTCATAGCATTGTTTTACCTGTTTTGATGATCATGTATTATGATATGTATATGCATGTTTTATATACTAACATGTGGTAGCCCTGATTCGGGAACCTACTGGGCGCGTTGATCTAACGCCCTAATTCTATCCTCAGAGGAGATTGCAGGTACAAGCAAGGGGAAAGGGAAGGTCATTGACCAAGAGGGGAGCTGAGCCTAAGTGCTTAAATAATGGATTTGGATTACGTTTTATTACTGTCATTTGAATACTATTGTTGGACATGTAATAATTCGTTATTAGCTATGGTTTGTTTAGGATCATAACTTGTGGATGGTTGATCTATGTTATTTAATATTTAAGAATATTACTTGCTATCTCGTCTTTCTATTCCGCAATTATCTAGATTATTCCGCATGTTGATGTTAGTTCCATGTGTGATTCACTATCATGGTCTATTCCATGTACACATGGGTGGCCAGTTAAGGTTCAGACTTGGGTAGTCTGAACTTAACTCGCGTCGTGACGCCGCCCGCTCTCTTCCGATGTTTATTTAAAAAAAAAAATTAGACTCTGAAATTCTCGGAAAGGGCGGGGCGTTACAGTGGTCATTGGTAGGATTCTACCTCTTTGAAACCATGGAACATGTAATATGATTTTAGTTCATGTTTTCGATGAGTTATTTTGAATCAAATGTTATATTTCAAATATGGAAGTTTTATGCTATGATTTATACTTTTACATAGCATATGGACATTTACATATCATGCATGGCATGGGAGGGATGATTTGTAACAGGAGGCCACGCTCCGTCGGGGCGTTCGTAAGGCATCCGTGGGAAGACCTTGATATGCATTATCCATCAAGAAGTAACCGGAGAACACACTCCGTCGCGGTGTCCGTAAGGCAACTCTAGGGATATCTTGATGAGGGGAATTCCTTCAAGAGGATACATGTGTTTGTGATGGGTGGGACTCATTGCATCTGACACCATGACATGCATTGTTTTACATGGTTTTATTTATATGTTATCTATATGATTTTGTACTAACCATGTGTTAAACCTATTTGGAATACCTACTGGGCGCGTTGTTCTAACGCCCTACTTCTACTGTAGTGGATGACACAGGAATTGAAGGGAATGATGAACGTGATCGGAGCCAAGCATAGGAGCTTGGATGTGTTTAATTAAATTTTGTTTAAGTTACTCATGGACTATGTAATTCAAGTAGCTAGTATTTGGGCATGTAATAACTTAGATATTTTGCTATGGTTTGCATGATTTATTTTGGATATTTGAGTTAAGATAATCATGGTTAAGACTTGGACTACTTTGCTATCTAAAATGGAATAGAATTAGGATTCTAATTATAATTCCGCATTATGTTTCCGCAAGTTAACTTGAGTACATGTGAACCATTTTAGTGGACTTGGTCCATGTACACGTATGGTTGGCCTGTTAAGGGTCGGGCTTTAGAAGCTTGGACTTAGCTCATGTCGTGACATCCCGCTCTCTCTCACTCTTTATTATAAAAAAAAAAAATTAGACTCTGATTTTCAGCGAGTGAAATAGGGCGGGGCGTTACTGAGTCAAATGGGGGTGAGTCACATGGAAGATAAAAAGATGGAGTGAGTCAAAGGGGGGGTGGGTGGTTTCCATCTCATGGAAACCACTAGCCACCAAAACCGTTGGAGATGGGGGTGGTATGCCATGTGGAGGGTATGCACCCTCTTGGCTAGACAAAGAACCCATGTGGAGGGCATGTATTCTCATGGTTGGTCAAAGGAGAGGTGGGGGTTCCATCTCATGCAAACCACTAAGCCAAAACCGTTGGAGAGGGTGGTGTGTGCCATGTGGAGGGCATGCATTCCCTTGTTTGATCAAAGGACTTAGGGGGATGTAATAGCCCAGATTTTTAAATCAATATATATGTTGGCTATTATTCATTTTAATGATGGAAATTGGGAATTTAGATGGAATAGATGTTAAATGGATCAAAATTTGGACAATGGGCCATGGATTGGAATGAGTTCACTTAATTGGGTCAATGATGATTAATTGGGCCAAGGATGGTCAATTGGACCCAATACCCATTTGGGACCCAATGGGTCAAGATGATTTAAGCTCTAAGGTAAATGGGTAGGAGGAGAATTTAATTGGGCCATGGGCCCAATGGTGATCCAATTAGTTGGAATGGATTGAAATGGAATTAATTAAATCACCTAAGTTAGTTATGAATGAATCAAGATGGCATAACCAAGTGGGGCCCACCTCCACCTCATCAAGTGAGGTGGCATGTGGACCAAGACTTAGGTGGGCCGACTATCATGGTTGACTTGGTCAACCATGGATAAGTCAAAGGGAATTAAGGAGGATCAAAGTGAATTAAGTTGATTTAATTAATGTAAATCATCTAAGTTTAATCTTAATTAGACCAAGGGACATGACCAAGTGGGACCCACCTTCACCTCATCAAGTGAGGTGGCGGGTAGGCTAAGACCCTAGTGGAACCGGCCACCATGGTTGACTTGGTCAACCATGGGTGGATTCATGGAGAAGGATTAAGGAAATTAAAGGGGATTAAATTAAGTAATTAAGTGACCTAAGATTAAGTATCAAATTAATCAAATGAGTTAATTAAATAATTAAGGGAGTCAAAGGAGTCAAAGGGGTGAGTCAAAGGGGTGGTTTCATCTCATTGAAACCACCCAAACCACTCAAACAAACACACTAAAATCGTTAGCCAAGGGTGGTGGTTTCATCCCAACCACCACCACCAAAGGCATGAGAACCCATACCCCTCTCCATGACGTTGGTCAATGGACTTGATGGGAAGACCAAACCACCCATCTTAAAGACCCAAAACCGTTGGCAAGGTGGTGGTTTCATCCCAACCACCACCACTAAGGTCATGTAAGCCATACTCCCCCATGTTGGTTGATGAATGGAAATGATGGAGGAGTGTAACCCAAGCAAACCAAAGGGATGAGATGGGAAGGTCTAAGGTTTTCATCTCATTTCTCCATCCCATTCTCATCTCACTCTCTCCCTCTCCCCCTCCCTCTCCCTCTCTTGGCCGCTCTATAGAGAAAGAAGAAGAAACTTAGAAGAAAAGAAGGAAAAAAAAACTAGGCTTGGCCGACCACCACTTCAAGACCAAGGCTTGAGACATTTTTTCCCATCCTCTCCTCCCCTTCCTCTCTCAAACCCACTCCATTTTGGCCGAACCCAAACCTTGGTGATTTCATCTTGATCAAACACACCTAGTGGCCGAACATCAAGGAGAAGAAGAAGGAGAAAGGCTAAGGAAATCAAGAGGAGAAAAAGGAAGTCGGAAGAGCCGCTGGAGTGGTAAGTAATTCTCAACAAGAGTTTACATTTTTCAGGGTTAAAAAGGTGATCATGGAATCCATTTTCCTTAGATTGAATGGTGGCCAAAAATGTCATGGGCCATGGATCTAAAATCCATCCAAGGAAAGGATGAGAAATGGACAAACCCTAATGGGTGAGATAGGTTAAGAAAAATAAAGGACTATTAAGGACATTATGTATTTAAGGTTTATTAAAGCATGGAGATGTAATTTTTGAGGAATAATGGACCATAGGGTTGGGCCATGTAGTATGGCCGAACCCCATGGAAGGAGATTAAGTATTGCTTAATGGGTTTAAAGAATGGAAGCTATGGAAGGTGGTTAATAATTTTTAAAGGTTTTAAGTGAATGAATGTTAGTGATTTTTAAAGGGATTTTAATGAGGGAAATCCATGGAGAAATGTGAATGGTTCTTATGACCTCAAAAGTGGTAAAGGAAGATGAACCATGAACCATGGGTTCGGCCATGGTGTATGGCCGAACCCTATGGTGACGTATTAGTATTTTAATAGGCGTAAAATATGGGAATAATGGGGGAATATTGGTAGCTTTGATGGACTCAAAAATGTACCTAAAGATGATCTAAAATAGTGATCTAAATGCATGATGGAAACCCCCCTCAAGGAAGGACTGTTTGTGGATAAAAAATGTTGCAATGGATCCAAGGAAAAATGGGGAAAAAGGCATCATGGGTTCGGCCATACACCATGGCCGAACCCATGACCCATTTGTGAGCCATTTTATGGGCTAAGATTAAGGTCTATGTATGTGTTTAAGTTAATGGGGATTAGGTTAAGTAAATGGCTGATTTTAATGATTTTATGGCATGATTAAATGAGGCACTCATGGATCCAAGTTATGGATCAGTTATGGACAAAAATGTACAAGGATGGAGGAAGTGTTTAACCATGGAAGAGGAGTAGGCATAAAATGTAAATATGGCCAAAATATGGAACCATGGGTTCGGCCATGGTGTATGGCCAAACCCCATGGAGGTTGATCATGGACTTAAGTGCTTTGATGATGACCTTAGGTATGGATCAATAAAGCCTAGGGTGCTGGTTGTTAGACTCACACAATTGGAATGTTTGATGGATTAAGATGGGACCCACAAACCTAATTAGTAGGGTTCGGCCATGGTGTATGGCAGAACCCCACTAAGGCATGAGTTAGGAACATGAGCATGATTAAAACATGAGTGTAATTGTTAATGTGTAATAAGGTATCGGGACGTCGCAAGCGGTGCGTGTTTGGTGACCGAATTCTTGGACGGAAGTGCTAAGGAACAATAATCGGTATTTGGTAGGATTCCAACCTTATTATAAGCCATGGATTATATGTGTATGGATGTTTTCTTGAATTATTTTGGTAATCATATGATATGTTTAAGATGGGTTTTTATGGCTATGATTTATATATTATATGGCATACTGCATTTACATCTCATGCATGGCATGGGAGGGATAAGAATGGAACCAGAGTCCATGCTCCGTCGGGGCGACCGAGAAGCAAACATGGGGATACCTTGATGATGGTTTTTCCATCAAGGGGGATATTTGTATTTATTATTATACCTTGATGAGGCTTTGCCATCAAGGGGGACACTTGTGTTGATTTATCTTGATGAGGCTTTTCCATCAAGGGGGACATTATGTATGATTGAAAAAGGACATTGTACAATGGTAAGGATGATGGGTGGGACTCATGACATAAGACACCCATGGCATGGCATTGATTTCATGGTTTTGTTATATTATTCCCTATATGCATTGTATCACTAATCCATGTATTAGCCCTACACGGAGTACCTACTCGGCGCGTTGTCTAACGCCCTACTTCCACCTTAGCTGATGACGCAGGGGATGGCGGAAATGAAGGACGCGACGGGAGCCAAGCGTAGGAGCTTGGGGAAGCGGGCTAGTTAATTTACTTAAATTTATTTTGGAAATGTAATTTGAGTAATTTAGCTCGTCGGATTGTAATAATTTATATTTCTTAGTTATGGTTTGGACTTTACTTTTGGATGTTATGATTTTGAGGTAATTTAGTAATTTAAGTAATGTAACTTCCTTGCTATCTAAAACAAAATTGGTAGTATAGACTCTATTATAATTCCGTATTAAGTTATAATTCCGCGAGCTTACTTTCTACGTGTGGACCGTTCCCGTGGACTTAGTTCCACGCACATGTAGGGTTGGCTAGTTAAGGGCAGGGCTTTAGAAGCTCGGACTTAGCTCAAGTCGTGACGTCCCTTGCCCTTTGTCACTCTTATTTCAAAAAAAAAAAATAGACTCTGATTTTCGGCTTGAGCTTAGTGAAAAGGGGCGGGCGTTACAGGGGAAGACTCCACATTGATGAGGGTGGTTGGAGGTGGAGTCTTACCCAAGGAAACCCTAGACAAGATGGAAAGAAAGCTTTTCATCTCATTCACTCTCTCACTCTCGCCCTCTCACTCTTACCCGACCTCTCCCTCTAAGACAAAGGAAAAAGACTTAGAGTTTTCTATCTCAAATCCACTCCCTCTCTCAAGCTTGGCCGACCTCTCTCCTTGAGACAAAGAACATAGAGTTTTCTCCATTCTCTCCTCCTCTCGCTCTCTCAAACCTTCTCCTTGGCCGAACCATCTCTTCGGGTTTTCATCTTAGACCCTCTCCCTCTCAAGCAACACATTTTGGCCGAAGATCAAGGAGGAAGAAAGAAACGACTAAGGAAGGAGAAAAACGAAAGAGCAAGACGGAGCGAAAGAAAACAGAGGAGTCGCGGAATCAGTAAGCATTGCTTGTCAAGATTTTATTAATTTGAAAGAGGTTAAGGGAACATTCCATTTCGGATTGAAAGTAGTTGGCCAAAATGTTATGGGCCATGGATTCTCCATCCAAGAAATGAGATTGGAAAAATGGACAAAACCCTAATGGTTAAGATGGATTACTAAGGACACTATGTATATATGGCTTATGTCAACATGCATGAAAGAAATGGTCAAGGAACATGGTCCGGCCATGCCTTAATAATTGTTATGAAAAAGGACCTCATGCATATTTAATATAAGGCAGGGAGAATGGTCAACGATTATGGTTTGGCCCTTGCATGGCCAAACCCTAGATTTTATGTATAAGGACCATTGAGAACTGAAAAGGGATTGGATGAGGTTCAGCCATGATGCATGGCCGAACCCCATCAAAGGATATAATCATGGGTATTTAATTGATAAGAGAAAGTGATGAAGCATAGGGTTCGGCCATGTTCTATGGCCGAACCCCATGGAAGTATGTTGGTGATTCTAATGGGTTTTAAAAGATGAAAACCATGGAAATATGTTAATGATTTTTAATGGGTTTTAAAGGATGAAAATCATGGAAGTGGTTAGTGATTTTAATGGATTTTAAAGGATGAAAATGGTGGAAGTATGTTTATGGATTTTTGTACATTTTTTCATGATGAACCATGGCTAATAAGCTAAGAAATAAATGGAGATGAAAAGCCATGGGTTCGGCCATGTTGTATGGTCGAACCCCATAGATCATATTTGTGGGATCTAATATGTTGTAAGTGATTTAAGAGAGGAAGGATGAAAAAGAACATCATGGGTTCGGCCATGTTGTATGGCCGAACCCCATGAATCATTTATGGGCCCTTTTTGGGACCTAAGTATCTATAAATAAATGAAGTGATTAACTATGAAAAGATGGCTAAGATGGGAGATGATAGAAATAAAGGACCATGGGTTCGGCCATGTTGTACAGCCGAACCCCATGAAGGACTTTTTATGAACCTAGGTGTATGATGAAGATGACATCTTTATGGATATAGGCTGTTTTTGATTAACTATGGGGATGTTGATTTAAGAAATAATAGAATGAATAATGGTTGACAATTGGTTAAAATAACGAGGACTAAAGGAGGGGTCAAAACCAAAAAGGTGACGTTCGGCCATGTTGTATGGCCGAACCCCACTCATAGGTGATTGTGGACTTAAACATATTTCAGTCCTAGGGTATGATGGAAACCTCTTAAGGGACTCAACTAGATAAAAGACTATGGTTGTAAACGGAAATGACATAGGATGATGTAGGGATGGTTGGAAATCAGATGGATCATTGGTTTGATTTATTTATATGTAATAAGGTAACGAGATTTTACAAGCGGTGTGAGATCGGCTTGACGCGATAGGTGAGTGGTTTTTGAACGAAAACGCAAGGTCACGATATTTGGTCGTTGGTAGGATTTCTACCTCATTGAAAACCAAGGAATATGTATATGTGATGTTTTTACTTGAATTATTTTGGTATCAAATGATATGTCTTAATGATGGGATTTTTTAATGCTATGATATTTATTATTACATAGCATGATTGCACTTGCATCTCATGCATGGCATGGAGGGATCAAATGAGGGGAGTCCACGCTCCATTCGGATTTCTGATAAACAACCGTGGGAGGAATCCACACTGATTCCAATGGATGTATGATTGAAATGTAACCGGAGTCCAGGCTCCGTTCAGGGCGACCGATAAGGCATTCGTGGGGATACCTTGATTTGAAATATCCATCAAGATGAATACTGTGTTTGAAATGTAACAAGAGTCCGCGCTCTGCTCGGGGCGACTGATAAGGCATTTGCGGGGAGTCATGACAATACCTTGATGTCGATTATCCATCAAGAGGGATACTATGTGATTGTGATATGGATGATGGGTGGGACTCATGGCATATGACACCCATGGCATGGCATCGACTTGCATGGTTTTAATATTACTTATATCTATGTGTTTTGTTTATACTAATCCATGTGTTGATCCAACTAGGAGTACCTAGTGGGCACGTTGTCTAACGCCCTACTTCTACCTTAGATGATGACACAGGAAATGGAAGGAACGAAGGACCTGATAGGAGCCAAGCTTAGGAGCTTGGATGAGCTAGATCTATTTTATTTAAGTTTATTTATGGACAATGTAATTTTGAGTAATTAGCTTGTTGGGACTGTAATAACTTAAACTATTTGCTATGGTTTGGACTTTTATTTTGGACATTTTAAGTTAAGGTAATTATCATTAAGTGATGGACTTCCTTGCTAATCAAAATTGGATAGGTTAGACTATATTATAATTCAGCATAAAGTTTATTCCGCAAGCTTAACCTTTGTACATGTGAACCGTTTTAGTGGACTTAGTCCACGCACATGCATGGTTGGCCAGTTAAGGGCTGGGCTTTGGAAGCTCGGACTTAGCTCGCATCGTGACGTCCCGCTCTCTCTCACTCTTTTATTTAAAAAAAAAATAGACTCTGATTTTTTAGGCAAGTGAAAAAGGGCGAGGCGTTACAGTTGGTGACAGAGCGAAACCGGAAGAATGAATCTTTCGAAGTAAAACTGAGACGATATCATGTCTCACTAACAAGATAAGAATCTCAACTGACCGACTCTTCGGAGTCCACTACACGGCGGCCGGATCAATTTACTTCGTTAGACTCAAACTAAGCATTCAATTTGAGAGCAACATTTCACGAAAAAGAAATGATAGCGAGGGAATGACAATCACTATAAATTGGATTTATCAACCGCAGCAAGATAGGACATATTTCCCCGAAAATGAGAAACATCAATAATTTTTCCCCAAAACTGAGGAACAACATTTGATACGTAGGAAAATTTCCCCGAAAATGAGAAACATCCGGATTTTTCCCCAAATTGAGAAACAGTGACAGATTTATCAAACCTAGCAAAATAGGAGACATTTCCCCGATTTTCCCAAATTGAGAAACAATACTTTATACTTAGGAAGTTTCCCCAAAAATAAGGGTGTTTATTTGGCAATTTCCCCCAAAATATGAACACACAAGCTTTACGAATAAGCTAAGTCAACGATGTTTTCAATGACTTAGGAAAATGCCTCTGAGAAAAAGAACCTGTCAAAACCCGCATGTGGATGAAGAGGTGCAGCAACCACATCAAGAGGAGGGTCAGCCACCTCATCAAGAGGAATGGCAGAATAGCGTGAATATTCTCGTGGTGCCTCCCGAGCTATAAAACTTGGTGCAAGTGGTGGTCACTTCCGTTCTTCAACGACATATGAATGGAAATAGAAATGCGACCACCAATGAGGCAAATGATCGGAGGATGGTTAAGGATTTCCAATAGCAGCGCCCCCCTTACTTCAAAGGGAAAGAAGGACCTACCGGAGCAGAGAACTAACCTTGGGAGACCCTTACTTTCCATTGGGTCAAGTAGGGACTTTTGTCCCAATCAGTCCTCCCCATCAGTATCAGTCTCTCAGGTCCCCCGAGGTGTGAGCACCTGTTACCAGTGTGGCTAGTAGGGCCATTTCAAGAGGGAATGTCCACAGAACAGCAGACCCTCTCACTCTAGGGGTTCCTTTCGCCCTCCAGCCGATTAGTCATTCACGAGGAACCAAGGCGTACAAGCAGACGGGACGGGCACCTAACCCTACAGGATTGGGAAGGCTGTATACCTTAGCTCCTCCCCAGAGGCAGTGGATCACTCCGTGATTCAAGGTATGGCAGTAGTCGGTAGTTCCTATGCTTTCGCATTATGTGATTCTGGAGCATCCTACTCATTTGTATCTGTTGCATTTATATCTACCACTAGCACCCTAGTACAAAAATTGTCCACATCACTTACTATTGTATCCCCAGTCGGAGACACATCATTGGGACTTATATGCACAGCAGTAAACACTAAACACTGAACTCACTGTATTTTGATTTGAGTTCAACTATTTGGTACTCGAGATGACTGAGTACGACATCATCTTTGGCATGGACTGGTTGGCTAACTTTCGGGCCAACATTGATTGCCATCTCCACAGGGTGATATTTTGGTCACCCGAGGGAAAGCGGTATGTGGTGCATGCTGACAAACATAGCATCCCTATGACCAGAAGACTACATGAAGAACTGAACCACCTTGTACTGAACAACATCAGATTAGACAAGGCATTGGTGGCTGAACTTCCGACGCTAGTGAAAAACTACGCAGAGGTATTCCCAACAGAACTCCTTGGCTTACCACCTAAGAGGGAGATTGATTTTGAGATCAGGCTGTATCCAGCACTACTCAAGTGTCATTGCCACATTACCGGATGGCCCCAGTGGAGATGTCCGAGCTAAAGAAGCAGATTGATGAACTGTCCAGACTGGGATTCATCCGAAACAGCACATCATCTTGGGGAGCCCCAGTATTATTTATGAAGAAGAAGGACGGTACACTTCAGATGTGTGTGGATTACAGAAAATTGAGCCAGCTGACTGTCAGGAACAAGTACCCTCTACCCAGGATTGATGATCTATTCGATCAACTTAGGGGTTCCAGTCACTTCTCCAAGATTGATCTAATGTCCGGCTACCATCAAATCCGCGTTAGGGAGGTGGACATAGAGAATACAGCTTTCAGGACGCAATATGGTCTATTTGAGTATGTGGTCATGCTGTTTGGACTTACCAATACACCAGCTGTGTTCATGGATCTGATGAACAGGATCTTCCGTCCTTTCTTGGACAAGTTTGTAATTGTTTTTATTGATGACATCCTCATTTATTCCAAAAGTCAGGAAGAGCACGTTATGCATTTGCGGATAGTCCTGGACACCCTGAGGAAGCATCAGCTGTATGCCAAAGCAAGCAAGTGTGAATTTTGGCTATCTGAGGTCAACTACTTGAGGCATATTATATCAGCAGAAGGTATAGCTGTGGACCCGGCTAAGGTCGCAGCAGTGAGAGAATGGAAAGCACCGAAGAATATGACCGAGATCCGTAGCTTTCTGGGATTGGCCGGTTACTATAGGAAGTTTATCATGGACTTCTCCAAAATTGCATCTCCAATTACCCGACTCACTCAGAAAGGTGTCAAATTTGAGTGGTCGGATGTATGCAACTGGAGATTCGAGGAACTGAAGGAGAGCCTTACAACCGCTCCTATTTTGATTTTGTCAGAGAGAGGCAAGGGCCATGAAGTATATTCTAACTCTTCAAGAGAGGGACTTGGGTGTTAAGGGCCATTGAGAACTAAAAAGGGATTGGATGAGGTTCCGCCATGATGTATGGCTGAACCCCATCAAAGGATATAATCATGGGTATTTAATTGATAAGAGAAAGTGATGAACCATAGGGTTCGGCCATGTTGTATGGCCGAACCCCATGGAAGTATGTTGGTGATTCTAATGGGTTTTAAAGGATGAAAACCATGGAAATATGTTAATGATTTTTAATGGGTTTTAAAGGATGAAAATCATGGAAGTGGGATTAGTGATTTTAATGGGTTTTAAATGTACGCCCCACCCTTTCCGAGATTCAGAGTCTAATTTTTTTTTTTTTAAATAATAATAGAATAACAACACCAGAAGAGAGCGGGCGGTGTCACGACGCGAGCTAAGTTCGGACTTCTAAAGTCCAACCCTTAACTGACCACCCATGTGTGCATGGACTAAACCCATGATAACAATTCACACATGGAACTAAACAAGTTATACGGAATAAACTGAATAGAAAGCAAGTACCAGTCTCAATTATTTAAAACAGCTTAATCCAACCATCCATTGTCAATATCATAAACAAACCATAGCAAGGTATCAACTTATTACATGTCCATAAAAATGTAACTCATAAGACAATAATATAAAAATCATTCCAACATCAAGCTCTTAAGCTTGGCTCCCCTCCTGGTCCTTGACCTTCTCTTTCCCCTTCCTTGCTCTTGCATTATCCTCTAAGGATAGAATTAGGGCGTTAGGTTAACGCGCCCAGTAGGTTTCCGCTCAGGGCTACCACATGGTTAGCATATAAAACATGCATATATATCATAGTACATGATAATCAATAAAACATCTGAAAACAAATGCTATGTATATGCACATGTAATGAGTCTTACCCATCACAAGTCTACATAGCCATTATCTCAAGAAACTCTTACATCAAGGTATTCCAGAGTAGTCCTCATTTCCTCTGGATGGGTAAGCCTGAGTAATCCTCATTTCCTCTGGGTAGGGTGTTTATGTCAAGTTAATCCAGAGTAATCCACATTTCCTCTGGATGGGATACTTATCATTATGTTGCTCCATTCCCATCATCCCACGCTATGCATGAGATGCCAATGCATTGTATATCATTTGTAAATACATAACTCATCATTCAAAACCACATTTGAAACATAATATCAAATACAACATATCTCAAAAAACATGGTAAAACCAAATCATAATTGTGGTTACAAGTAGGTAGGAAACCTACCGAAGATTAGCTTCGGTGTTTGTTCTTTTTCACTTGATCATGACTCGCACGTTGTTCACGCTCCAGTTACCTTGTTTATACAATCAGCAAGTCAATACTTGATCTTCTTAATTTCTAATCAAGTTTAGGTCTCATATACCATCTTGTGGGGTTCGGCCATACCCATGGCCGAACATCACCAACTTGGAATTTAATCTTCCCTTTCCATTTGATAAATATTTCACACTTCAAACATGTCTTGGTAGGGTTCGGCCATGGTGCCACCTTGGTTTAACCCCTTTTTCATGTCCTTTTAATCTTTTTCTACATATTTACTAAACGGCCATTGCTACCCATACATAATTACATCATGCTTAAACTTTAAAACCACTAATCATTTCCATGAAATTGATTCATAAAACCCATAATCATGGTCCATGGGGTTCGGCCATACATATGGCCGAACCATGACTTACCCAAATGTTCACTTGGAACCCTTTTTAAACACTTCATATTGTTCCATGATCTTCAAATTTGAAACCCTTTGATTCAACAAATCAGTCCATATAAAATGGTCCATGGGGTTTGGGCCATACACATGGCCGAACCCAATGGTTCCCTTAGTTCAATAATTCCAACATTCATACATACTTTTGGCTATGATTACCACATGGTTCAGCCATCCAATGACCAACCAAAACAGTAAGCTTATCTCCATTTAAATCACATAAAAACCCCATAATTTTGTATGGTTTTTATCTCTTAAAAACCATCACATATTACCATAAAAATATCATACCATTTCATGGGGTTCGGCCATCCCAATTGGCCGAACCATATGGCCTATAATTTTAAACCTTTTAATCAAACACTTAACCTTATTAAAACATGTAAAAACCTCCATGGTTTTGCATGGTTTTTAACCTTCCAAAAACCATCAAGATACCAACATCATTTCATGGGGTTCGGCCACCTCAATGATCCATTTCCTCATTTTTAAACAACCTTTATCCAAGGTTTAAACCCATGATACATTCGGTCATTCCATGGCCAAATCATGACATCCAAATCCATGATTTAAACACCCTTTCAATTTGCATCTTAGGTCTAAATAAAACATCCAAAACAGTCCATCACTTTGCATGGTTTTCACTTTACAAAAACCATCCACATGACCATAGCATTTTCATGGGGTTCGGCCCTCACAAGTGCCTGAACCCTATGGTCCATGTTTGCTATCCTTTAAACGTCAAAATACAAACTCCAAATCCTTGGTAGATTCGGCCAACCCATGGCCAAATCATGTTTCATTTATCCCATTTTATTAAACAAAAATCCATGGATTACTTACCAATTTTTTTCCAAGCTTTTCTTCTTGCCTTTGCTCCTTGCCTTCTTCCCTCTTGCTTCCTTCCTTCTTTCTTAATTTCTGGCCGAATATGTGCTTGATCTATGGTGGAAAACACCAATGCTGGTTTGGCCAAGGAGGGGTTATTGAGAGAGGGGAAGAGAGATGGAAACACCAAGTTTTTGCAATGTAAAATTCGGCCAAGTGATGGGTGTATTCCTTTCGTATTTCAGCCCTTAAACCACTAAACCAGCCTCATCATTTCTTGATCAAACCAAAGGGTCACTTGGCATAGCCAAGACACCCATTGGCATCAACCAATGCAACCGCTCAGCTCCCCATGTAATCTTATCTCATTCCCATCAATTCCATTTAAAAACTTAACATGGAAGCCCACACCACAAGTCCCCAACTTGTGGGACTTGTCTTGTGTGGCTTGAGACCCAAGTACCTCTTCATCTCCCCCTTTAACTCACTGAATTTACAGTTCCTTTGATTTCCATTTTGACTCACCCAATTCACAAGCCCAACTCACCACATTAAACGACACTCATTTAATGCACTTGAGTCAACTCATTTCTTAATTCAAAACAAACTCAATTCAGTCCCACTCAACCTGATTTAACTCCCAATTGAGCTCATTTGAGGGCTCACACGGTCAGCCATGGTCAACATGGTCAATCCGACCCGTTGGGTCCCCATTTAGCTTGTTGACCCGTTTTGATGCCATGTCCCATTTATGGGTTATTTTAGCCATTTGCATTTGGTTTTCACATGTGCATCAAGCTACCCATTTATGCTCTATTTAATTTCCAATCAATTCAGCTTAACCCCATTAAATTTGGGTTCAGCCAATGGTCTAATAATGTAATGCCCCGCCCTTTTCCACCCCTTCTGAAAATCTGAGTCTAAAAATTTCTTTTGAAAGAAACACAGAGTGAAAGAGAGCGGGCGGCGTCACGACGCGAGTTAAGTTCAGACTACACAAGTCTGAACCTTAACTGGCCACCCATGTGTACATAGGACTAGACCATGAATATGAATCACACATGGAACTAACAACAACATGCGGAATAAAACTAGATTAATTGCGGAAGTAATATGAAAAGATAGCAAGTAACAGTCTCACATGATAATTAAGGTAAACAACCGTCCATAGTTAATAGTCTAATCAAACCATAGCAAGTATTAACTTATTACATGTCCATCAAATGTAATTCAAATGACAGTAAATAAGTAATCCTGTTCATCATTCAAGCACTTAGACTTGGCTTCCCCTCCCGGTCATCGGACCTTTTCTTTCCCTTTCCTTGTACCTACATTCTCCTCTGAGGATAGAATTAGGGCGTTAGATCAACGCACCCAGTAGGTTCCCGAATCAGGGCCACCACATGATTAGCGTATAAAACATGCATATATATCATAGTACATGATTAGTAAAAATAGGTAAAACCATGCTATGAAGTATGCACATGCAATGAGTCTCTCTCATCATGTACATTCATAGCCATCACTTGACGTGCCTCGCTCCGGCAAGGTAAATCACAATACACTTCCATCTGAGTCGCACATGATAAGGTAATCCACAGTAAACCTCGTTACCTGTGGAAAGACGCTTCATCATTGAGTTGATTCATATCACCTATTAGTCCTCCTGGCGGGACTCTCATCGCCTAAGGAGACCAATGTGACTATGATCATCATGTTACTCCTCCTGGCGGGACTCTCATCACCTAAGGAGTACGTAACTCATAATTGCAACACTGTAGAACCTCAATCATCATCCCATGTCCATGCATGAGATGCCAATGCTTTGTATGCCATTTCTAAATGCATAATATATCATTCGAAACCACATAAAATAAACAAGAGTCTTATAAAGAAAACTAGGATAAAACTGTGGTTACAAGTAGGTAGGAAACCTACTGAAGATTCCCTTCAGTAATTGATCTTTCTAAAGCGTCACTCGGTCACGACTCGCACGTCGTCAACTTCCGGTACCTTGTCCATACAATAATCAGTAAATCATATTATCACTTACTTGTTCATTCATATCTAAGACCCAACCACATCATGTGAGGTTTGGCCATGCCCATGTTCGAACATCCCAACTTAGGACTTATATTCCTTTTTCATTCAATCAACTCTTAATTACTTAACCCATTCCATCAAATAATTGTTGATGGGGTTCGGCCATATTACATGGCCGAAACACATCCTATAGATTTTCATCCCATCCATCATCATCAAAAACAGTTCCCATGGGGTTCGGCCATACTCATAGCCGAACCCTAGGATTCACTTGATCCAATGATCACCATGATTACTCACGGTTTAATCATGCTAACTCAATCATGAATTATACATGGTTCAGCCGCATAAAAATTCACCAAAACAGTAAACATGTTAATCCATTAATTGCCATAAGAATAACATATCTTTATATGGTCTTTAACTCACCAAAACCATCTAATATTTTCATGGGGTTCGGCCATCCAAAGTGGCCGAACCCTATGTCCATGTTTTGGTCCTCTTTCAAACATGTTTTAGGTGTCATTTTAACATATAATATCAGTATATCATTGCTATATTTTTACCTCTCAAAACCATCCAACTAAGTTCATCAACTTGTCCAAATGACCATCATACTTCATGGGATTCGGCCATCCAAGATGGCCGATCCTAATGGTCCAATTTATCAATTTTAATCCACTGTTTAGACCCATGATAACTTCAGTCCTTATTGCATTCAGATCCATGTTTTTAACCCTCTTTAAAACATGCATTTGGATTTCAAATAGAACTCAAAAACAGTCCACAAAGACTCCATGGTTTCCTTATTTCAAAACATGAAAACCAACCAATCTTTCACATGGGGTTCGGCCCTCCATGGTGGCCGAACCCAATGGTCATCTTTACCTATTTTAAAACCTCTATAAATCAAGGTTAAAACCTTGGTGTATTCGGCCATAACCCTGGCCCAATACATACCCCATTTGTTCCATGTTATTAAACCAAAATAACACATAGATACTCCAAACTTTCTTCTTGCCTTTGATCCTTGGTTTCTCTCTTTTTATTTCTTCTTTCTTCCCTTAATTCTTTACTGGTTTGTACTTGAATAATTGGTGCCAAAAACCTCTGCTGTTCCAGCTAGAAAAACGACTAGAAGAGAGGGAGAGAGAGATGGCAAAATCTTGGATTTGCAATGACAAAAACGGCTCGAAAGGCAACCTTTGCCTTTTGTAGTTTCAGCCCCCAACTCCCATTCATCCTCCCTCTTTACTCTTCCCAAAAACGAAGGGATGTTGGGTGTCAACCAAGACACCCCTTGGTGCCAAACGTTGCACCCATTGGAAATGAAACAATGCATCCATTCAATGCATTGGAGCTGCCCAAGCTTGGTGTCCCTTGGCTTTGCCAAGGCACCTCTTCATACCAACAGGCTGAGATTGATTCTGATCGAGTGTTGTGTGAAATTACAACTCATTTCCACCTCCTCTTGACTCACTTAACTCATGATATTTTTATTCTAAACCAACTCATCCAACTCATCACATTTAATGCTCCATATTTGAGTCAACTCTTTTCTTAAATCAAACTCACTTCAAATCATTCCAACTAAAGCTGAACTAACTCATTCTTGAGTTCATTTGAGGGCCCACACGTTCATCTATGGTCAACCCAGTCAACCCGACCCATGGGTCCCCAATCAGCCCCTTGACCCGTTTTTGATTCCATGACCCAATTATGGGATATTTTGGTCATTTGTAATTGGTTTTTACATGTGCATCAGGCCTACCCATTTTTACTATACCTGATTTCCAATCAGTTCCGCTTGACCCCATTTAATTTGAGCTTACACAATGGTCAAATCATCCATTTTGACCCATTGGGTCCAATTGGGCCCTTTGACCCAGTTAGCCATTTTCGACCCAATTGATGTTCATTACCCATCCAATCAAACTTGATATTTATAATGTGCTCATATGATCTTAATTTGAGCAATGGGCCCCACCATTTCCTTATTTAACATCACAAAATAATTAATTTAACAACTCAGGGGCATTTTCGTAATTTTCCACTTCATTGAGAAATTGGGGTGTTACAATATAACCTTCATTTTAAAATTTTCGTCCCGAAAATTGAGTGAAGTAGGGTTCTCAAATTAAATTACATAAATAATTCGGGGTGAGCTGTTCTCATCTCCAATTCAAGTTCCCATGTGGCCTCTTCATCACCATGTCGGTCCCATGCCACTTTTACGAACTGAATCGCTCTATTTCGCAACACCCTTTGTCACGTCGCTTTGTACTTCAATATCCTGAACATTCAAACCATGGGACCGATCTGGATTATACTTTCTTAGCATTGACACATGAAACACATCATGTAGAACTGCTAACTGCGAAGGAAGTGCTATCTGGTAAGCTACATCCCCCATCCTTCTTATGATAGAAAACGGTCCCACATATCTTGGTGACAGTTTTCCTTTCTTGCCAAACCTCATGTGTCCTTTCCGCAGGTGAGACCTTTAAAAATACCATGTCTCCCACTTCAAATTCCAGAAACTGTCTCCTTTTGTTAGCATAACTTTTCTGCCGACTTTGTGCAGTCAATAAGTGTTGACGTATCACCTTAATTTGTGCGGTAGTCTCTGCGGCTAGTTCCGGTCCAATCAATGCAGGCTCTCCAGCCTCTGTTCAACATACCGGCGACCTACACGGTCTACCATATAATGTCTCGTATGGAGCCATCTGAAGGCTTGCCTGATAGCTGTTATTATACGAGAACTCCACCAGTGGTAAGTGGTCCTCCCATCCTCCTTTGAAATCTAACATACATGCTCTCAGCATGTCTTCCAAAATCTGTATCGTCCTTTCTGACTGTCCATCAGTCTGTGGATGGAAAGCGGTGCTAGTCAATAAGTTTGTCCCTATGACTGACTGCATACTTTGTCATACTCTGCCTGTAAAACGGCCATCTCTGTCCGATACTATCGTTCGGGGAATGCCATGTAGCCGAATGATCTATTCAAATATACCGCCGACCCAATGTCTCAGACGAATCCGTCATCTTTATAGGAATGAAATGTGCGAACTTGGTCAGCCGGTCGACTACGACCCATATGGCATCATTGCCCTTTGAAGACCTCGGCAACCCCGATACAAAATCCATGGAAATGTGTTCCCATTTCCATTCTGGCACTGCTAAGGGTTTGAGTAACCCTGGTGGCTTTTGGTGTTTAGTCTTAACTTGCTGACAAGTTAAACAATGTGCCACGAATTCCACCACATCCCTTTTTAGTCCATGCCACCAATAATGACTCTTTAGATCATGGTACATTTTGGTACTTCCCGGATGGATAGAGATCTTGGACTGATGTGTCTCAATTAGTAGCTCTTTCTTGCAACTCTTTGGCACATATGTTCTTCCCCGGAATAAAAGACATTTTCCTGGCTGTAATTCCCATTCTGGTACAATGGTGCTAGTAGACATCTTGGCCCATATGTCCTCCACTTCCGGGTCTGTCCTTTGTTCTTGTTCAATCCTGGTGACCATGTTAGATTGTATGACCAAATTGTATATGGTCCCACAATTGTTGTAGTAGAATTTAAACTCTCGGATGGTATTCAACATCTCCGATTCCGATCTGATCAAACATGCCACGGATGCATGTGGTATACGGCAGAGGGCATCTCCTACCTTGTTTACCTTGCCTGGATGATATCTAAGCGCAAACTCATAATCCGCTAGATACTCCATCCATCTTCGTTGCCTGAGGTTGAGCTCGTTCTGATCAAAAAGATATTTTAAGGCTCTTATGATCAGAAAATACCTCAAATTTCACGCCGTACGTGATAGTGTCTCCAACTCTTGAGGGTGAAAACCACTGCAGCTAATTCCAAATCATGTGTGGGGTAAAGACGTTCATGTATTTTTAGCTGCCTTGAACCATACGCCACCACACAATTACTCTGACTGAGTGTACAACCTAGTCCCTCTCCTGAGGCATCGCAATATATATCGTAACACTTGCCACTTACTGGCAAAACTAAAATAGGGGCAGTGGTAAGTCTTGTCCTCAGCTCTTCAAACCTTTGGTTACATAGATCTGTCCACTCGCACTTGACTCCTTTCTATGTGAGTCGAGTCAATGGAGATGCTATTTTTGCAAAATCCATGATAAATCTTCTATAATAACCAGCCAATCCCAAGAAACTACGAATTTCAGTTACATTCTTGGGTGCTTTCCAATCTTTCACTGCTGCCACCTTAGCCGGATCTACGGCTATACCTCCCTCAGATATAACATGTCCCAAGAAATTGACCTCGGATAGCCAGAATTCACATTTACTGGCCTTCGCATACAGCTTATGCTGTCTCAAAGTATTCAAAACTATCCGTAAGTGCTCGCATGTTCTTCCTGACTCTTGGACTATATCAGTATATCGTCAATGAATACGATTACAAATTGATCCAGATAGGGACGGATGATTCTGTTCATTAAATCCATGAACACAGCCGGCGCATTTGTGAGTCCAAATGGCATGACCACGAACTCAAACAGTCCATACCGCGTCCGAAAAGCCATCTTCTCTATATCTTCCTCCCTAACCCGTATTTGATGATAACCAGACATCAAATCAATCGTTGAAAAATGACTGGAACCCTTCAATTGATTGAATAAATCATCGATCCTGGGTAGAGGGTACTTGTTTAGGACTGTTAGCTGATTCAGCTTCTGGTAGTCCACGCACATCCGTACTGAACCGTCCTTCTTTTTCATGAGCAGCACTGGTGCTCCCCATGATGATGTACTGTTCCGGATGCAACCCAGCCTAAGCAGTTCATAAATTTGCTTCTTTAGCTCCGACATCTCTGCTGGTGCCATCCGATAGTGTGGTAACGACACTGGTGCTGTGCCAGGGGACAACTTGATTTCAAAGTTAATCTCCCTCATAGGTGGTAAACCAGGGAGTTCCTTTGGAAATACATCCGCAAATTCTAGTACAATTGCCGGAAGTTCAGTAACTGGAGCTTTATTTATGGGGATATTATTCAATACCACGTGGTTTAACCCTTCCTGCAATCCACTCTGTTTATTTGCACGAACTACGTATTGCTTGCCCTCGGGTGACTTAAATGTCACTCTTCGGCGATAACAGTTGATGTTGGCATGAAACTTAGCCAACCAATCCATGCTGAATATAATATCATACTCAGACATGTCAAGCACCAGATAATTGAACTCAAATCTGAGTCCAGCTAATTCAGTGTTAACCGCAGTACATATAAGTCCCAATGCCGAATCTCCGACAGGGGATACAATAGTAAATCTTGTGGCTAATCTTTGAACTAATGTATCGGTAGCAGTAATAAATGATGCAGCTATGAAGGAGTGTGATGCTCCAGAATCAAATAGTGCATATGCATAAGAACTACTCACTACCGCCATACCTTGTATCACAACATGTTCCTCTTCTTCTGGAGAAGTTAGAGTGAATAATTGTCCAGCTCCAGCAGGGTTAGACCCTCGACCTCCCTGACTTTGCATTCTGCCTCCTCTGGAGTTTACAAGTCTAGCTGGCGGACGAAATGATCCTCTGGAGTATGACAACCTATTGAGTTTTGGGCAGTCCTTTTTGTAGTGACCTGGTTGATCACAGTGATAGCAGGTGTTCACTCCTCTAGAAGCTTGAGTGACTGCTACAGATTGAGTGGGCTGGTTGGGGCGAAAACCCCCACTAGATCCAACAGACAGCGAGGGTCTACTGAAGTTCGATCTGAACCTCTTGTTGGGTTGATACGCACCCCTTCCACTCGGAGCTCGGCGGTTGTCCACTCTTGCAAATTCCGCCATTTCCTGTTCCACAATGGTAGCCCTGCTGACCACTTCCGCCAGCGCGGCTGCTTTGAACACGGTTATCCCTGGCCCTAATGTTTGGCCGTAACCCACGCTCGAACTTGCGAGCTTTCCGATATTTCATGTCCACAACATAAAATGCATAGATTGACAGGCTGAGAAACTGTTGGTGGTACTCAGACACCGTCATCGAGCCTTGTACTAATGTCATAAAGGCTTGAATCTGACGTTCCCTCTCTTCCTCCGGGAAATAGCGCTCTACGAATGTCGTTGAGAATTGCTCCCAGGTCATAGCAATTCTTTCTCTTCTTGGCACAAGTGCCTGCTGTTTCTCCATCACTTTCCACCATTTAGCAGCGTCATCTATCAGCTGTGACGTGGCCAATAGGATTTTGTGTGCATGACTCTTGATATTCAAAAGAGTCAGTATGTGGGAGATCTTTTCCAACTAGTTCTCCCCCCCCCGACAGGCCCTTCTTTGCCTTTGAAGTAAGGTGGACGCTGTTGTTAAAATCTCTGACCATGTTACGGTCATTAGTTTCACTCGTGTTCCCCCTCCGTTCATATGTTGTGGGAGGACAGAGGTGACTACTGCCTATACCAGGCTCTGTAGTTCATACGGTACATGTGGTATAGTCACGTCGCTGTTGCTATTTCCTTCTTCCTCTCGTCGATATGACGAGTCATATTCTTCATCCTCGTCCCGTCGATACGTAGGGTCACTATCCTCCTCCTCTTACCGAGAATGATGTGACTCTTCCTCATTGCGCGATCGTTCATGAACTGAACTCTCCTCGTTATGAATTGACAGCTCTCTATCATGTACCGATGGCACCTTCTCATGTACCACCTTCTCTCGTTGGGGTATCACTTTCCCTTGCGGTGTGATTATTAACACCTCATCTTTCTTTCTACTGTTTTGTCAGGTCCTTCTTTTTGATACCCCCTCACCTAATCCAATTTGCAAAACTTTTTCCTTTCCCTTCGGATTCTTTATAACCTTTTTCTGTGGCAGCCATTTATTCCTAATTCATGGAAACATCGTAGACTTAGTTTCCATTAACAATATGCATTAAATGCCATAAATCCTCATAAAATCGCATACTTTATATAAATTCATACTTCATCTTTGTACAAAGTTGGGTAGGGTGAAACAAAACCCTATATAAAAATATACCCCCTTACAAAATAACCCTCTTTTTAATACCCCTTCATATTACTTCCTAGCCTAGTCTTCCGTAGAAGACTCCATCAGCGAACTTGAAACAGTTATCAGGACACGTCATCGCCGTGTGCCCCAATACTTCACAAGTCGTGCAGGGTATTAATCCAGGTCCTCCAATATATGGACAATTAGTCCTCGCCTCTCCATGCCCATGTAGTCCACAGAACGGGCAGGCAATACCTAAAGGGTGAGGACAATATCTACAGTTGTGCCATCGTGATTGCACAACTCACATGTATCGTAGGGATCTATCTCCCCAAGCGATTCCAATATAATAGGAACATCTGCAATAGGATCCTCCAGAAAAGGTGCTAGATCCTCTTCTTCTTCCTCAGAGGTCCCACTAACCAAGGAATATCTTCCATAAGATACTCTGGTAATGGTGCCAGGTTCACCTCCTCCAATGGTGCAAAGTTCCATTCCTCCTCCTCAGGAGGCCCTTCCTGAAAGTTCACGTTAGCTTCCACGTTGGTGTCGTTGGAAGCAGACACCAAATCTATGGGACTGCTAGGGGTTCTGCTGTACCACTCCGAGTACTCCACGTTACTCGACATATCTGTATCATATCAATAGAACACAAGAATATTCAACAACAATTCTAAATAAACCAGTCTTGGTTTTCAAGGGAATTTGATCATGCATAATATCATGTACTTTGTATGGGAAGATTGCCAAATCATCACTCTTTGTGTTCTTTTGTTTCTGGGGAAATCTCTACATTCCTATTATTTGTTTCTCAGTGTGGGGATATCAGGGGAGTACATCCTACTTTGCTATGATTGACATGTCCAGTTATGATGACTGTACTTTACTTTGCTATCCTTCATTGTCGTTCTCAGATTGATTGTTCAGTCTGAGTCACTCGAAGTAAATTAATACGGCCCCCACTCAGCGGACTCCGAAAAGTCGGTCAGTTGGGATTCTTATCCGTCAGTGAGACATGAAACCGTCTTAATCTTACTTCGATGATTCAACTTCTCGTTGCGCTCTGATACCAACTGTAACGCCCCGCCCTTTTCCACCCCTTCTGAAAATCAGAGTCTGAAAATTTCTTTTGAAAGAAACACAGAGTGAAAGAGAGCGAGTGGCGTTACTACGCGAGTTAAGTTCAAACTACTCAAGTTTGAACCTTAACTAGCCACTCATGTGTACATGGACTAGATCATGAATATGAATCACACATGGAACTAACAACAACATGTGGAATAAAACTAGATTAACTGCGGAAATAATATGAAAAGATAGAAGTAACAGTCTCACATGATAATTAAGGTAAACAACCATCCATAGTTAATAGTCTAATCAAACCATAGCAAGTATTAACTTATTACATGTCCATCAAATATAATTCAAATGACAGTAAATAAGTAATCCTGTTCATCATTCAAGCACTTAGACTTGGCTCCCCTCCCGATTATCGACCTTTTCTTTCCCTTTCCTTGTACCTGCATTCTCCTCTGAGGATAGAATTAGGGCGTTAGATCAATGCGCCCAGTAGGTTCCCGAATCAGGGCTACCACATGATTAGCATATAAAACATGCATATATATCATAGTACATGATTAGTAAAAACAGGTAAAACCATGCTATGAAGTATGCACATGCAATGAGTCTCTCCCATCATGTACATTCATAGCCATCACATGACATGCCTCGCACCGTCAAGGTAAATCACAATACACTTCCTATCTGGGTCTCACATGATAAGGTAATCCACAGTAAACCTCGTTACCTGTGGAAAGACGCTTCATCATTGAGTTGATTCATATCACCTATTAGTCCTCCTGGCGGGACTCTCATCACCTAAGGAGACCAACGTGACTATGATCATCATGGTCCTCCTCCTGGAGGGACTCTCATCTCCTAAGGAGGATGTAACTCATAATTGCAGCACTGTAGAACCTCAGTCATCATCCCATGTCCATGCATGAGATGCCAATGCCTTGTATGCCATTTGTAAATGCATAATATATCATTCGAAACCACATAAAATAAACAAGAGTCTCATAAAGAAAACTAGGATAAAACTGTGGTTACAAGTAGGTAGGAAACCTACTGAAGATTCCCTTCAGTAATTGATCTTTCTTTAGCGTCACCCGGTCACGACTCGCACGTCGTCAACTTCCGGTACCTTGTCCATACAATAATCAGTAAATCATATTATCACTTACTTGTTCATTCATATCTAAGACCCAACCACATCATGTGTGGTTTGGCCATGAACATGTTCGAACATCCCAACTTAGGATTTAACTTCCTTTTTCATTCAATCAACTCTTAATTACTTAACCCATTCCATCAAATAATTGTAGATGGGGTTCGGCCATATTACATGGCCGAACCACATCCCTATAGATTTTCATCCCATCCATCATCATCAAAAACAGCCCCATGGGGTTCGGCCATACTCATAGCCGAACCCTAGGGTTCACTTGATCCAATGATCACCATGATTACTCATGGTTTACTCATGCTAACTCAACCATGAATTATACATGGTTCAGCCGCATAAAAATTCACCAAAATAGTAAACATGTTAATCCATTAATTGCCATAAGAACAACATATCTTTATATGGTTTTAACTCACCAAAACCATCTAATATTTTCATGGGGTTCGGCCACTTTGTCCATGTTTTGGTCCTCTTTCAAACATGTTTTAGGTGTCATTTTAACATATAATATCAGTATATCATTGCTGCATTTTTACCTCTCAAAACCATCCAACTAAGTTCATCAACTTGTCCAAATGACCATCATACTTCATGGGATTCGGCCATCCAAGATGGCAGATCCTATTGGTCCAATTTATTAATTTTAATCCACTGTTTAGACCCATGATAACTTCAGTCCTTATTTCATTCAGATCCATGTTTTTAACCCTCTTTAAAACATGCATTTGGATCTCAAATAGAATAAAAAACAGTCGAAAAGACTCCATGGTTTCCTTGTTTCAAAACATGAAAACCACCCAATCTTTCACATGGGGTTCGGCCCTCCATGGTGGCCGAACCCAATGGTCATCTTTACCATTTTAAAACCTCTATAAATCAAGGTTAAAACCTTGGTGTATTCAGCCATAACCCTGGCCCAATACATACCCCATTTGTTCCACGTTATTAAACCAAAATAACACATAGATACTTACCAAATTTTCCAAACTTTCTTCTTGCCTTTGATCCTTGGTTTATCCCTTTTTATTTCTTCTTTTTTTCCTTAATTCTTTGCTGGTTTGTGCTTGAATGATTGGTGCCAAAAAACTCTACTGTTCCAGCCAGAAAAACGACTAGAAGAGAGGGAGAGAGATGGGAAAATCTTGGATTTGCAATGACAAAAACGGCTAAGAAATGCAACCTTTGCCTTTTGTAGTTTCAGTCCCCAACTCCCATTCATCCTCCCTCTTTACTCTTGCCAAAAACGAAGGGATGTTGGGTGTCAACCAAGACACCCCTTGGTGCCAAACGTTGCACCCATTGGAAACGAAACAATGCATCCATTCAATGCATTGGAGCTGCCCAAGCTTGGTGTCCCTTGGCTTTGCCAAGGCACCTCTTCATACCAACGGCTGAGATTGATTCTGATCGAGTGTTGTGTGAAATTACAACTCATTTCCACCTCCTCTTGACTCACTTAACTCATGATATTTTTATTCTAAACCAACTCATCCAACTCATCACATTTAATGCTCCATATTTGAGTCAACTCTTTTCTTAAATCAAACTCACTTCAAATCATTCCAACTCAAGCTGAACTAACTCATTCTTGAGTTCATTTGAGGGCCCACACGGTCATCTATGGTCAACCCAGTCAACCCGACCCATTGGGTCCCCAATCAGCCCCTTGACCCGTTTTTGATTCCATGACCCAATTATGGGTATTTTGGATCATTTGTAATTGGTTTTTACATGTGCATCAGGCCTACCCATTTTTACTATACCTTATTTCCAATCAGTTCAGCTTGACCCCATTTAATTTGAGCTTACACAATGGTCAAATCATCCATTTTGACCCATTGGGTCCAATTGGGCCCTTTGACCCATTTAGCCATTTTCGACCCAATTGATGTTCATTACCCATCCAATCAAACTTGATATTTATAATGTGCTCATATGATCTTAATTTGAGCAATGGGCCCCACCATTTCCTTATTTGACATCACAAAATAATTAATTTAACAACTCAGGGGCATTTTCATAATTTTCCACTTCATTGAGAAATTGAGGTGTTACAAATAAGTCCATTATGACCCATTGGGTCCCAATTGGGTCCTTTGACCCAATTAACCATATTGACCCAATTTGATGTTCATTACCCATTCATGATAATTTGGCCCTTATAATATGTTCATATGATCTTAATTTGAACAATGGGCCCCACAATTTCCTTATTTACAATCACATTTATTAAATTCACCAATCCAGTGGCATTTTCGTAAATATTGATATTATTGAGAAATTGGGGTGTTGTAATATAACCCTCTTTCTAAAGTTTTCGTCTCGAAAATCGAACGAAGTAGGGTTCCAAAATAAATTACATAAATAATTCGGGGTGAGCTGTTCTAATCTCCGATTCAAGTTCCCATGTGGCTTTTTCAACACCATGTCGGTCCCATACTACTTTTACAAACTGAATCGCTCTATTTTGCAACACCCTTTGCTTAGTCTCTAGTATTCAAACTGGTTTCTCGATGTATGTCACGTCGCTTTGTACTTCTATGTCTGCATATTCAATACATGGGACGGATCGGGATTGTATTTCCTAAGCATCGACACGTGAAACACATCGTGTAACGCTGCCAATTGTGAAGGAAGTGCTATCTGATAAACCACATCCCCCACTCTTCTTATGATGGAAACGGTCCCACAAATCTTGGTGACAGTTTACCTTTCTTCCCAAACCTCATGTGTCCTTTTCGTGGCGAGACTTTTAAGAATACCACGTCCCCCACTTTAAATTCCAAAAACCTTCTTCTTTTGTCAACATAGCTCTTTTGCCTACTCTATGCAGTCAATAAGCGCTGATGTATTAAAGGAATTTGTGCTGTAGTCTCTGCGACTAGTTCGGGTCCAATCAGTGCAGGCTCACCAGCCTCTGTCCAGCACACTGGTGATCTACAAGGCCTGCCATATAAAGCCTCGAATGGGGCCATCTGAAGGCTTAACTGATAACTATTGTTATACGAGAACTCTACCAGTGGTAAGTGGGCCTCCCATCCACCCTTGAAATCTAACATGCATGCTCTCAGCATGTCTTCCAAGGTTTGTATCGTTCTCTCCGACTGTCCATCAGTCTGTGGATGGAATGCGGTGCTAGTCAGTAGATCTGTCCCCATAGCTGACTGCATGCTTTGCCACACTCTGCCGGTAAACTGGCCATCTCTGTTAGATACTATAGTTCGGGGAATGCCATGTAGCCGAATAATTTCCTTGATGTATCGCCGACCCAACGTCTAAGATGAATCCGTCATTTTAATAGGAATGAAATGCGCAGACTTGGTCAGTCAGTCTACCACGACCCATATGGCATCATTGCCCTTTGAAGATCTCAGTAACCCCATCACAAAATCCATGGAAATGTGCTCCCATTTCCATTCTGACACTGATAAGGGTTTGAGTAACCCTGGTGGCTTTTGATGTTCAGTCTTAACTTGTTGACAACTTAAACAATGTGCCACGAATTCTCCACATCCCTTTTTAGTCCGGTGCCAACAATAATGCCTTTTCAGATCGTGATACATTTTGGTGCTGCCCGGATGAATGGAGAGTTTGGATTGATGTGCCTCAATCAATAGCTCTTTCCTACAGCTCTTTGGCACATATACTCTTCCCCGGAATAAAAGACCATGTCCTGGTCGTAATTTCCATTTCGGTAAGATTACACCAGTGGACATCTTGGCCCATATCGCTTCCACCTCCGGATCTATACGTAGCTCTTGTTCAATCTTGATGACCATGTTGGATTGTATAACCAGATTGTATATGGTCCCATGGTTGTTGTAATAGAGTTTAAACTCTCGGATGGTATTCAACATCTCCCATTCCGATCTGATCAAACATGCCATGGATGCATGTGATATACGGCTGAGGGCATCCGCTACCTTGTTTGCCTTGCCTGGATGATATCGAAACGCAAATTCATAATCCGCCAGATACTCCATCCATCTGCGCTACCTCAAGTTGAGTTCTTTCTGATCAAACAGGTATTTCAAACTCTTATGATAAGAAAATACCTCAAATTTCTCACCGTAGAGATAATGTCTCCAACTTTTGAGGGTGAAAACCACTACAGCTAATTCCAAATCATGTGTGGGGTAAAGACGTTCATGTATTTTCAACTACCTTGAACCATACGCTACCACACAATTACTCTGACTGAGTGTACATCCCAGTCCCTCTCCCGAGGCATCGCAGTATACCTCGTAACACTTGCCACTTACCGGCAAAACTAAAACAGGGGCAGTGGTAAGTCTTGTCTTCAGCTCTTCAAACCTTTGAAACCTTTGATTACACAGGTCTGTCCACTCGTATTTGACTCCTTTCTGAGTGAGTCGAGTCAATGGAGACACTATTTTGGAAAAATCCATGATAAATCTTCTGTAATAACCAGCCAATCCCAAGAAACTATGGATTTCGGTTACATGTTTGGGCGCTTTCCAATCTTTCACTGCCGCCACCTTAGCCGGATCCACGGCTATACCTTCCCTGGATATAACATGTCCCAAGAAATTTACTTGAGATAGCCAGAACTCACACTTACTGGTTTTGGCATACAGCTTATTCTGCCTCAAAGTATTCAAAGCTATCCGTAGGTGCTTTGCATGTTCTTTCTGACTCTTGGAATAGATCAGGATATCGTCAATTAACACGATTAGAAACTGGTCCAGATACGGACCGAAGATTCTGTTCATTAAGTCCATGAATACAGCCGGCGCATTTGTGAGTCCAACTGGCATGACTACAAATTCGTATAGTCCATACTGCGTCCTGAAGGTTGTCTTCACTATATATTCCTCCCTAGCTCGGATTTTATGATAACCAGACATCAAATCAATCTTTGAAAAATGGCTGAAACCCCTCAATTGATAGAATAAATCATCGATCCTGGGCAAAGGGTACTTGATCCGGACTGTTAGTGATTCAGCTTTCGATAATCTACACACATTCGGAGTGAACCGTCCTTCTTCTTTACAAACAGCACTGGAGCTCCCCATGACGATGTGCTGTTTCGGATGCAACCCAACCTGAGCAGTTCATCAATCTGCTTATTGAGCTCAGACATCTCTGCTGGCGCCATCCGATAATGTGGTAAAGACACTGCTGCAGTGCCAGGATATAACTTGATTTCAAAATTAATCTCATTCATGGGTGGTAAACAAGGGAGTTCCTTCGGAAAAACATCCGTAAATTCTTTCACAATTGCCGGAAGTTCCATGATTGGCACCTTGTTTATGATGATACTATTCAATATTACATGGTTCAATCCTTCTTGTAGTCCACTCTACTTGTCTGTACGAACCACATATTGTTTTCCCTCGGGTGGCCAGAATGCCACTCTTAGGCAATAACAATCAATGTTAGCCTGAAACTTAGCCAACCAATCCATGCCGAAGATTATATCATACTCTGTCATGTTGAGTACTAGATAATTTAACTCAAACCTGAGTCCAGCTAGTTCAGTATTAACTGCCATGCATATAAGTCCCAATGCTGAGTTTCCGACAGGGGACACAATTGTAAGTGTTGTGGCTAATCTTTGAACTAAGGTACCGGTAGCAGTTATAAATGATGCAGCTATGAAGGAGTGTGAAGCTCCGGAATCAAATAGTGCATATGGATAAGAACTACTCACTACCGCCATACCTTGTATCACCGAATGATCCTCATCTTCTGGAGAGGTTAAAGTAAATAATCGTCCAGCTCCAGTAGGGTTGGGCACCCGTTTTGCCCGATTATACGTCCTGCCTCCTCTGGAGTTAACCGGTCTGGCCGGCCGACGGAATGATCCCCTGGAGTATGTCACCTTGTTGAGCTTTGGACAGTCTTTCTTAAAGTGACATGGCTGATCACAGTGGAAGTAGGTGCTCACTCCTCTAGAAGCCTGAGTGATTGCTACAGATTGGGAGGGCTGATTGGGACGAAAGTCCCCAGTAGATCCAATAGATGGCGAGGGTCTGCTGAAGTTCGGTCGGAACTTCTTGTTGGGTTGATAAGTACCCCTCCCACTCGGCGCTCGATGGTTGTCCACTCGTGTGAACTCAGCCAATTCTTGCTCAACAATGGTGGCTCTGCTGACCACTTCCGCCAGCGTAGCTGCTTTGAACACGGTCACTCTGGCCCTAATGTTTGGCCGCAACCCATGCTCAAACTTGCGAGCCCTCCGATACTCCGTGTCCACAATGTAGAACGTAATGCATGATAAACTCAAGAATTCCCTGTGATACTCTGGTATTGTCATCGAGCCTTGCACTAATGACAAAAGTGCTTGAGTCTGACGCTCCTTTTCCTCCTCCGGAAAATATTAATCCAGAAACGTCGCTGAGAATTGTTCCCAGGTCATTTCAGTTTTTTCCCTCTCTGGCACAAGTGCCTGTTGTTTCTCCACTACTTCCCACCACTTACCAGTGTCATCTATCAGTTGTGACGTGGCCAGTAGGATCTTGTGGGCATGACTCTTGATGTTCAGCAGAGTCAATATCTGGGAAATTTTCTTCAGCCAGTTCTCCGCTCCAACAGGCCCCTCTCTCCCCTTGAAATAAGGTGGCCGCTGTTGTTGGAAGTCCCTGACCATGTTCCGGTCACTGGCCTCACTAGTGCTTCCTCCTCCATTCAGATGTTGTTGGAGGACGGAAGTAATTACAACTTGTACCAAGCTTTGTAGTCCAGGCGGTACATATGGTATTGGTGTATGTACGCCGCTATTGTTGTTCTCCTCTTCCTCCTTATGATGGAGTGATTTCTCAAACCCATGCTGAGGTTCTTCCTCATCTTTGTCACGTACAACTTTCTCCTTTATAAATTGAGATAACTCCTCTTCATGTGGAATGAAGGATATCTCTTTTTCCTTTCCTTGATCGTCTTGTCCGGTCTTCCTTTTTGAAGCCCCTTCGCCTAATCCAATTTGCATTACTTTCTCCTTTCCCTTCTGATTCTTTGGGATCTTTTTCTGTGTTGCCATCTTTCCCTAATTCATGAAAACATTATTAGCTTAGTTTTCTTCGCAACATACATTAAATGCCATAATCCTCATAGAATCATAAAATTGCATATTTTATATATATTCATATTCCATCTTTGTACAAGAGTTGGTAGGGTTAAAACAAACCTTATAAAGAACAAAATGCACCCTTACAAAATATTCCCTTTTCCTCTCACTTTTCTTTCTAACCCTTAACCTAATCTTCCGTGGAAGATCCTGCGTCATCAGCGAACTTAAAGTAACTCGCAGGGCATGCCATCGACATGTGACCCAGTACTCCACATGTCAAGCAGGGTATTATCCCTGGTCCTCCAATGTAAGGACAATTAGTCCTCGCCTCTCCGTGCCCATGAAGTCCACAAACCGGGCAGACAATGTCTAGAGGGTGAGGACAATACATACAGCTGTGCCTGTCTTGGTTGTACAACTCGCACATATAGTCAGGTTCTATCTCCCCAACCGATTCGATTATTATAGGAACATCTTCCACAGGATCCTCCGGAAAAGGTGCTAGATCCTCTTCAATTTCCTCGAGAGGTCCCTCTTGAAAGTCCACGTTAACTTCCAAGCTGGAGTTGTTGGAAACAGATACAAAGTCTACTGGACAGCTAAGGGTTCTTTTATCCCACAATTCCGTGTACTCCACGTTACTCGACATATCTGTATCATAACATAGAACTCATAAATAATCAACAGAAGTTCTAATAACACCAATCTAGGTTTCGGGAAATTTCTCATGTATCATATCATGCATTGTGTTTGGGGAAATTTGCCAAATCTTCACACTTTGTTTTCTTTTGTTTCTGGAAAAATCTCTAAATTCCTGTTGTTTGTTTCTCAGTGTGGGAATATTAGGGGAGTGCATTCTACTTTGTTATGTTTGATATGTCTAGTCATGATGACTGTACTTTACTTTGCTATCTTTCATTGTCGTTCTCAGATTGATTGTTCAGTCTCAGTCACTCGAAGTAAATTAATCTGGCCCCCAGTTAGCGGACTCCGAAGAGTCAGTCAGTTGGGATTCTTATCTGTCAGTGAGACATGAAACCGTCTTAATCTTACTTTGATGATTCAACTTCCCGTTTCGCTCTGATACCAACTGTAACGCCCTACCCTTTTTGAGATTCAGAGTCTAATTTTTTATTTTTTTAAATAATAATAGAATAACAACACTGGAAGACAGCGGAGGCGTCACGACACGAGCTAAGTTCGGACTTCCAGAGTCCGACCCTTAACTGGCCACCCATGTGTGCATGGACTAAACCCATGATAACAATCCACACATGGAACTAAACAAGTTATGCGGAATAAATTGAATAGATAGCAAGTACTAGTCTCAATTATTTAAAACAGCTTAATCCAACCATCCATTGTCAATATCATAAACAAACCATAGCAAGGTATCAACTTATTACATGTCCATAAAAATGTAACTCATAAGACAGTAATATAAAAATCATTCCAACATCAAGCTCTTAAGCTTGGCTCCCCTCCTGGTCCTCAACCTTCTCTTTCCCCTTCCTTGCTCCTGCATTATCCTCTAAGGATAGAATTAGGGCGTTAGATTAACGCGCCCAGTAGGTTTCCGCTCAGGGCTGCCACATGGTTAGCATCTAAAACATGCATATATATCATAGTACATGATAATCAATAAAACATGTGAAAACAAATGCTATGTATACGCACATGTAATTAGTCCTACCGATCGCAAGTCTGCATAGCCATTATGTCAAGAAACTCTTACATCAAGGTATTCCAGAGTAGTCCTCATTTCCTCCGGATGGGTAACCCAGAGTAATCCTCATTTCCTCTGGGTAGGGTGCTTATGTCAAGTTAATCCAGAGTAATCCACATTTCCTCTAGATGGGATACTTATCATTATGTTGCTCCATTCCCTTCACCCCATGCCATGCATGAGGTGTCATTGCATTGTATGTCATTTGTAAATACATAACTCATCATTCAAAACCACATTTGAAACATAATATCAAATACAACATATGTCATAAAAACATGATAAAACCAAATCATAATTGTGGTTACAAGTAGGTAGGAAACCTACCGAAGATTAGCTTCGGTGTTTGTTCTTTTTCACTTGATCATGACTAGCACGTTGTTCACGTTCCGTTACCTTGTTTATTCAATCAGCAAGTCAATACTTGATCTTCTTGATTTCTAATCAAGTGTAGGTCTCATATACCATCTTCTGGGGTTCGGCCATACCCATGGCCGAACTTCACCAACTTTGAATTTAATCTTCCTTTTCCATTTGATAAATATTTCACACTTCAAACATGTCTTGGTAGGGTTCGGCCATACACCATGGCCGAACCATACCACCTTGGTTTAACCCCTTTTTCATGTCCTTTTACTCTTTTTCTACATATTTACAAAACTGCCAATGCTATCGATACATAATTACATCATGCTCAAACTTTAAAACCACTAATCATTTCCATGAAATTGATTCATAAAACCCATAATCATGGTCCATGAGGTTCGGCCATATATATGGCCGAACCATGACTTGTCCAAATGTTCACTTGGAACCCTTTTTCAACACTACATATTGTTCCATGATCTTCAAATTTAAAACCCTTTGATTCAACAAATCAGTCCATATAAAATGGTCCATGGGGTTCGGCCATACACATGGCCGAAGCCAATGGTTCCCTTAGTTCAATAATTCCAACATTCATACATACTTTTGGCTATGATTACCACATGGTTCAGCCATCCAATGACCAACCAAAACAGTAAGCTTATCTCCATTTAAATCACATAAAAACCCCATAATTTTGTATGGTTTTTATCTCTTAAAAACCATCACATATTACCATAAAAATATCATACCATTTCATGGGGTTCGGCCATCCCAATTGGCCGAACCATATGGCCTATAATTTTAAACCTTTTAATCAAACACTTAACCTTATTAAAACATGTAAAAACCTCCATGGTTTTGCATGGTTTTTAACCTTCCAAAAACCATCAAAATACCAACATCATTTCATGGGGTTCGGCCACCTCAATGATCCATTTCCTCATTTTTAAACAACCTTTATCCAAGGTTTAAACCCATGATGCATTCGGCCATTCCATTGCCAAATCATGACATCCAAATCCATGATTTAAACACCCTTTCAATTTGCATCTTAGGTCTAAATAAAACATCCAAAACAGTCCATCACTTTGCATGGTTTTCACTTTACAAAAACCATCCACATGACCATAGCATTTTCATGGGGTTCGGCCCTCACAAGTGGCCGAACCCTATCATCCATGTTTTCTATCGTTTAAACGTCAAAATACAAACTCCAAATCCTTGGTAGATTCGGCCAACCCATGGCCAAATCATGTTTCATTTATCCCATTTTATTAAACAAAAATCTATGAATTACTTACCAATTTTTTTCCAAGCTTTTCTTCTTGCCTTTGCTCCTTGCCTTCTTCCCTCTTGCTTCCTTCCTTCTTTCTTAATTTTTGGTCGAATATGTGCTTGATCTATGGTGGAAAATACCAATGCTGGTTTGGCCAAGGAGGGGTGTTCTTGAGAGAGAGGGAGAGAGATGGAAACACAAAGTTTTTGCAATGTAAAATTCGGCCAAGTGATGGGTGTATTCCTTTTGTATTTCAGCCCCTTAAACCACTCAACCAGCCTCATCACTTCTTGATCAAACCAAAGGGTCACTTGGCATAACCAAGACACCCTTGGCATCAACCAATGCAACCTCTCAGCTCCCCATGTAATCTTATCTCATTCCCATCAATTCCATTTAAAAACTTAGCATGGAAGCCCACACCACAAGTCCCCAACGTGTGGGACTTGTCTTGTGTGGCTTGAGACCCAATTACCTCTTCATCTCCCCCTTTAACTCACTGAATTTACAGCCCCTTTGATTTCCATTTTGACTCACCCAATTCACAAGCCCAACTCACCACATTAAATGACACTCATTTAATGCACTTGAGTCAACTCATTTCTTAATTCAAAACCAACTCAATTCAGTCCCACTCAACCTGATTTAACTCCCAATTGAGCTCATTTGAGGGCCCACACCGTCAGCCATGGTCACAATGGTCAATCCGACCCATTGGGTCCCCATTTAGGTTGTTGACCCGTTTTGACGCCATGACCCATTTATGGGTTGTTTTAGCCATTTGCATTTGGTTTTCACATGTGCATCAAGCCTACCCATTTATGCTCTACTTAATTTCCAATCAATTCAGCTTAACTCCATTAAATTTGGGCTCACCCAATGGTCTAATAAGTCCATTATGGCCCATTTGGTCCCAATTGGGTCCTTTGACACAATTAACCATATTGACCCAATTTGATGTTCATTACCCATTCATGATAATTTGGCTCTTATAATATGTTCATATGATCTTAATTTGAACAATGGGCCCCACCATTTCCTCATTTACAATCACATTTATTAAATTCACCAATCAAGTGGCATTTTCGTAAATATTCATATTATTGAGAAATTGGGGTTTTATAATATAACCCTCTTTCTAAAATTTTCGTCTCAAAAATCGAACGAAGTAGGGTTCCAAAATAAATTACATAAATAATTCGGGGTGAGCTGTTCTCATCTCCGATTCAAGTTCCCATGTGGCTTCTTCAACACCATGTCGATCCCATACTACTTTTACAAACTGAATCGCTCTATTTCGCAACACCCTTTGCTTAGTCTCTAATATTCAAACTGGTTTCTCTACGTATGTCACGTCGCTCTGTACTTCTAGGTCTTGCACATTCAATACATGGGACGGATCGGGATTGTATTTCCTTAGCATCGACACGTGAAACACATTGTGTAACGCTGCCAATTGTGAAGGAAGTGTTATCTGATAAACCACATCCCCCACACTTCTTATGATAGAAAACGGTCCCACAAATCTTGGTGACAGTTTCCCCTTCTTCCCAAACCTCATGTGTCCTCTTCGTGGCGAGACTTTTAAGAATACCATGTCCCCCACTTCAAATTCCAGAAACCTTCTTCTTTTGTCAGCATAGCTCTTTTGCCGACTCTATGCAGTCAATAAGTGCTGACGTATTAACGGAATTTGTGCTGTAGTCTCTACGACTAGTTCGAGTCCAATCAGTGCAGGCTCACCAGCCTCTGTCCAACACACTGGTGATCTACAAGGCCTACCATATAAAGCCTCGAATGGGGCCATCTGAAGCTTGACTGATAACTATTGTTATACGAGAACTCTACCAGTGGTAAGTGGTCCTCCCATCCACCCTTGAAATCTAACATGCATACTCTCAGCATGTCTTCCAAGGTTTGTATTGTTCTCTCCGACTGTCCATCAGTCTATGGATGGAATGCGGTGCTAGTCAATAGATCTGTCCCCATAGCTGACTGCATGCTTTACCACACTCTGCCGGTAAACCGGCCATCTCTGTCAGATACTATAGTTCGGGGAATGCCATGTGGGCGAATAATTTCCTTGATGTATCGTCGACCCAACGTCTCAGATGAATCCGTCATCTTAATAGGAATGAAATGCGCAGACTTGGTCAGTCGGTCTACCACGACCCATATGGCATCATTGCCCTTTGAAGATCTCGGCAACCCCGTCACAAAATCCATGGAAATGTGCTCCCATTTCCATTCTGGCACTGATAAGGGTTTGAGTAACCCTGGTGGCTTTTGATGTTCAGTCTTAACTTGCTGGCAAGTTAAACAATGTGCCACGAATTCCACCACATCCCTTTTTAGTCTGTGCCACCAATAATGCCTTTTCAGATCGTGATACATTTTAATGCTATCCGGATGAATGGAGAGTTTGGATTGATGTGTCTCAATCAATAGCTCTTTCCTGCAGCTCTTTGGCACATATACTCTTCCCCTGAATAAAAGACCCTATCCTGGTCGTAATTCCCATTCCGGTAAGACTACACCAGTGGACATCTTGGCCCATATCTCTTCCACCTCTGGATCTATACGTTGCTCTTGTTCAATCTTGGTGACCATGTTGGATTGTATAACCAGATTGTATATGGTCCCATGGTTGTTGTAATAGAGTTTAAACTCTCGGATGGTATTCAACATCTCCCATTCTAATCTGATCAAACATGCCACAAATGCATGTGATATACGGCTGAGGGCATCCGCTACCTTGTTTGCCTTGCCTGGATGATATCGAAGCGCGAATTCATAATCCGCCAGATACTCCATCCATCTGCGCTGCTTCGCGTTGAGTTCTTTCTTATCAAACAGGTATTTCAAACTCTTATGATCAGAAAATACCGTAAATTTCTCACCGTAGAGATAATGTCTCCAACTTTTGAGGGCGAAAACCACTACAGCTAATTCCAAATCATGTGTGGGGTAAAGACGTTCATGCATTTTCAACTGCCTTGAACCATACGCCACAACACAATTACTCTGACTGAGTGTACATCCCAGTCCCTCTCCCGAGGCATAGCAGTATACCTCGTAACATTTGCCACTTACCGGCAAAACTAAAACAGGGGCGGTGGTAAGTCTTATCTTCAGCTCTTCAAACCTTTGATTACACAGATCTGTCCACTCGTATTTGACTCCTTTCTGAGTGAGTCGAGTCAATGGAGACACTATTTTGGAAAAATCCATGATAAATCTTCTGTAATAACCAGCCAATCCCAAGAAACTACGGATTTCGGTTACATTCTTGGGCGCTTTCCAATCTTTCACTGCCGCCACCTTAGCCGGATCCACGGCTATACCTTCCTCGGATATAACATGTCCCAAGAAATTTACTTGAGATAGCCAGAACTCACACTTACTGGCCTTGGCATACAGCTTATTCTGCCTCAAAGTATTCAAAACTATCAGTAGGTGCTCTGCATGTTCTTCCTGACTCTTGGAATAGATCAGGATATCGTCAATGAACTGTAACACCCGCCCCTTTTCACCGAAATCAGAGTCTATTTTTATTTTTATTTTTTGAAATAACCAGTGACAAAGGGCGCGGACGTCACGACGCGAATTAAGTCCGAGCTTCTAAAGCCCGGCCCTTAACTGGCCAACCTACGTGTAACGCCCGCCCCTTTTCACCGAAAAATCAGAGTACATTTTTTTTTTTTTTTTTTTAAATAAAAGTGACAAAGGGCGCGGACGTCACGACGCGAGTTAAGTCCGAGCTTCTAAAGCCCGGCCCTTAACTGGCCAACCCTACGCGTGCGTGGAGCCAAGTCCACGAGTACGGTTCACGCGTAGATGTAAGCTCAAGGAATATTACTTCTCAGTGCGGAATTAACAACAAAGACTATCCTACAGATTTGAGATAGCAAGGAAGATAACATTCATTTAAATTTCTATAATACCTCAAAACCATAATGTCCATAATAAAATCCCAAAACATAGCCAGTAATCTAATTTATTACATTCCGACAAGCTATGCTACTCAAATTACATTTTTCCAACATAAACTTAAACAACATAATGAATCCGCCTTCCCAAGCTCCTGAGCTTGACTCCCGTCTTGTCCTTCCGTTCCGCCATCTCCTGCATCGTCGGCTAGGGTAGAAGTAGGGCGTTAGACCACGCGCCCAGTAGGACTCCGAGTAGGGCTAACACATGGATTAGTAATAACAAAGCATATAGAAGATATTATCTCAAAATTATGCCATTTGGTACAATGTAATGCAATGGTGTTTTATGTCATGAATCCCACCCATCAATCTCATCCTCAACTCTAGAATGTCCCTTTTTCCAACCATCCATAGTATTCCAAATAGAATCCATACCATCATCGTACCATGACCCTCTTGATGCAAAAGCCTCATCAAGATGCGATCCACACTAGGCATCCCCCCCTTGATGGAAGAACCATCATCAAGGTACAATAATAAATACAACATCCCCCTTGATGGAAAAGCATCATCAAGGTATCATAATACATATGTGAAATGTCCCCATGCTGTTTATCGGTCGCCCCGACGGAGCATGGACTCCGGTTTCATTTCATCATTTCCCTGTCATATCCCTCCCATGCCAGCATGAGATGTAGATGCCATGTGCCATGTAAATATATGTAGTTCAATAGTAACACAAAAACCCATCTTAAAACAATTACTTGATTATCAAATAAATCAAAGGGAAAAACATCCCATAATATTTAATCCCAAAATGCATCTTAAGACATTCACATGATTTCCAAAATAATTTAAAGGAAAACATCACACAATCCATGGCTTACAAAAATGTAGGAATCCTACCGAATACCGACTCGCGTCCTTTTTCGTTTTCCGTTCGATAAACCCGGTTGCCGATCGCGCACCGCCTGCGATGTCCAGTACCTTATTACACATTCATCATTAGTCCATGTTTTACCCATTTCTAAGCCCATATGAAAAACCGGTGACTATTTGGGTTTTGTGGGTCCCATATCATTTATTAAACCTTTTAATCCCATAAGTCTTAAAATTCGGCCACCCTAGGCTTTATCAATCACTTATAAGGTTATTACATTAGATCCCCTAAGTCCATGATCAATTTCCATGGAATTCTTGAATTTGGCCACTAATTACGGTTTTGCCACTACCCCTTTTACATAAACAATTACTCATTCATTCATGCCTTCCTAAGCCCAAAATTGATCCACAACTTAGGTCCATTAATGATCCGTAACCATGTTACAAGATCATTGAAAATCAACCCTTAACTTAGCCTCATTTCCATTGATTTAACACATGCATAATTCCAAATTTGGCCTATAACATGACCTAACATTGGGTCATGGGTTCATTAAAAATCAGCCCTTTCTACTTAACCAAACACCCATTTTTTCTTTGGCCTATTTACACATTTGCACCCATCACAAGCCCTTCCATGAAGAGGTTTACATCATACAATTTAAATCATCAATTTTGATCATCACTTGATACATTTTTGAGTCCATTAATGACCCCTTTAATCATGACCTATTCCCCATTAATTTAAACACACACATAAGTCCAACTATGAGGCATTTTAACTCATACATTTAAATCATCCTTCCTTAATCATCATGAAATACATTTTGGTCCATTAGTTTAACCATAACTCCCATTTATTTTTTTCATGGTTCCAAAACACCAAATTCATCCCAATGTCCCCATTGAAATCACTTAGCCACCTTCCATGATTTCCTTAACTAAAAACCCCTTAAAATTTACAAACCTTTGATCCCTTTTAAGCCTTCAATTTATTAGTACATTATTCCATACCTTCCATCCTTCCAAACCCATTTAAATTTACACACATATAACCCTAAAACCTCCATTAAAGATCCTTAATTACTTACACTTAACCATTAAAATCTTAAAACCCTAAATCATCCTCCATGGCTTCCATTATTTATAAACCCTAATAATTCACTTAAACACCTACCATTTTTGAGGTCATTACCATTATTCACATCTCCCATGCATTTCTTCATTTAAACCCCTTTAAAATTATCACCACATTTAATCATTAAAACCCCAAAATTCCAAATCATTCTTCCATGATTTTAAACCTAAAAATCCCATTACAATTCCTTTCCAATACCACATAATTCCATGCTTAATAACTTAATTACATTACATTCCTTAATCCATTTATTTTTCCTTAAACTAACTCTAATTATCCATTAGGGTTTTGTCCACTTTCCATCCTTCAATTGATGGATTTGAAATCAAAGGCATAAAATCATTTGGATACCATTAAATTTACAAATTGAATCCCAAATCTTAAACCCTAAAAAAAAATCCAAAATTTCTTGTTTAAAAAAAATACTTACAATCCGATGCTTCCTCCGACTTCCGCCACTCCCGTCGGACTCCTTGGCCTCCTTTCTCCTTCCTCTTGATCTTTGGTAGGTCAAAATCTTTGATCAAGGGTGGCAACTCCCAACCTTAAAATCAGCCATGTTAGGTTTGAATTTGAGAGATGAAAAGAGGAAAAGATGATGAGAGGAAGATGATGACCTTAATCTTAGAGTGAACTCCCTCCAAATTCCATTTTTTTTTTCCTTCTCTCCTTGAGCTCCTTCTCTTTTTTTTTTTTTTTCTCCTTCACTTGGACATGGGACGGCAATGGAGGATGAGAATGGAGTGAAAATGAAGAGAGGATAAAAAAATGGAAAAGAAACTCAAGACTTATCCCCATTTTTCTTTACATTAATGATCTCACCCACCCTAAGATATTCTTTAGATATTTTATTTGCTTTATGGTGGTGGTTATCTAAACCACCACCAAGCCCCAACGTGTGTAAATTTTGAGTTTGAGATGAGGTGAGTCTTCACCTCATGGCCCCACTTTGACCACCTCATTTGTATAATTTTTTAATCATTTTATATTTAGATATTTTAGTTACTTTAATTCCCATTTACTTAAGCCATCATCTTTATAAATCCACCCATGGTTGACCAAGTCAACCATGGTGGCCGGCCCCACCAATTATTGGCCCACACGCCACCTCACTTGATGAGGTGGAGGTGGGTCCCACTTGGCCACATCACCTTGGTTTAATTTTTTTAACTTAACTTAGGTGATTTAATTTCATTGAATTCACTCTAAATGGATCACCATTGGGCCCATGGCCCAATTACACTTCCATCTAGCCCATTTACCTTAGAGCTTAACTACTTTGACCCATCGGGTCCCAAATGGGTATGTGACCCAATTTGACCATTCTTGACCCATTTAAATAACTTTAAATCCACACATTAGTCTATTGGGCCATACTTGGGCCTTTGTCCAAATTTTGGCCCATTTACCATTTATTCCACCAATTTTCCAATTTTCATCATTAAAATAAATAATATTCCCATTTATATTAATTTTAAAAATTCCGGGCCCTTACAATACAATCCTCTTTTAAAATTTTTGTCCCGAAAATTCGAGCGAAGTAGAGGTTCAAAACATCGACACAAAGAGTTCCGCAGTACCCTTTGTTCTCTCCCGATCACTCTGATCGGCTTCTCCACACACATCACGTCGCTTTGTACATCGACGTCTTGTACGTTCAACACCTGTGAAGGATCAGGGTTGTATTTCCTCAACATGGACACATGAAACACATCATGTAAAGAGGATAACTGCGGAGGGAGCTCCAACTGATAAGCTACCCCCACCTCAAATTCGAGGAACTTTCTCCTCTTGTCGGCGTAACTCTTCTGTCGGCTTTGTGCAGTGAGCAGATGTTGCCGTATCAATTTAATCTGCGCTGTAATTTCTGCAACCAACTCCGGTCCAATCAGCGCAGGCTCACCAACTTCTGTCCAACACACTGGTGATCTACATGGCCCACCATATAAGGCCTCAAATGGATCCATCTGGAGGTACTGTTATTGTAGGAGAACTCCACCAGTGGCAGGCGATTCTCCCATCCACCCTTGAAATCCCGCATACCTGCTCTCAGCACATTCTCCAATATCTGTATTGTTCTCTCCGATTGTCCATCAGTGTGTGGGTGGAATACTGTGCTGGTCAACACGTTGGTCCCCATAGCCAATTACACGCTTTGTCATACTTTGTTAGTGAATCGGCCATCTCTGTTGGACACAATAGTCCGGGGTACACCATGTAGTCTGATAATATTTCGGATGTACCGTGTCGACCCATATTGCATCGTTGTCCCTTGATGACCTTAGCAGCGCTGTTACAAAGTCCATGGCTACATGTTCCCATCTCCACTCCGGCACTGGTAAGGGTTTGAGTAACCCCGGTGGCTCCTGATGCCCCCACCTTGACCTGCTGACAAGTTAGGCAGCGAGCATAAACTCTGCCACATCTCTCTTGAGTCCATGCCACCAATAGTGCCTCTTAAGATCATGGTACATCTTTGGCGCTGTCCGGATGGGTAGAGAGCTTGGTTTGGTGTGCCTTAACCAACAACTCCCTTCCGCAACTCTTAGGTACCTACGTCCTACCTCGGAACACAAGACCCTATCCCGGTCGTAACTCAAATTCCGATACTACCTCACATGTAGATATCTTGGTCCAGATCTCCTCCATTTCTGGGTCTATTCGTTGTTCTCGTTCAATTGTGCTAAATATCTCTTAATTACATCAATATCACTCATATCAACCTATGAGTTTCATTCTTGCAAAATTTATTCTGTCTCATGTTACCTCTTTTCTTCATAAACCCATTTGCAGCCTTATGTAAATTAATGTATCCTATTTCACTTTATTTGTCACCAAGACATTTCCCATACGTACTCCTTCAATACGTTCTTTCGTCTACTCTCTGTGTGAGTTAGTCTGCCAATACGAGCCTATGCTCAAGTTCATTGTTGATTCCATTTTAACTAGGTTTCTAGCTTCGCCCTCATGGAACTCCATCGGCCAACTACAGAGTCAGGTGATCAGTCTCACTCGGCAGTCGCCCATAGCTTTCCATTCAAGTTTCACTAGAATCTTAACCTTTCCCTTAAGTCCATCTCTCAACAGCAATCATACCTTTTATTTGCATATAAGTCACTATGGGACTAACCCTTTTTGTTCACAACTCCTCCAACACCAATACCCGACATCAATCCAATCACATAAATACTAATTTCCTACCCTTCTGGATTATTCCACATATTCTCATAGATTCCATAAAAACAATGATATATCTAAGCTTACTTAGACTATGTCAAATAGTGCCCATTCATCACTAAAAAAAATTTCACAAGTATTACCAATTCCACCAACCACCAAATTCCACCCTACATGCCTACGTTATCAATGGTTACCACATCATACGGTTCATATTCCTTCATTAGCAGGCCACGTAAAATTGAAATCACAACCACCTTCAAATAACACAACTCATGTGTAACCAGATCTTTCACCTCCATTCACATCAAACAACAACTTGAGGTAACATAAGAAATAACACTTTAAGAAGATCTAGTGATTGAACATAATTATGATTAGGTTACCCTACCCCATTTACAACACACACCGAGAGATTTTAAAATAATAATCCTACTCATCCCAAGCAAATCATCCCAATACATTCGAAGACCATCCATGACCATCCATAAATCCCTAAACTTTGGAATTATTCATCAGCCCCACCTAGATTCCCAACCAAACGCATTGGCATATCACGGCCCCTTCATGCATACTACATATTCACAACTCCCGGCACTTTATCAACTCATCACCATACACATAGTCTATAACACATCCTTGTTCCACAATAATCATTCATTGCATACCACCCATTATCAAAGTAACATCATATAAACTCATTGCAACGATTAATAATTCACAACTTAGTAACATCATAGGGAATCCTCATGCTATCACTAAATAAAATATTTTCATAATTTCATGGTCCATCACTTGTTCATAATCTATACTACACATTGGAAGAATGCAATTTCATTATACATACAAGATTTTTCATACAACATATTAGTCTTTGCAAGCTAGACCCTTCTCATTCTCCTCATAATGTCATCCTCTCACAAGTTTCATGTGGCAAGTTAATCCATGCATCCCGGTCTCTTGCAAGTACATTGTTTATCCCACATCTCTCAAATGGCACTTTGCTCACATGAGAACCTCTTATACCCCTTCACAAAGCGTTTACATCATCACCCATTATATGTCATAACATAAATCTCTTCACTTGGTCATGACAAACTATCAAACCATGGGTTATCACCAATATAAAAACCATTTCTAAAAGCCATTGTACCATCCCCCAAGTATACCCATATATCACATTAACAAATACTCCCCACCCTTTTTATTCACATTTACCTCAATCATAAGCATATACAACATATACCCCACATCAAAAGTTCATGCCTCTTATCCTCATTTGATGCATGCAGTTCATCATTGTACATTATTTTTTTTTTTTTTACATACTCTTTCCTCACTTAATTAGTATGATCATAACTATTAATCTTTCCACATTTCATCACCTTATACACTCAACAACAAGAATTTAACACATGTATCTTCACATGCACTCACAATACAAGCATGCTTGTGCAATTTAATATCACTCTTATTTCCTTCCTTTAAAACCCCAAAATCATTAATTATTTTCCCATATAAGGGCGGTTAGTCCTCTCTTTCCCGTGTCCATGTAGCCCACAAATCGGGTATACCACTTCAAGAGGGTAGGGACAATATGTGCAATTGTGCCCAACCTGGTTACACAACTCGCACATATAACTGGGTTCCAATTCCCCTACCGACTATCTTATCATCAGAAAGTCTTCCACATTCTCTTCAGAAAGAGATGCTAAATTCTCTTTATCTTCCTCGGGAGGTCCCTCCTGAAAGTCCAGGCTAACTGCTATGCTAGAAGCAGACACCAAATCTATGAGACAGTTAGGGGTTTCCCTTATCCCATAATTCCGTACACTCCCCTTCATTTGACACACTTGTATTCATAGAATACAATTAGAACCCAAAAATCATCAACTGCAATTTCCAATAAAACCAATCTCGGTTTTGGGGAATTTCTTATGTATATCACAATATATTTTGTTTGGGGAAAGTTGCCAAATAAGCACACTTGTTTTTTTTTCCTTTGTTTCTGGGGGGGGAATCTCTAAATTCCTATTGTCTGTTGTTCAAATTGGGAATACCGGGGAAGTACATCCTACTTTGCTATGTCTGATAAATCTAGTACTGTTTCATCAATTTGGGGGAAAACCTAGATGTTTTCTCATTTCTGGGGACGTAAACCCTATTTTGCTATGTTTCAATAAATCTCTCCTAGAATGAATCTTTCTTCCCTTGCTATCATTCCTTTCCGTCAATTGTTGTTCTCAGATTAAACACTTCCGTTTGAGTCAATCGAAGTAAATTAACCCGGCCCCCGTGCAGCGGACTCCGAAGAGTCGGTCGGTTGGGATTCTTAGCCGTCAGTGAGACGTGCAACCGTCTTAAATCTTACTTCGAGAGATTCATTCTTCCGAATTCGCTCTGATACCAACTGTAACGCCCGCCCCTTTTCACCGAAAAATCAGAGTACATTTTTTTTTTTTTTTTTTAAATAAAAGTGACAAAGGGCGCGGACGTCACGACGAGAGTTAAGTCCGAGCTTCTAAAGCCCGGCCCTTAACTGGCCAACCCTACGCGTGCGTGGAGCCAAGTCCACGAGTACGGTTCACGCGTAGATGTAAGCTCAAGGAATATTACTTCTCAGTGCGGAATTAACAACAAAGACTATCCTACAGATTTGAGATAGCAAGGAAGATAACATTCATTTAAATTTCTATAATACCTCAAAACCATAATGTCCATAATAAAATCCCAAAACATAGCCAGTAATCTAATTTATTACATTCCGACAAGCTATGCTACTCAAATTACATTTTTCCAACATAAACTTAAACAACATAATGAATCCGCCTTCCCAAGCTCCTGAGCTTGACTCCCGTCTTGTCCTTCCGTTCCGCCATCTCCTGCATCGTCGGCTAGGGTAGAAGTAGGGCGTTAGACCACGCGCCCAGTAGGACTCCGAGTAGGGCTAACACATGGATTAGTAATAACAAAGCATATAGAAGATATTATCTCAAAATTATGCCATTTGGTACAATGTAATGCAATGGTGTTTTATGTCATGAATCCCACCCATCAATCTCATCCTCAACTCTAGAATGTCCCTTTTTCCAACCATCCATAGTATTCCAAATAGAATCCATACCATCATCGTACCATGACCCTCTTGATGCAAAAGCCTCATCAAGATGCGATCCACACTAGGCATCCCCCCCTTGATGGAAGAACCATCATCAAGGTACAATAATAAATACAACATCCCCCTTGATGGAAAAGCATCATCAAGGTATCATAATACATATGTGAAATGTCCCCATGCTGTTTATCGGTCGCCCCGACGGAGCATGGACTCCGGTTTCATTTCATCATTTCCCTGTCATATCCCTCCCATGCCAGCATGAGATGTAGATGCCATGTGCCATGCAAATATATGTAGTTCAATAGTAACACAAAAACCCATCTTAAAACAATTACTTGATTATCAAATAAATCAAAGGGAAAAACATCCCATAATATTTAATCCCAAAATGCATCTTAAGACATTCACATGATTTCCAAAATAATTTAAAGGAAAACATCACACAATCCATGGCTTACAAAAATGTAGGAATCCTACCGAATACCGACTCGCGTCCTTTTTCGTTTTCCGTTCGATAAACCCGGTTGCCGATCGCGCACCGCCTGCGATGTCCAGTACCTTATTACACATTCATCATTAGTCCATGTTTTACCCATTTCTAAGCCCATATGAAAAACCGGTGACTATTTGGGTTTTGTGGGTCCCATATCATTTATTAAACCTTTTAATCCCATAAGTCTTAAAATTCGGCCACCCTAGGCTTTATCAATCACTTATAAGGTTATTACATTAGATCCCCTAAGTCCATGATCAATTTCCATGGAATTCTTGAATTTGGCCACTAATTACGGTTTTGCCACTACCCCTTTTACATAAACAATTACTCATTCATTCATGCCTTCCTAAGCCCAAAATTGATCCACAACTTAGGTCCATTAATGATCCGTAACCATGTTACAAGATCATTGAAAATCAACCCTTAACTTAGCCTCATTTCCATTGATTTAACACATGCATAATTCCAAATTTGGCCTATAACATGACCTAACATTGGGTCATGGGTTCATTAAAAATCAGCCCTTTCTACTTAACCAAACACCCATTTTTTCTTTGGCCTATTTACACATTTGCACCCATCACAAGCCCTTCCATGAAGAGGTTTACATCATACAATTTAAATCATCAATTTTGATCATCACTTGATACATTTTTGAGTCCATTAATGACCCCTTTAATCATGACCTATTCCCCATTAATTTAAACACACACATAAGTCCAACTATGAGGCATTTTAACTCATACATTTAAATCATCCTTCCTTAATCATCATGAAATACATTTTGGTCCATTAGTTTAACCATAACTCCCATTTATTTTTTTCATGGTTCCAAAACACCAAATTCATCCCAATGTCCCCATTGAAATCACTTAGCCACCTTCCATGATTTCCTTAACTAAAAACCCCTTAAAATTTACAAACCTTTGACCACTTTTAAGCCTTCAATTTATTAGTACATTATTCCATACCTTCCATCCTTCCAAACCCATTTAAATTTACAAACACATAACCCTAAAACCTCCATTAAAGATCCTTAATTACTTACACTTAACCATTAAAATCTTAAAACCCTAAATCATCCTCCATGGCTTCCATTATTTATAAACCCTAATAATTCACTTAAACACCTACCATTTTTGAGGTCATTACCATTATTCACATCTCCCATGCATTTCTTCATTTAAACCCCTTTAAAATTATCACCACATTTAATCATTAAAACCCCAAAATTCCAAATCATTCTTCCATGATTTTAAACCTAAAAATCCCATTACAATTCCTTTCCAATACCACATAATTCCATGCTTAATAACTTAATTACATTACATTCCTTAATCCATTTATTTTTCCTTAAACTAACTCTAATTATCCATTAGGGTTTTGTCCACTTTCCATCCTTCAATTGATGGATTTGAAATCAAAGGCATAAAATCATTTGGATACCATTAAATTTACAAATTGAATCCCAAATCTTAAACCCTAAAAAAAAATCCAAAATTTCTTGTTTAAAAAAAATACTTACAATCCGATGCTTCCTCCGACTTCCGCCACTCCCGTCGGACTCCTTGGCCTCCTTTCTCCTTCCTCTTGATCTTTGGTAGGTCAAAATCTTTGATCAAGGGTGGCAACTCCCAACCTTAAAATCAGCCATGTTAGGTTTGAATTTGAGAGATGAAAAGAGGAAAAGATGATGAGAGGAAGATGATGACCTTAATCTTAGAGTGAACTCCCTCCAAATTCCATTTTTTTTTTCCTTCTCTCCTTGAGCTCCTTCTCTTTTTTTTTTTTTTTCTCCTTCACTTGGACATGGGACGGCAATGGAGGATGAGAATGGAGTGAAAATGAAGAGAGGATAAAAAAATGGAAAAGAAACTCAAGACTTATCCCCATTTTTCTTTACATTAATGATCTCACCCACCCTAAGATATTCTTTAGATATTTTATTTGCTTTATGGTGGTGGTTATCTAAACCACCACCAAGCCCCAACGTGTGTAAATTTTGAGTTTGAGATGAGGTGAGTCTTCACCTCATGGCCCCACTTTGACCACCTCATTTGTATAATTTTTTAATCATTTTATATTTAGATATTTTAGTTACTTTAATTCCCATTTACTTAAGCCATCATCTTTATAAATCCACCCATGGTTGACCAAGTCAACCATGGTGGCCGGCCCCACCAATTATTGGCCCACACGCCACCTCACTTGATGAGGTGGAGGTGGGTCCCACTTGGCCACATCACCTTGGTTTAATTTTTTTAACTTAACTTAGGTGATTTAATTTCATTGAATTCACTCTAAATGGATCACCATTGGGCCCATGGCCCAATTACACTTCCATCTAGCCCATTTACCTTAGAGCTTAACTACTTTGACCCATCGGGTCCCAAATGGGTATGTGACCCAATTTGACCATTCTTGACCCATTTAAATAACTTTAAATCCACACATTAGTCTATTGGGCCATACTTGGGCCTTTGTCCAAATTTTGGCCCATTTACCATTTATTCCACCAATTTTCCAATTTTCATCATTAAAATAAATAATATTCCCATTTATATTAATTTTAAAAATTCCGGGCCCTTACACTACGTGTACGTGGAACTAAGTCCACGAAGAACGGTTCACAGGTAGAGGTAAGCTTGCGGAATATTAAACTAAGTGCGGAATTATAATAGAGACTATCCTACAAATTTTACATAGCAGGGAAGTGACATTCATTTAATTACTAAAATACTTCAAATTCATAATTATATCTCAAAATGATAATGTCCAAAGTAAAGACCAAACCATAGTAAGAAATCTACATTATTACAGTCCGACAAGCTACATTACACAAATTACATTTCCAAAATAAATTTAATAAACTAAGTAGCTCGCTTTCCCAAGCTCCTACGCTTGGCTCCTGTCTCGTCCTTCGTTTCCGCCATCTCCTGTGTCATCAGCTAGGGTAGAAGTAGGGCGTTAGACAACGCGCCCAGTAGGACTCCGAGTAAGCTAACACATGGATTAGTGATGACAAGCACATAGGTATAATATAATGAAAACCATAAAATGAATGCCATGCCATAGGTGTTTTATGTCATGTGTCCCACCCATCATCCATACCATCATGCTGTCAAATCTCCCTTGACGGAAAAACCTTGTCAAGATATAAACAATCACAAATCATCCCCTTTGACGGCAAAACCTCGTCAAGATATAAACAATCACAAATCATCCCCCTTGACGGCAAAACCTCGTCCAGATATAAACAATCACGAATCATCCCCCTTGACGGCAAAACCTCGTCAAGATATAAACAATCACAAATCATCCCCCTTGACGGCAAAACCTCGTCAAGATATAAACAATCACAAATCATCCCCCTTGACGGCAAAACCTCGTCAAGATATAAACAATCACAAATCATCCCCCTTGACGGCAAAACCTTGTCAAGATATAAACAATCACAAATCATCCCCCTGGACGACAAAACCTCGTCCAGATATAAACAATCACAAATCATCCCCCTTGATGGTAAAACCTCGTCAAGTGGTCCCCATGTTTGCTTCTCGGTCGTCCCGACGGAGCATGGACTCCGGTTTCTTTATTGTCATCCTTCCCATGCCATATCCCTCCCATGGCATGCGTGAGATGTAGATGTCATATGCCATGTAATATATATGATAGCACAAACCATGGGATTTAAAATTCCATCAATAAAACATATAATTTGATTATCAAAAATAAATCAAGCAAAGCATCAATATACACATCATAGCCTTAAAACCCATCTTAAAACAATCATATGCTTACCAAGATAAATCAAGGACAAAACCCATACACAACACATAATCCATGGCTTACAAAAGGTAGGAATCCTACCGAATACCGACTAACGCTCCTTTACGTTTCTCCGTTCACGAATCCGGTCGCCGATCGCGCACCGATTGCGATGTCCCGATACCTTATTATACATTACCAAATCAGTCCATATTTTATCCATGATTAAGTCCCTATTACATGACTTAGTGGGGTTCGGCCATACACCATGGCCGAACCTCACTATGTAATTCTGTGGGTCCCATTTTAATCCATTGATTATCTTAATTACATGAGTCCAAAAATCAGTCATCCTAGGCTATATTAATCACACATAAGGTAATTAGAGCCCCTAGGTCCATGATCATCTTCCATGGTTAATCATTCATTTAACTGCGTACATATTTGTTCATAATTGACCCATAACTTAGATCCATTAATAATCCGTAACATAGATCCATTAACGACCCATCAACCATGTCATAAGATTATTAAAATCAACCATTTAATTAACCTAATCCTTATTCATTTAAACACATACATAACCCCATACTTAGCCCATCAATTGATCCATAGACTTGGATCCCTTAATGATTCCTTAGCCATTACATAACATCATCACAAATTAGCCACTTGATTACCTTAATCCCCATTCATTACTCACATGTATAATACCAAATTTAACACATAAATTGACCCACAAATGGGTCATAGGTTTGCCATACACCATGGCCGAATCATGATGTCTTTTTCCCCATTTTTACTTGGGTTTATATACACCATTTGGCTCCACCATAAGTCCTTCCTTGAGATAGTTTCCATCATGCATTTAAAACACCAATCTTTGATCATCAATTTGGTATATTTTGGTTCATTAAAACTACCAACACATCCCCCATTATTTTTCCATCTTTTACACTCATCATCATTACACATACATCACCATAGGGTTCATGGTCACCTTCCTCTACCACCTTTGAGGCCATTGAAAATCATTAATACCTTCCATGATTTTCTTCATTAAGATCCCTTTAAAATTTACAAACATTTGACCCTTTTAAACCTCCAAATTATTAATACATTACTCCATATCTTCCATCCTTCTAAACCCACTTAAAACCACCATTACATCACCATAGGGTTCACCTTCATCCACCATTTTTGAGGCCATTAAGATCATTTACATATCCCATGATTTTTCTTATTAAAAATCCCTTTAAAAATTTCTACACTTAATCATTAAAAACCCTAACAATCATAATCATCCTTTCATGATTTTAAACCTTTAAACCCCATTAAAAATCCCTTCATTACCTACCATGGTTCCTTCCAAAATTTCCATACATCCATTGCTTAAATAATTTAAATACATAATGTCCTTAATCCATTTATTTTTTTCTTAACCTAATTTACTCATTAGGGTTTGTCCATTCCTTACTTCATTTTTTTGGATGGATTTGAGATCCAAGGCCCATGACATTTTGGCCACCACTAAATCCAAGAAATGGATTTCATAATCTCTTAAACCCTAAAAAAAAAAAATCTAATCTCTTGTTTAAGAATTACTTACAATCCGACGACTCCTCCGGCTTTTCTTTCTCCACTTGATTTCCTTTGCCCTTTCTCTTCTTCTTCTCTTTGATTGGTCGGCCAAGATGCTTGATCAATGGTAAAATTCCAATGCTTGCGTCGGCTAAGATGGGGTGTGTTTGAGAGAGGGGAGGAGAAGATGGAGAGAATTACTCTAAGGTCTTGGTCTTGGAGTGGTGTCTTATGCTTTGCGCTTTTTTCTTCTCTTCTTCTAAGTCTTCTTCTTCATTTCTCCTTAGCTTCCTTCTTCCTTCTTTCCTTGGTGTGGGACAGTTTTGAGAGCGATGAAGAGAGGGAGAGAGTGAAAGAGCTCGATGGAAAAAGATGAGGAAAAGAGATAAGGTTCATCTCATTTGGTGGAGTGACCTACACTCCACCATTTAATTTCTCCACCAACCAACATGAGATCTTTTTTATGCTTTATGGTGGTGGTTGGAATAAACCACCACCAAGCCCAACGTTTTTTGATGTCTTAGAGATAAGATGGTTTGGGTCTTCCATCTTTTGACCCCTTTTGACCACCTTTTTGGATAGTTTAATTATTTAATTAATTAGATAATTAATTTAGGTTAATTAATTCCCACTTAACCTAATTATATTATCTTAAATTCCCTCCATGTATCCACCCATGGTTGACCAATTCAACCATGGTGGCCTGCCCCACCAATCCTTGGTCCACACGCCACCTCACTTGGTGAGGTGGAGGTGGGTCCCAATCGGCCATGTCACCTTGATCTAATTAAAATTAACTTAGGTGATTTGATTAAATCCCTTTCAATTACTTGGATCACCATTGGGCCCATGGCCCAATTACATTCACCTCTTACCCATTTACCTTAAAGCTTACATTAGCTTGATCCATTGGGTCCCAAATGGGTATTGGGTCTAATTTGACCATCCTTGGCCCAATTGACCATCATTGACCATTTAAATGATTTTAAATCCAATCCATGGTCCATTGGGCCATACTTGGGCCTTTGTCCATATTTTGATCCACTTAACATTTATTCCATCATATTTCCCAATTTCCATCATTAAAATTAAATAATAGCCACATATATATTGATTTAAAAATTCCGGGCTATTACAATACAATCCTGTTTTGAAATTTTCGTCCCGAAAATTCGAGGGAAGTCGAGGTTCAAAACATCTCATACAAAGAGATCCGAATGAGCGGCTCTCATCCCTGACTCAAGTTCCCAGGTGGTTTCTTCATTGCCATGTCGTTCCCATACCACCTTGACGAACTGAATGGCGCGGTGCCGCAACACCCTTTGTTCGCTTCCCTATCACTCTGATCGGCTTCTCCACATACGTCAAGTCGGTTTGTACATCGACGTCTTGCACGTTCAATGCATGTGAAGGGTCGGGGTTGTATTTCCTCAACATGGACACATGAAACACATCATGTAAAGATGATAATTGTAGAGGCAGTGCTAACTGATAGGCCACCTCCCCCACCCTCTTTAGGATTGGAAATGGCCCCACAAATCTAGGCGACAGCTTCCCCTTCTTCCCGAATCTCATGTGTCCCTTCTGGTGTGAGACTTTCAAAAAACACCAAGTCTCCCACCTCAAACTCGAGGAACCTTCTCCTTTTGTTGGGGTAACACTTCTGACGGCTCTGTACAGTGAGTAGGTGTTGTCGTATCACCTTGATCTGCGCTGTAGTCTCCGCAACCAACTCCGGTCCAATCAGCGCAGGCTCACCGGCCTCTGTCCAACACACTGGCGATCTACACGGCCTACCATATAAGGCCTCAAATGGAGCCATCTAGAGGCTTGCCTGGTAATTGTTATTGTAGGAGAACTCTACCAGTGGCAAATGATCCTCCCATCCACCCTTGAAATCCAGCATACATGCTCTCAGCATATCCTCCAATATCTGTATTGTCCTCTCCGACTGTCCATCAGTCTGTGGGTGGAATGCTGTGCTGGTCAACTCGTCGGTCCCCATAGCCGATTGCATGCTCTGCCATACTCTACTAGTGAATCGGCCATCTCTGTCGGACACAATAGTCCGGAGTACACCATGTAGTCTGATAATATCTCAGATGTACCGTCAACCCAAGGTCTCCGATGAATCGGTCGTCTTGACTGGAAGAAAATGTGCAGACTTGGTCAACCAGGTCCATCCACGACCCATATTGCATCGTTGCCTTGGAAGACCTTGGCAACCCTGTCACAAAGTCCATGGAGATGTGCTCCCATTTCCACTCTGGTACAGGTAAGGGTTTGAGTAAACCCAGTGGTTTCTGATGTTCCGCCTTAACCTGCTGACAAATTAGGCAACGGGCCACGAACTCCGCTACATCTTTCTCGAGTCCACACCACCAATAGTGCCTCTTAAGATCCTTGTACATCTTAGTGCTGCCCGGATGGATAGGGAGCTTGGTATGGTGTGCCTCAACCAACAACTCTCTTCCACAGCTCTCAGGCACATATGTCCTACCTCGGAATAAAAGATCATGTCCTGGTCGTAATTCCCATTCCGGTACCACCTCGTCTGTAGATATCTTGGTCCATATCTCCTCCATTTCTGGGTCAATTCGTTGTTCCCGTTCAGTCGTGTCAAGTACCTCTTAATTACATCAACACCACTCATATCAACCTATGAGTTTCATTTTTGCAGAATTTACTCTGTCCTCATGTTATCTCTTCTCCTCATGAACTCATTTGCGGATCTTATGTAGATTAATGTATTCTATTTCACTTTATCTGCTACCAAGACATTTCCCATACGTACTCATTCAATACGTTCTTTCGTCTACTCTCTGTGTGAGATAGTCTGCTAGTACGACCCTATGCTCAAGACCTTCGCTGATTCCATTTCAACTAGGTTTCTAGCTGTACTCTCCTGGAACTCCATCGGTTAACTACAGAGTCAGTTAGCTAGACTAACTCGGCAGTCGCCCATAACTTCCCATTTGAGTTTCACTAGACTTTTATTTTTCCCATTAATTACATCTCCAAAGTTTTGCACCTCTTCATTTGCACATAAGTCACGATGTGACTAACCCCTTTGTTCATAACTTCTACGATACCAATACCCGACATCAATCCAAACCACCATGGGAACCCTCATTCATGGTTATACACATCCATGGTTAATAACCATCCAGGAATATAACCCTCCTATGGCTATAATCCATTCATGGGCATAACTAATACCTTCGTGGGACTATTATATTTATCTTAGGGCTAATAGGTCTAACATGCGACCCATACGTCGACTTACGAAATCAAATGTCTATCATAAGACCCATGCGTCAACCTATGGAACTAAACTGTATCTATCGGAGAATCGATATACCCACTAATGGTCGTCATCGTTTACCAATAGGAAATACTGTAGTAAGTTCAGTGGACATTTATTGTGCTAAAGTGCTAGTAACAGATGTGAAGGCAGTAGATACAAGAGAGTAGAATGTTCCCAAATTAAATAATGCATAAGCATATGAACTACAAACTACTGCCATACCTTGAATCACCGAATGATCCACTGTCTCTATAGGAGAAATCGTAGTATTCAGCTGTCCCGATTTTGTCAGAGTATGTGCCCTTCCTGTCGGGTCATGTGCTCTAGGTCCCTGTGGCTGAACTGACCTAGTTGGACGACGGAAGGAACCCCTGAAGTGAGAAGATTTATAGTTCTGAGGACACTCTCTTTTGAAATGCCCCTACTGACCACACTAGAAACAGGAACTTCTAGTAGAGGCTGGAGGTCTCCAAAAGTTGGGTCTGAATCTCTTGTGAGGGCGAAAGGTATTTACCCACTCTGACCTCTTTGGTCCTGTGTTTCATTTCCGTTCAAGAGTTGTTGTAAAACCGAAGTGACTATAGCTTGCACTAAGCTTTGTAGCTCGGGGGTTATCACTGGAATATTTATGCCATTCTACTCCTTTTCTTGGCATGGCTGCTGCACTTCTTCCTCCTGATGAGGTCATTGTACCTCTTTATTTGGATGAGGCGGCTGTACCTCTTTTTCCCGACGAGATGGTGGCACCTCTTCCTCTACTCGTGGGTTTCGGCGGGTCCTTCTCTTTGGAGGCATTTCCTAAGTCATCGAAAAAATATTTATTGTCTTAGTTCCTTCACAAAATTGTCGTGTTCACATTTTGGGTAACTTTTGCCAAATAAACATACTTAGTTTTTGGGGGAAAATTACCTAAGTAATGCTTCTCATTTTGGGGGAAATTACCAAATAATCATACTTAGTTTTGGGGAATTTCTTATGTATAGTACAATGTATTTTGTTTGGGGGGAGTTGTCAAATCATCACTCTTTGTTTTCCTTTGTTTCAGGGGCGGGGGGGGGGGGGGGGGGGGGGAATCTCTAATATTCCTACTGTTTGTTGTTCACTTTGGGGATACCAGAGAAATGCATCCTACTTTGCTACGTTTGATAAATCTATCACTATTTCATCAATTTGGGGGGAAAATTTGCTAAGTGAGTATACCTTGTTCTTGGGGGGAAAATTTCCTAAGTATCAAATATTGTGTTCTCATTTTTGGGGGAAATAAGCCCTATCTTGCTATGTTTGACAGATCTAACTTATAGTGATTACACTTCCCTTGCTATCATTCCTTTTCGGCAAATATGGCTCTCAGATTGAATGCTTCAATTTGAGTCAATCGAAGTAAATTAACCCGGCCCCCGTGCAGCGGACTCCGAAGAGTAGGATCAGTTGGGATTCTTATTCGTCAGTGAGACGTGAAACCCTCTTACTCTTACTTCGAGAGATTCATTCTTTCGAGTTCTCTCTGATACCAACTGTAACGCCCGCCCCTTTTCACCGAAATCAGAGTCTATTTTTTTTTTTTAAATAACCAGTGACAAAGGGCGCGGACGTCAAGACGCGAATTAAGTCCGAGCTTCTAAAGTTCGGCCGTTAACTGGCCAACCCTACGTGTGCATGGAACTAAATCCACGAAGAACGGTTCACACGTAGAAGTAAGCTTGCGGAATATTAAACTAAGTGCGGAATTATAATAGAGACTATCCTACAAATTTTAGATAGCAGGGAAGTGACATTCCTTTAATTTACTAAAATACTTCAAATTCATAATTATATCTCAAAATGATAATGTCCAAAGTAAAGACCAAACCATAGTAAGAAATCTACATTATTACAGTCCGACGAGCTACACTACACAAATTACATTTCCAAAATAAATTTAATAAACTAAGTAGCTCGCTTTCCCAAGCTCCTACGCTTGGCTCCCATCTCGTCCTTCGTTTCCGCCATCTCCTGTGTCATCAGCTAGGGTAGAAGTAGGGCGTTAGACAACGCGCCCAGTAGGACTCTGAGTAGAGCTAACACATGGATTAGTGATAACAAGCACATAGGTATAATATAATGAAAACCATAAAATGAATGCCATGCCATGGATGTTTTATGTCATGTGTCCCACCCATCATCCATACCATCATGTTGTCATATCCCCTTTGACGGAAAAACCTCGTTAAGATATAAACAATCACAAATCATCCCCCTTGACGGCAAAACCTCGTCAAGATATAAACAATCACAAATCATCCCCCTTGACGGCAAAAACCTCATCAAGATATAAACAATCACAAATCATCCCCCTGGACGGCAAAACCTCGTCCAGATATAAACAATCACAAATCATCCCCCTTGACGGTAAAACCTCGTCAAGATATAAACAATCACAAATCATCCCCGTTGATGGCAAAACCTCGTCAAGATATAAACAATCACAAATCATCCCCCTGGACGACAAAACCTCGTCCAGATATAAACAATCACAAATTATCCCCCTTGACGGCAAAACCTCATCAAGATATAAACAATCACAAATCATCCCCCTTGACGGCAAAAACCTCGTCAAGATATAAACAATCACAAATCATCCCCCTGGACGGCAAAACCTCGTCTAGATATAAACAATCGCAAATCATCCCCCTTGACGGTAAAACCTCGTCAAGATATAGACAATCACAAATCATCCCCCTTGATGGCAAAACCTCGTCAAGATATAAACAATCACAAATCATCCCCCTGGACGACAAAACCTCGTCCAGATATAAACAATCACAAATCATCCCCCTTGACTGTAAAACCTCGTCAAGGTGTCCCCATGTTTGCTTCTCAGTCGCCCCGATGGAGCATGGACTCCGGTTTCTTTATTTTCATCCTTCCCATGCCATATCCCTCCCATGTCGTGCATAAGATGTAGATGTCATATGCCATGTAATATATATGATAGCACAAACCATGGCATTTAAAATCCCATCAACAAAACATATAATTTGATTATCAAAAATAGATCAAGCAAAGCATCAATATACACATCATAGCCTTAAAACCCATCTTAAAACAATCATATGCTTACCAAGATAAGTCAAGGACAAAACCCATACACAACACATAATCCATGGCTTACAAAAAGGTAGGAATCCTACCGAATCCCGACTAACGTTCCTTTGCGTTTCTCCGTTCACGAATCCGGTCGCCGATCGCGTACCTGATTGCAATGTCCCGATACCTTATTATACATTACCAAATCAGTCCATATTTTATCCATGATTAAGTCCCTAATACATGACTTAGTGGGGTTCGGCCATACACCATGGCCGAACCTCACTACGTAGTTCTGTGGGTCCCATTTTAATCCATTGATTATCTTAATTACATGAGTCCAAAAATAGTCACCCTAGGCTTTATTAATCACACATAAGGTTATTACTTAGAGCCCTTAGGTCCATGGTTAATCATTCATTTAATTGCGTACATATTTGTTCATAATTGACCCATAACTTAGATCCACTAATGATCCGTAACTTAGATCCGTTAACGACCCATCAACCATGTCATAAGATTATTAAAATCAACCATTTAATTAACCTAATCCTTATTCATTTAAACACATACATAACCCCATACTTAGCCATCAATTGATCCATAGACTTGGATCCCTTAATGATTCCTTAGCAATGACATAACATCATCACAAATTAGCCACTTGATTACCTTAATCCCCATTCATTACTCACATGTATAATACCAAATTTAACCCATAAATTGACCCACAAATGGGTCATGGGTTCGGCCATACACCATGGCCGAACCATGATGTCTTTTTCCCCATTTTTACTTGGGTTTATATACACCATTTGGCTCCACCATAAGTCCTTCCTTGAGGTAGTTTCCATCATGCATTTAAAACACCAATCTTTGATCATCAATTTGGTATATTTTGGTCCATTAAAACTACCAACACATCCCCCATTATTTTTCCATCTTTTACACTCATCATCATTACATATACATCACCATAGAGTTCATGGGTCACCTTCCTCTGCCACCTTTGAGGCCATTGAAAATCATTAATACTTTCCATGATTTGCTTCACTAAGATCCCTTTAAAATTTACAAACATTTGACCCTTTTAAACCTCCAAATTATTAATACATTACTCCATATCTTCCATCCTTCTAAACCCATTTAAAACCACCATTACATCACCATAGGGTTCACCTTCATCCACCATTTTTGAGGCCATTAAGATCATTTACATATCCCATGATTTTTCTTATTAAAAATCCCTTTAAAAATTTCTACACTTAATCATTAAAAACCCTAACAATCATAATCATCCTTTCATGATTTTAAAGCCTTTAAACCCTATTAAAAATCCCTTCATTACCTACCATGGTTCCTTCCAAAATTTCCATACATCCATTGCTTAAATAATTTAAATACATAATGTCCTTAATCCATTTATTTTTTTCTTAACCTAATTTACTCATTAGGGTTTGTCCATTCCTTACTTCATTTTCTTGGATGGATTTGAGATCCAAGGCCCATGACATTTTGGCCACCACTAAATCCAAGAAATGGATTTCATAATCTCTTAAACCCTAAAAAAAAAAATCTAATCTCTTGTTTAAGAATTACTTACAATCCGACGAGTCCTCCGGCTTTTCTTTCTCCACTTGATTTCCTTTGCCCTTTCTCTTCTTCTTCTCTTTGATTGGTCGGCCAAGATGCTTGATCAATGGTAAAATTCCAATGCTTGTGTCGGCTAAGATGGGATGTGTTTGAGAGAGGGGAGGAGAAGATGGAGAGAATTACTCTAAGGTCTTGGTCTTGGAGTGGTGTCTTATGCTTTGAGCTTTTTTCTTCTCTTCTTCTAAGTCTTCTTCTTCTTTTCTCCTTAGCTTTCTTCTTCCTTCTTTCCTTGGTGTGGGACTGTTTTGAGAGCGATGAAGAGAGGGAGAGAGTGAAAGAGCTTCGATGGAAAAAGATGAGGAAAAGAGATAAGGTTCATCTCATTTGGTGGAGTGACCTACACTCCACCATTTAATTTCTCCACCAACCAACATGAGATCTTTTTTATGCTTTATGGTGGTGGTTGGAATAAACCACCTTAAATGACACTCATTTAATGCACTTGAGTTAACTCATTTCTTAATTCAAAACCAACTCAATTCAGTCCCACTCAACCTGATTTAACTCCCAATTGAGCTCATTTGAGGGCCCACACCGTCAGCCATGGTCAACATTGTCAATCCGACCCCTTGGGGGTCCCCATTTAGCTTGTTGACCCGTTTTGACGCCAGGACCCATTTATGGGTTGTTTTCAGCCATTTGCATTTGGTTTTCACATGTGCATCAAGCCTACCCATTTATGGTCCACTTAATTTCCAATAAATTAAGCTTAATCCCATTAAATTTGGGCTCACCCAATGGTCTAATAAGTCCATTATGACGCATTGGGTCCCAATTCCTTTGACCCAATTAACCATATTGACCCAATTTGATGTTCATTACCCATTCATGATAAATTGGCCCTTATAATATGTTCATATGATCTTAATTTGAACAATGGGCCCCACCATTTCCTCATTTACAATCACATTTATTAAATTCACCAATCAAGTGGCATTTTCGTAAATATTCATATTATTGAGAAATTGGGGTGTTATATTAAATGATGAAAATGGTGGAAGTATGTTTATGGATTTTTATACATTTTTTCATGATCAACCATGGCTAATAAGCTAAGAAATAAATGGAGATGAAAAGCATGGATTCGGCCATGTTGTATGGCCGAACCCCATGGATCATATTAGTGGGATCTAATATGTTGTAAGTGATTTAAGAGAGGAAGGATGAAAATGAGACATCATGGGTTCGGCCATGTTGTATGGCCGAACCCCATGAATCATTTGTGGAACATTTTTGGGACCTAAGTATTTATAAATAAATGAAGTGATTAACTATGAAAAGATGGCTAAGATGGGAGATGATAAAAATAAAGGACCATGGGTTCGGCCATGTTGTATGGCTGAACCCCATGAAGGATTGTTTATGAACCTAAGGGTATGACGAAGATGACATCTTTATGGATCTAAGCTGTTTTTGATTAACTATGGGGGATGTTGATTTAAGATATAATAGAATGAATAATGGTTGACCATTGGTTAAAATAACAAGGACTAAAGGAGGGGTCAAAACCAAAAGGGTGAGGTTCGACCATGTTGCATGGCCGAACCCCACTCATAGGTGATTGTGGACTTAATACATATTTCAGTCCTCAGGTATGATGGAAACCTCTTAAGGGACATAACTGGATAAAAGACTATGGTTGTAAATGGAAATGACATAGGATGATGTAGCGATGGTTGGAAATTAGATGGATCATTGGTTTGATTTATTTATATGTAATAGGGTGACAGGATTGCACAAGCAGTGTGCAATCGGCTTGGCACGATCGGTGAACGGTTTTTGGACGAAAACGCAGGGTCACGATATTTGGTCATTGGTAGGATTCCTACCTCATTGAAAACCATGGAATATATATGTGATGTTTTTACTTGAATTATTTTGGTATCAAATGATATGTCTTAATGATGGGATTTTTTAATGCTATGGTATTTATTATTACATTGCATGATTGCACTTGCATCTCATGCATGGCATGGGAGGGATCAAATGAGGGGTGTCCACGCTCCATTCAGATTTTTGATAAACAACCGTGAAGAGGAATCCACACTGATTCCAATGGATGTATGATTGAAATGTAACCGGAGTCCACGCTCCGTTCGGGGCGACCGATAAGGCATTCGTGGGGATACCTTGATGTGAATTATCCATCAAGATGAATACTGTGTTTGAAATGTAACAAGAGTCCGCGCTCCGTTCGGGGCGACCAATAAGACATTCGCGGGGAGTCATGACAATACCTTGACGTGGATTATCCATCAAGAGGGATACTATGTGATTGTGATATGGATGATGGGTGGGACTCATGGCATATGACACCCATGGCATGGCATCGACTTGCATGGTTTTGATATTACTTATATCTATGTGTTTATTTTATACTAATCCATGTGTTGATCCAACTCGGAGTACCTACTGGGCGCGTTGTCTAACGCTCTACTTCTACCTTAGATGATGACACAGGAAATGGACGAAACGAAGGACGTGATCGGAGCCAAGGTTAGGAGCTTGGATGAGCTAGATCTATTTTATTTAAGTTTATTTATGGACAATGTAATTTTGAGTAATTAGCTTGTTGGGGCTGTAATAACTTAGACTATTTGCTATGGTTTGGACTTTTATTTTGGACATTTTAAGTTAAGGTAATTATCATTAAGTGATGGACTTCCTTGCTAATCAAATTGGATAGGTTACACTCTATTATAATTTCGCATAAAGTTTATTCCGCAAGCTTAACCTTTGTACGTGTGAACCGTTTTAGTGGACTTAGTCCACGTACATGCATGATTTGCCAGTTAAGGGCCAGGCTTTGGAAGCTCGGACTTAGCTCACGGCGTGATGTCCCGCTCTCTCTCACTCTTTTATTTCAAAAGAAAAATAGACTCTAATTTTTTCGGGGAGTGAAAAAGGGTGGGGCATTACAACGACTACTTGACCATCCATACTAACCAGCCATGGAACCCAAAGGTTCAACCACACCATGGCCAACCTATGGTTTCCTTTGAATCAATCCTATGTTATTAATATTACACATACCTTCTATCCCGTCTTCTTCTTTTCTTTTTGCTCTGTTTTTCTTCCTTAATCCTTCTTCTTCCTTTGTTCTACACTGATTCACCAAGTATAGAGATGGAAATGGGAGAGGGAGAGGAGAGAAATCTCTTGTGTGCAAGAGATGGGTTCGGCCAAGGGTGGGTGTGCCCCTTGGGTTGTATCTTTTAAGTAATAGCCTCATCTCTTCAACTTCCCTCAATATGTTTTTGTCTAACCCATGTGTCCCTTGGTTTAACCAAGGAGACTCTTGGTTAAAACCAAGGAGCTCCTTGACTTCCATCGAGCCTTTTGACTTCATAACCATTGAGATGGAAACTCTCCATCTTCCCAATTCAAGCTCAACTCAACTCAAGCATTAACTTAACTCAATTGAACTCACGCATGGTTGACCAAGTCAACCATGACTTAGCCGACCATGTATGTGGTGACTTGGTCACCACATGGCACGTAGGTCCTATCTTAGTCATATTATTTGATGATGTGGCACCTTGTCTAGTTGGCTTCCATGTGATGACTTGTTATGCCACATGGAAATGCCACATCGCCCACATGCCACCTCACTTAATGTGGTGGATTTAATGTATTGGGTCTTAATTGGGTAGTTGACCTAATTACTTTGACCTTTCCCAATTATCTTAAAATTAATTTCACTATGTCCCATTGGATCCCAATTGGGTAGTTGACCCATTTAATTAAACTTACCCACTTTATTTAAAATCAAGTTTACCCATGATCCATTGGGTCTTAATTGGGTAATTGACCCAACACCTTACCCATCTAAGGTCCATTCCAATTATTTAATCTTAAATTCAATCAATTTGTAGTTCAAATAGACCAATCCAATATATTTATAAGTGATGGAAATCCGGGGTGTTACACGACAGATCAGTTTCGCAGATGGGTCGACAGTCATAGACCGAGAGGCTCAGCCTCAACACCATGCTGACAGAGTTTCAAGTCCAGATACTAGTCTTATCTAGACCGACATATTGCCCTTTACCAATGGGTCGGACTTGGTACTCTCGATAGCTCTTGCCCTCTTTTGAAATTTTGGCCCCAAAAATCGAGCGAAGTTACAAATTACACAATTAGCTCAGGATGAGCTGCTCTCATTTCTGACACAAGTTCCCAAGTTGCTTTCTCATTACCATGTCGATCCCATACCACTTTGATGAACAAAATTGCTAGATTCTGTAACACCCTTTGTTCTGTCTCAATCACTCTGACAGGCCTTTTGACGTAAGATATGTCGCTTTGCACCTCTATGTCTCGTACATTCAGCACGTGCGACGAGTTAGGGCTGTACTTCCTCAACATAGAAACATGGAACACATCGTGTAGTGATGACAACTATGGAGGGAGTATCATACGAAAGGCCACTTCCCCCACCCTCTCATGGATTGGAAAGGGTCCCACAAATCTGGGTGACAGCTTCCCTTTCTTTCCAAAATCTCACGTGCCCTTTCCGTGGTGGGACCTTCAAGAACACTAAGTCTCCCACTTCAAACTCTGAAATCTTCTCCATTTGTCAGCATAGCTCTTCTAACGACTCTGCGCTGTGAGTAGATGTTGTCGTATCACCTTAATCTATTCCGTGGTCTCTGCAACCAGATTCAGTCCAATAAGTGCAGGCTCTCCTGCCTCTGTCCAACACACTGGAGATCTACAGGATCTACCATACAATGCCTCAAATGAAGCCATCTTGAGGCTTGCTTGGTAATTGTTGTTGTATGAAAACTCAACCAGTGGTAAATGATCTTCCCAACCACCCTTGAATTCTAGCATGTATGCTCTCAGTATATCCTCCAACGTTTGTATTGTACGTTCCGACTAGCCGTCGGTCTGTGGATGAAAAGTTGTGCTGCTTACCAAACTGGTTCCCATAGCCGACTGCATCCCTGCTACACTTTACCGGTGAATCGACCATCTCTATCGGACACAATAGTCCTTGGTATATCATGTAGCCTGATGATGTCTTTAATATACTGTCATCTCAAAGTCTCAGACGAGTCTATCATCTTGATTGGGAGAAAATGTGCAGACTTGGTCAGACGGTCCACTACAACCCATATTGCATCGTTACCTTTCGATGACCTTGGCAGTCCTGTCACAAAGTCCATGGAGATATGTTCCCATTTCCATTCAGGCACTGGTAAGGGTTTGAGCAATCCTGGTGGCTTCTGATGTTCTGTCTTGACTTGCTAACAAGTATGGCAGTGCGAAACAAAGTCAGCCACGTCTCTTTTGAGTCCATTCCACCAATAATGTCTTTTCAGGTCATAGTACATTTTGGTGCTACCCGTATGAATAAAGAGTTTTCTTTGATGAGCTTCGATCAACAACCCTCTTCTGGAGCTTTGAGGTACATATGTCCTTCCTCGGAATGAAAGACCTTGTCCAGGTCGTAATTCCCATTCAGGTATGACCTCACCAGTAGACATCTTGGCCCATATTTCTTCCACTTCTGGATTTGTCCGCTATTCTTGCTCAATCTTGGAAACCATGCTGGACCATACTATCAGAATATACACACTCCCACAGTATTTGATGTACAAATTAAACTCTCTGATGGTCGTCAGCATTTCCCATTCCTTCATAATCAAATTGACCACAGTTCCATGTGACATGCGGTTGAGGGTATCCACCACTTTGTTTGCCTTGCCAGGATGATATCGTAGTGCAAAATCATAATCTTGTAGATATTCCATCCATCTGCGCTTTCTCAAGTTGAGTTCATTTTGATCGAATAGATACTTCAAGCTCTTGTGGTTTGAGAATACCTCAAATTTCTCGCCATATAGATAATGTCTCCAGCTTTTGAGAGTGAAGACTGTAAGGGCCCGGAATTTTTTAAAATTAATATAAATGGGAATATTATTTATTTTAAGGATGAAAATTAGAAAATTTATGAAATAAAGGGGTAAATGGGCCAAAATTTGGACAAAGGCCCAATTATGGCCCAATAGACCATGGAGTGGATTTTAAAATTATGTAAGTGGTTAATGATGGCCAATTGGGCCATGGGAGGTCAAATTGAGTCAAATACCCATTTGGGTACCCAATGGGTCAAGATGGTTGTGCTCTAAGGTAAATGGGCTAGATGGAAATGTAATTGGGCCATGGGCCCAATGGGGATCCATTTAGAATGGATGGAATGAAATTTAGTCATTTAAGTTATTTGGAAGTAAACCAAGGTAATGTGGCCAAGTGGGACCCACCTTCACCTCATCAAGTGAGGTGGCGTGTGGGCCAATGATTGGTGGGACTGGCCATTATGGTTGACTTGGTCAACCATGGGTGGAATAATGGGAATTAGGTTAAATACAAATGAATTAACCTAAGGTAATTATCAAATTAATTAAGTAATTAATTTATTAAATTGGTGGCCAAATGGGGTTAAAATTGGTCAAATGGAGACCAAGCTACCCCACCTGAAAATTTACACACGTTGGTCTTGGTGGTGGTTTAGATGACCACCACCATAAAGCAAAGAAAAGATCTTAAAAATATCTCATAAGGTTGGTGAAACCAATTAATGTAAAGTAAAAGTCTTTAAGTCACCAAATGAGATAAGTTTTGTTGGTCCTCCCATTCTCATTGTCTTTTCACAAACTCCACCTCTTCCACTCTCCCATGGTCGTCCCCTACATCCAAGTGAAGGAGAGAAAAAGAGCTAAGGAAAAGAGAAGAGAAGGAGAGAAGAAAGGAGTAGAAATTGGAGGGAAATTACTCTAAGGTGAGGGCTAACATCTTTCCTCTCATGATTTTTCCCTTTCCCTCTCTCAATTTTGAACCCTACCTTGGCCGATCCTAAGGTTAGGGGTTGCCACCATGGATCAAGCATCTTGACCTATCAAAGATCAAGAGGAAGGAGAGAGGAGGCTAAGGAGACCGACGGGAGCGGCGGAAATTGGAGGAGACGTCGGATTGTGAGTATTTCTTAAACAAGAAATTTTGGATTTTAGGGTTTAAGAATTGGAATTTATTTTGTATTAATGTAATGGTGGATAGATAATTTTATGCTATGGAGTTTAAACCCATCAAATGAGAGGGTGGAAGATGGAGAAAACCCTAAATGGGTGAATTAGGGTTAGGGTAAGAAAATAACTAAATGGGTTATGTACATTATGTAAATTATGAAATTAAGCATGGAATGGGGTAATTGGAATAAAATTATGGGCCATAGGGTTCGGCCATGTAGTATGGCCGAACCCCATGGTGGGTGATTTGGTCTTTGATGTAATTGGTTAAGGTTTTAAGAATGGAAAGCAATGAGGGTGTTAAGTTAATGAATTGTAGTAAATGAGTGAAAGTGGGAAATGTTTCAAAATGCTTTTTATGATGGAAATGTAAAGGGACTTTATGGCATTGGAGGGCATAGAAAGTGATGGATAGTGAACCATGGGTTCGGCCATGGTGTATGGCCGAACCCTATGGTGATAATGGTGGATTTAATGGTTATGATTTATGGAGAAATAAATGGGAAAATGTTGATAATTTTGATGGACCCAAAGTATGAAATGATACCCTAAAATGGTGATTTAAATGCATGATGTAAATCTCTCATGAAAGGACTTGTGATAGATCTAAAATGTGCCAAAGGATCCAAGGAAAATGGGGAACAAGACATCATGGGTTCGGCCATGGTGTGTGGCTGAACCCATGACCCATTTTGTAGGTCATTGTATGAGCTAAGGTTGAGTCCATGTTGTGTTTAGATGATGGAAAGTTTGATTAAATTAAAATGACCTTATGAGTGATTAAATTAAGCTTGGGGTTGATGCATTTTAGTCTCACAAATTAGGATGCTTCAAGGGCTAAAATGTAGAATTATGCATGTGTTTAAATCAATGCAAATGTGGCTAAGTTAATGGTCTAAAATGGCATAAAGAAATATTGGACCATGAACCATGGGTTCGGCCATGGGGAATGGCCGAACCCTATGGTGATGTAATAGGGATCAATTGATGGGTTTAGAGGATGGAAAAGAGGGATTAATGTATGGATGAGTTTAGGGTTTTAAATGAGTAATGGTGTGGCCCCAAGAGACATAGAAAAATAGTGGAATATGAACCATGGGTTCGGCCATGGTGTATGGCCGAACCGTATGATAATGTTTTACAAATTTTAAATGGGGTTAAAAGGATGGAAAATGGGGAAAGGACACCATGGGTTCGGCCATGGTGTATGGCCGAACCCATGGTCCAATTGTAACCCATTGTAGTGGGTTAAATTGGATGATGGATGGTGTTTGTGGCCTCCAAAGGGAATGAATGAGTGATGCACTCATTGAAGTTAAATGCATAAGGTAAACCCCATCGGAGGATTTGATGAATTAGGTATTTTGAATCCATGACCCAAATGGTGGATCATTTTTAGGTCTAAGGTTAATGTGTATGTATGTGATTAAGTAATGGGAATTGGATTAATTAGATGACAAGTTTTAATAGTTTGGTGGGTCATAAATGAACCTAAGTTAGGGATCTAAGCTTAAAAATCAATTTTGGACTTAATCATGCATGCATAAATGGGTGATTAACCATGGAAAATGAGGTAGTGGCAAAACCGTAATTAAATGCCAAATTCAAGAATTCCATGGAGATTGATCATGGAATGAGGGGATCTAATGTGATAACCTTATAAGTGGTTAATAAAGCCTAGGGTGGCTGATTTTAGACATATGTACTTAAAAATATATAATGGATTAGGTGGGACCCACAAAACCTAAATGGTGACCGGTTTTTCATAAGGGCTTATAAATGGTTGAAACATGGACTAATGATTAGTGAGTAACAAGGTACTGGACATCGCAGGCGGTGCGCGATCGGCGACCGGGTTTGTCGAGCGGAAAAAATGTAAAAGGACGCAAGTCGGTATTAGGTAGGATTCCTACATTTTTGTAAGCCATGGATTGGGTGATGTTTTTTTTAATTTATTTTGGAAAGCATGTGGTTGCCTTTAAGATGAGTTTTGGATTATGTATCTTGTGATGTTTTCCTTTAAATTATTTTGGAAATCATGTGAATGTCTTAAGATGGATTTTGGATTAAATATTATGGGATGTTTTTCCCTTTGATTTATTTGATAATCGAGTAATTGTTTTAAGATGGGTTTTTGTGTTACTATTGAACTACATATATTTACATGGCACATGGCATCTACATCTCATGCATGGCATGGGAGGGATATGACAGGGAAATGATGAAATGAAACCGGAGTCCATGCTCCGTCGGGGCGACCGATAAACAGCATGGGGACATTTCACATATGTATTATGATACCTTGATGATGTTTTTCCATCAAGGGGGATGTTGTATTTATTATTGTACCTTGATGATGGTTCTTCCATCAAGGGGGGGATGCCTAGTGTGGATCGCATCTTGATGAGGTTTTTGCATCAAGAGGGTCATGGTACGATGATGGTATGGATTCTATTTGGAATACTATGGATGGTTGGAAAAAGGGACATTGTAGAGTTGATGATGAAATTGATGGGTGGGATTCATGACATAAAACACCCATTGCATTACATTGTACCAAATGGCATAATTTTGAGAGAATATCTTCTATATGCTTTGTTATTACTAATCCATGTGCTAGCCCTACTCGGAGTCCTACTGGGCGTGTGTTTTAACGCCCTACTTCTACCCTAGCTGATGACGCAGGAGGTGGCGAAACGGAAGGACGGGACGGGAGTCATGCTTAGTAGCTTGGGAAGGCAGATTCATTATGTTGTTTAAGTTTATGTTGGAAAAATGTAATTTGAGTAACTTAGCTTGTCAGAATGTAATAAATTAGATTACTGGTTATGTTTTGGGATTTTATTATGGACATTATGGTTTGAGGTATTATAGAAATTTAAATGAATGTTATCTTCCTTGCTATCTCAAATCTGTAGGATAGTCTTTGTTGTTAATTCCGCACTGAGAAGTAATATTCCTTGAGCTTACATCTACGCGTGAACCGTACTCGTGGACTTGGCTCCACGCACGCGTAGGGTTGGCCAGTTAAGGGCCGGGCTTTAGAAGCTCGGACTTAACTCGCGTCGTGACGTCCGCGCCCTTTGTCACTTTAAAAAAAAAAAAAAGAGAAAAATTTTTAACTCTGATTTATGGTGAAAAGGGCGGGCGTTACAAAGACCACTGCAACTAATTCCAGATCATGAGTGGGATTATTGCGTTCATGAATTTTTAGTTGCCTTGAACCGTATGCCACTACATGATGACTTTGACTGAGAGAGCACCCAAGTCCTTCTCTTGAAGCATCACAATATACTTCATATCCCTTGCCTCTTTTCGGCAAGATCAGAGTAGGAGCAGTCGTAAGCTTCTGTTTTAGATCCTCAAATCTTCGGTTGAACATATCCGACCATTCAAATTTGACTCATTTCTATGTTAGTCGGGTGAGTGGAGCTGCAATCTTGTAGAAGTCCATAATAAACTTCCGATAGTAGCCAGCCAGTCTTAGAAAGGTACGGATGTTGATCACTTCTTCAGAGCTTTCCAATCTCTAATTGCTGCCACTTTAGCCGGGTCCACAGCTATTCCTTCTGCTGATATGACATGTCCTAAGAAGTTGACTTCAGATTGCCAGAACTCGCACTTGCTTGCTTTGGTATATAACTGATTCTTTTTTTAGGGTGTCCAAGACTATCCTCAGATGCTCAGCATACTCTTCCCGACTGGTGGAATAAATCAGGATATCGTCAATAAAAACAATCACGAACTTATCCAGGTAAAGACGAAATATTTTGTTCATCAAGTCCATGAACACGGCTAGTGCATTGGAGAGTCCGAATGGCATGACTACATATTCATACAGTCCATATCGAGTTCTGAAAATCATCTTCTCTATGTCTTAGTCCCTGACACGGATTTAATGGTAGCCTGACATCAGATCAATCTTAGAGAAATGAGTGGAACCTCTGACTTGAACGAATAAATCATCAATTCTGGGTAGAGGGTACTTGTTTCTAACTGTCAGCTGGTTCAATTTCCTGTAATCCACACACATCCGAAGAGTACCATCCTTTTTCTTTACAAACAATACCGGTACTCCCCAGGATGATGTGTTGTTCCAGATGTATCCTAGTCTGAGCAATTCATCAATTTGTTTCTTTAACTCGGACATCTCTGCTGGGGCCATCCGGTAATGTGGTAATGATACTGGAGCAGTGCCAGGATATAGCTTGATCTCAAAATCAATCTCCCTCTTTGGAGGCAAACCAGGAAGTTCTGTCAGGAATACCTCTGCGTACTCTTTCACTACCGCAGGTAGTTCATGTAACACTTCGGAATTCTATGTTATCAATATTTACAGAATTTGCCATTTTAATTGTGAATTAACGGATATGAACCTTAGATGGGTAAGGTGTTGGGTCAATGGCCCAATTAGGACCCAACGGTTATGGTATAAGGTTCAATTTAAAGTAAATGGGTAAGGCGCATTTAATTGGGTCAATGTTGCTATTTGGGTTAAAATGCCCAATTGGGACCCAATGGGTCGTGGTTGACTTGGCTGACCACCAAGTGAGTTCAAGCCTAATTAAATGGGGCTGAATTAAAATGGGAATGCAATCAAGTCAGTGAGTTGATCTTAAAGTGATGAGTTAAGTGAGTTGAGTTGATTTGAATTAAATTATATGAGTTAGGTGAGTTGGAATGAGAGTTTCATCTCATGGATCAAACTCCCACTAGAATCAGTAATGGAGAGGTGGGGAGTTTTGTTTATTTCAAATTCAAACAAGGATACACGTTGGAGGCTTGGAGTTTCATCTCATGGATTAAACTCCCACATGGAGAGATAATAGAGGTGGACAGTTGCACATTTCAAATTCAAACAAGGATACACGTTGGAGCCTTGGAGTTTCATCTCATGGATGAAACTCCCACATGGAGAGATAATGGAGGTGGACGGTTACACATTTCAAATTCAAACAAGGATACACGTTGGAGCCTTGGAGTTTCATCTCATGGATGAAACTCCCACATGGAGAGTTAATTGAGGTGGACGGTTACACATTTCAAATTTATACCCTCTCTTGGCCGATCACTCCTCAAGACCAAAGACATAGAGTTTCATCTCAAAGTTCTATCATTCTCACACAAGGCCGAACTTTCCCTCTCTCTCAAGCTCTCACACTCGGCCAAAGGATCAAGAAGAAGGAGGAAAAGGCTAAGGATGGAAAGGAGCAAGAAGAAGTGAAAGAAACCGGAGGAGACGCGGAATCGGTAAGTGCTCGATAAATTGCAAAAATAAGAAGGAAGTGGTCAAGGACATGGTTTGGCCATTGCATGGCCGAACCCAAATTTTATAATGGCTTGCTATATTATCCTCTCTTCATCATGCTCTCTCCATTTTTCATTCTTCGTTGCCGTCCCATGCTCTAAGTGAAGGAGAGGAAGAGAGCTAAGGAGAAGAGAAGAGAAGAAGAGAAGAAAGAAGTGGAATTTGGAGGGAAATTACTCTAAGGTCAAGGTTACCATCTCCTCTCTCATCATCTCTCCCTCTCCCTCTCTTAAATTAAACCCTAACTTGGCCGATCCTAAGGTTGGGGGTTGCCACCATTGATCAAGAATCTTGACCTACCAAAGATCAAGAGGAAGGAGAGAGGAGGCTAAGGAAACCGCCGGGAGTAACGGAAGTCGGAGGAGATGACGGATTGTGAGTATTTCTTAAACAAGAAGTTTTGGATTTTAGGGTTTAAGATTTGGGGCTTATTTTTGTAAAATTTAATGGTGGTTAGATAATTCCATGCCATGGATTTTAAATCTATTAAATGGAAGGAATGGAAGGTGGAGGAAACCCTAAATGGGTAAATTAGGGTTAGGGTAAGAAAATAAATAAATGGATTATGTGCATTGGGTAATTTATGAAATTAAGAGTGGAATTAGGTTATTGGAAGGAAATCATGGGCCATAGGGTTCGGTCATGTAGCATGGCCGAACCCCATGGTGGGTAATTAGGTATTTGATTTAATTAGTTAGGGTTTTAAATAATGGAAGATAATGAGGGTTTTTAGCTAATGAATTGTAGGGTTTGAAATGAATGAATGTGGGTAAGTTTTTAAAATGGTTTTATGATGAAAATGGAAAGGGGTTTTATGGCTTTGAAATGCATGGATGGAGTGAATCTTGAACCATGGGTTCGGCCATGGTATATGACTGAACCCTATGGTGATCAAATGATGGAATGAAGGGTTGTGAATAATGGAAAATAAATGGAAATGTTAGTAGTTTTGATGAACCCAAGAGATAAAACCAATGTAATCAATGAGTGATTTAAATGAAGGGTGAAATCCCCATAGGGAGGGACTTGTGATAAATTCAAATGTGAACAATGGACCCAAAAAAAAAAAAACAATGGGAAAAGGACACCATGGGTTCGACCATGGTGTATGGCCGAACCCATGGCCCATTTATGAGTCTTTTGATGGGTTAGGTTGGAGTATGAATGTGTTTAGATTGATTGGGATTTGGTTAAGTTAAGGACTTATCTTAATGAGTTCATGTTATGGTTGATAGACCACTAATAGATCTAAATTATGGATCAATTTTTGGACTTAATCATGCCTAAATAAATGAGTAATTAATCATGTAAAAGAGTAGTGGCAAAAATGGTAAATATTGGCTAAAATTGAAGAGAACCACTAAGATATGATTTATGGGCTTAGAAACGGTTAAAACTTGGACTGATTTGGTAATTTAATAAGGTATCGGATAGCGCGAGCGGTACGCGAGTCGGTAGCCGGATTGTTGGACGAAAACGAAAAAGGGGACGCGAGTCGGTATTCGGTAGAATTCCTACCTCCTTGTAAGCCATGGATATGTGATGGTATCTTTATCTTATTTTGTAGACTATGGGATTTATCTTATGATGGGTTTCTTTTTTTACGATTATGAATGTTATGTTTAATACTATGATTTATATTTTAAGATGATGCATTATATGCCAAGGCTATGTATGATATACTAGAGTTATGAGATATATATATTACATAGCATAATGCATTACATCTCATGCACGGCATGGGCGGGAAAATAATGGAACAGGAGTCCATGCTCCGTCGGGGCGACCGAAAAGCAGGCATGGGGATATTTTGATAACCGGAGTCCATGCTCCGTCGGGGCGACCGAGAACAGGCATGGGGACACCTTGATGAGGTTTTGTTCCGTCAAGAGGGATATGATATTATATGGGTTGGACGATGGGTGGGATGCATAACATAGACACCCATGACATGGCATTTACTTTATAGTTTCATTATATGATGGTTTATCAGCTTTCATTGGGTTATTATCTGTATGTTGTTATTACTAATCCATGTGCTAGCCCTACTCGGAGTCCTACTGGGCGCGTGTTCTAACGCCCTACTTCTACCCTAGCTGACGATGCAGGAGATGGCGGAACGGAAGGGCGAGACAGGAGCCAAGCTTAGGAGCTTGGGGAGGCAGCTACTTAGTTTAATTATTTCATTTTGGAAGTGTAAATTGAGTAAATTAGCTTATCGGAATGTAATAACTTAGATGGCTTGCTATATTTAGATTTTATTTTTGGACAATACAGTTTAATGGCATTTTAGTAATTATACGGATGTTTCTTCCTTGCTATCTAAAAATTGGTAGGATAGTCTCCATTATCATTCCGCATGTAATTTTAAATTCCGCGAGCTTACTTTCTACGCGTGAACCGTACTCGTGGACTTAGTTCCACGCACGCATAGGGTTGGCCAGTTAAGGGCCGGGCTTTAGAAGATCGGAACTTAACTCGCGTCGTGACGTCCGTGCCCTTTGTCATTTAAAAAAAAAAAATTAGACTCTGATTTCGGTGAAAAGGGGCGGCTGTTACAAATTCGGCCATACATGACCAAATTATGTCATCCAAATTTATAATTTCAAGCTCTTTAATAAACCAAGCACTTATGTAAAAACTTACCAAAGTTCCTTACTTTTAATCTTTACTTCTAATCCTTCTTTGCCTTCTTTACTTTGCTGTTTTGTGCTTGATCTACTGGTGCAAACACCTCTACTATTCTAGCTAGGAAAAACGAATTGGAGAGAGGGAGAGAGAGATGGAAATTCTTGAATTTCCAATGTGAAAAACGGCCAACCTTGGTGATTGTTTCCTTTAGTACTTCAGCCCCCAGGACCCCTCCATTCCCTCATCAATTCTTACCAAAAAAGATGGGTCTTGGGTGCTATCCAATGCACCCCTTGGTACCTACCTATGCAGCCTTTCAACTTCCCAAGCATCACCTCCAATTCCCATGCATTTCATTTAAGATTTATCATGGAAATCACCCCAACAAGTCCCCAACGTGTGGGACTTGTTTTGGTGGTTATGACTGAGCCAAACTACTCATATTAACTCTGAACTCACTGATTTACAGTCCCATTGATTTCCATTTTGACTCACCCAACTCACATGTCCAACTCACCTCATTAATTGACAATCATTTAATGAATTTGAGTCAACTCATTTTTAATTCAAATTAAATAAAATTAGTTCCACTTAACCTGATTAACTCACCATTGAACTCATTTGTGGGCCCACACGGTCGGCTATGGTCAACAAAGTCAACCCAACCCGTTGGGTCCCCCTTTAGCTCCTTGACCCGTTTTTGACTCCAGGACCCAATTATGGGTATTTTGGTCATTTGTAATTGGTTTTTACATATGCATCAGGCCTACCCATTTTTACTCCACTTGATTTCCAATCAAATCAGCTTAACCCCATTTAATTTAAGTTCAGACAATGGTCAAATAATCCATTAAGACCCGTTGGGTCCCATTTGGGCCCTTTGACCCATTTAGCCATTTTTGACCCAATTGATGTACATTACCCATCCAATCAAACTTGACATTCATAATGTGTTCATATGATCTTAATTTGAGCAATGGGCCCCACCATTTCCTTACTTAACATCACAAAATAATTAATTTAACACATCAGGGGCATTTTCGTAATTATCCACTTCATTGAGAAATTGGGGTGTTACACCCTCTTTTTAAAATTTTCGTTCCGAAAATCGAGCGAAGTAGGGTTCTCAAAATAAATTACATAAATAATTCGGGGCGAGCTGTTCTCATCTCCGATTCAAGTTCCCATGTGGCCTCTTCATCACCATGACGGTCCCATACCACTTTTACGAACTGAATCGCTCTGTTTCGCAACACCCTTTGTTCGGTCTCCACTATCCTGATCGGCTTCTCGACATATGTCATGTCACTTTGCACTTCAATATCCTGAACATTCAAAACATGGGATGGATCCGGATTATACTTTCTTAGCATTGACACATGAAACACATCATGTGGAGTTGCTAACTGCGAAGGAAGAGCTAACTGGTAAGCTACATCCCCCATCTTTCTTGTGATGGAAAATGGTCCCACATACCTTGGCGACAACTTCCCCTTCTTTTCGAACCTCATATGTCCCTTCCGTGGTGAGACCTTTAGAAATACCATGTCTCCCATTTCAAATTCCAGAAACCGTATCCTTTTATCAGCATAGCTCTTTTGCCGACTCTGTGCAGTCAATAAATGTTGATGTATCAACTTAATTTGTGTGGTAGTCTCTGCGACTAGTTCCGGTCCGATCAATGCAGGCTCTCCAGCCTCTGTCCAACATACCGGCGACCTACACAGTCTACCATATAATGCCTCGTATGGAGCCATCTGAAGGCTTGCCTGATAGCTGTTATTATACGAGAACTCCACCAGTGGTAAGTGGTCCTCCCATCCACCCTTGAAATCTAACATGCATGCTCTCAGCATGTCTTCCAAGGTTTGTATTGTCCTTTTAGACTGTCCATCAGTCTGTGGATGGAAAGCGGTGCCAGTCAATAAATCTGTCCCCATGGCTAACTGCATGCTTTGCCATACTCAGCTGGCAAAACGGCCATCTCTGTCCGATACTATCGTTCGGGGAATACCATGTAGCCGAATGATCTCTTTAATATACCGCCGACCCAACGTTTCAGATGAATCCATCATCTTGATAGGAGTGAAATGTGCGGACTTGGTCAGCCGGTCGACTACGACCCAGATGGCGTTATTGCACTTTGAAGACCTCGGCAACCCCGATATAAAGTCCATGGAAATGTGTTCCCATTTCCATTCTGGCACTACTAAGGGTTTGAGTAACCCTGGTGGCTTTTGATGTTCAGTCTTAACTTGCTGACAAGTTAGACAATGTGCCACGAATTCCGCTACATCCCTTTTTAGTCCATGCCACCAATAATGCCTCTTTAAATCATGGTACATTTTGGTGCTGCTCGGATGGATAGAGAGCTTGGATTGATGTGCCTCAATCAGTAGCGCTTTCCTGCAACTCTTTGGCACATATGTTCTTCCCGGATTAAAAGACCTTGCCCCGGTCGTAATTCCCGTTCCGATATGTCTACACCAGTAGACATTTTGGCCCATATTTCCTCCATTTTCGGGTCTGTTCTTTGTTCTTGTTCAATCTTGGTGACTATATTGGACCGTATGATTAAATTATACATACTCCCATAGTTGTTGATATGAAGATTGAACTCTCGAATGGTGTGCAGCATCTCCCATTCTGTTCTGATCACGCATGCGACCGACGCATGAGGTATACGGTTGAGGGCATCCGCTACCTTGTTTACCATGCCTAGATGATATCTAAGAGCAAACTCATAATCCGCCAGATACTCCATCCATCTTCGCTGCCTGAGGTTGAGCTCCTTCTGATCAAAAAGATATTTTAAGCTCTTATGATCAGAAAATACCTCAAATTTCTCACTGTAGAGGTAGTGTCTCCAACTCTTGAGGGCGAAAACCACTGCAGCTAATTCCAAATCATGTGTGGGGTAAAGACTGTTCATGTATTTTTAACTGCCTTGAACCATACAGCACCACACAATTACTCTGACTGAGTGTACAACCCAGTCCCTCTCCCGAGGCATCGTAATATACCTCATAACACTTGCCACTTACCTGGCAAAACTAAAATAGGGGCAGTGGTAAGTCTTGTCTTCAGCTCCTCAAACCTTGAATTACATAGATTTGTCCACTCGTACTTGACTCTCTTCTGAGTGAGTTGAGTCAATGGAGATGCAATTTTGGAAAAATCCATGATAAATCTTCTATAAGCTACGAATTTCAGTTACATCCTTGGGCGCTTTCCAATCTTTCACTACTGCCACCTTCGCCGGATCCACGGCTATACCTCCCTCAGATGTAACATGTCCCAAGAAATTGACCTCAGATAGCCAGAGTTCACATTTACTGGCCTTGGCATATAGCTTATTCTGCCTCAAAATATTCAAAACTATCCGTAAGTGCTCTGTATGTTCTTCCTGACTCTTGGAATATATCAGAATATCGTCAATGAATACGATTACAAATTGATCCAAATAGGGACGGAATATTCTGTTCATCAAATCCATGAACACCGCCGGCGCATTTGTGAGTCCAAATGGCATGACTACAAACTCGTATAGTCCATACCGCGTCTGGAAGGCCGTCTTCTCTATATCCTTCCTCCCTAACCCGTATTTGATGATAACCAGACATCAAATCAATCTTTGAAAAATGACTGGAACCCTTCAATTGATCGAATAAATCATCGATCCTGGGTAGAGGGTACTTGTTCCGGATTGTTAGCTGATTCAGCTTCCGGTAGTCCACGCACATCCGTAGTGAACCGTCCTTCTTCTTTACGAACAGCACTGGTGCTCCCCATGATGATGTACTGTTCCGGATGCAACCCAGCCTAAGCAGTTCATCAATCTGCTTCTTTAGCTCCGATATTTCTCCTGGTGCCATCTGATAGTGTGGTAATGACACTGGTGTCGTGCCAGGGTACAACTTGATTTCAAAGTTAATCTCCCTCATAGGTGGTAAACCAGGGAGTTCCTTTGGAAATACATCTACGAATTCTTGTACAATTGCCAGAAGTTCAGTAACTAGAGCTTTATTGATGGTGATATTATTCAATACCACGCGGTTTAACCCTTCCTGCAATCCACTCTGTTTATCTGCATGAACTACGTATTGTTTGCCCTCGGGTGACCAAAATGTCACTCTTCGGCAATAGCAGTCGATGTTGGCATGAAACTTAGCCAACGAATCCATGCCAAATATTATGTCATATTTGGACATGTCAAGCACCAGGTAATTGAACTCAAATCTGAGTCCAGCTAATTCAGTGTTAACCGCCGTACATATAAGTCCCAATACTGAATCTCTGACAGGGGATACAATAGTAAGTCCTGTGGCTAATCTTTGAACTAATGTACCGGTAGCAGTAATAAATGATGCAACTATGAAGGAGTGTGATGCTCCAGAATCAAATAGTGCATATGCATAAGAACTACTCACTACCGCCATACCTTGTATCACTGCATGGTCCTCTTCTTCTGGAGATGTTATAGTAAATAATCGTCCAGATCCAGCAGGGTTAGACCCTCGACCTCCCGACTTTGCATTCTGCCTCCTCTGGAGTTTACTGGTCTAGCTGGCGGACGAAATGATCCTCTGGAGTATGACAGCCTGTTGAGTTTTGGGCAGTCCTTTTTGTAGTGACCTGGTTGATCACAGTGAAAGAAGGTGTTCACTCCTCGTGAAGCTTGAGTGACTGCTACAGATTGAGTGGGCTGGTTGGGGCGAAATTCCCCACTAGATCCAACAGACGGTGAGGGTCTGCTGAAGTTCGATCTGAACTTCTTGTTGGGTTGATACGCACCCCTTCCACTCGGAGCTCGGCGGTTGTCCACTCTTTCAAATTCCGCCATTTCCTGTTCCACAATGGTAGCCCTGCTGACCACTTCCGCTAGCATGGCTGCTTTGAACATGGTTACCCTTGGCCCAAATGTTTGGCTGTAACCCACGCTCGAACTTGCGAGCCTTCCGATATTCCGTGTCCACAACATAAAATGCATAGATCGACAGGCTGAGAAACTCTTGGTGGTACTCAGGCACCGTCATCGAGCCTTGCACTAATGTCATAAAAGCCTGAATCTGACGTTCCCTCTCTTCCTCCGGGAAATAGCGCTCTAAGAATGTCGCTGAGAATTGCTCCCAGGTCATAGCAATTCTTTCTCTTCTTGGCACAAGTGCCTGCTGTTTCTCCACTACTTTCCACCATTTGGCAGCGTCATCTATCAGTTGTGACGTGGCCAATAGGATTTTGTGAGCATGACTCTTGATATTCAAAAGAGTCAGTATGTGGGAGATCTTTTCCAACCAGTCTCCTCCCTGAAGAGGCCCTTCTCTGCCTTTGAAGTAAGGTGGGCGCTGTTGTTGAAAATCTCTGACCATGTTATGGTCATTAGTTTCACTCGTGCTTCCACCTCCGTTCATATGTTGTTGGAGGACAGAGGTAACTACAGCTTGCACCAAACTGTGTAGTTCAGGTGGTACATAGGGTACTGTTACATTGTTGTTCCCTTCTTCCTCTCGTCGATATGGCGAGTCATATTCTTCCTCCTTATCCCGTTGATACGTAGGGTCACTATCCTCCTCCTCTCGCCGAGAATGATGTGACTCTTCCTCATTGCGCGATCGTTCATGAACTGAACCTCTCCTCGTCATGAATTGACCGCTCTCTGTCATGTACCGATGGCACCTTCTCATGTACCACCTTCTTGCGTTGAGGTACTACTTTCCCTTGTGGTGTGATTATTAACACCTCATCCTTCTTTTTACTGTCTTGTGGGGTCCTTCTCTTTGATGCCCTCTCACCTATTCCGATTTGCAAAACTTTTTCCTAATTCATGGAAACATCATAGACTTAGTTTCCATTAACAATATGCATTAAATGCCATGAATCCTCATAAAATCATAAAATCACATATTTTATATAAATTCAAACTTCATCTTTGTACAAAGGTGGGTAGGGTGAAACAAAACCCTATATACATAAAAAAAAATATGCACCCTTACAATATAACCCTCTTTTTAATACCCCTTCATACTACTTCCTAGCCAAGTCCTCCGTAGAAGATTCTGCATCACCTGCGAACCTAAAGCGGTTATCAGGACATGTCATCGCTGTGTGCCCCAACACTTCACAGGTTGTGCAGGGTATTAACCCAGGTCCTCCGTTATAAGGACAATTAGTCCTAGCCTCTCCGTGCCCATGGAGTCCACAGAACAAGCAGACAATGCCCAGCGGGTGAGAACAATACCTACAGTTGTGCCCATCTTGGTTGCACAACTCACATGTATCGTAGGGATCTATCTTCCCAAGCGATTCCAATATAATAGGAACATCTGCAATAGGATCCTCCAGAAAAGGTGCTAGATCCTCTTCTTCTTCCTGAGGAGGTCCCACCATCCCAGGAATGTCATCCATCAAATCCTCTGGAACAGGTGCTAAGTCCATATCATCTTCCTCAGGAGGTCCCTCCTGAAGGTCCACATTAACTTCCATGATGATACTGTTGGAAGTCGATACCAAATCCACTGGACAACTAGGTGTCCCTTTATCCCATAACTCTGTGTATGCCTCATTGCTCGACATATCTGTGCCACAACATTTAAAACATATAAATCAACAACAACCATTCCAGTAAGGAACTAGTCTTGATTTTTGGGAATTTTTCATACATAATATCATGTGCTTTGTTTGGGTAGATTACCAAATCATCACTCTTTGTGTTCTTTTGTTTCTGGGGAAATCTCTAAATTCCTGTCGTTTGTTTCTCAATGGGGAATATCAGGGGAGTACATCCTACTTTGCTATGTTTGATATATCCAGTTATGATGACTGTACTTTACTTTACTATCTTTCATTGTCGTTCTCAGATTGATTGTTCAGTCTGAGTCACTCGAAGTAAATTAATCCGGCCCCCAGTTAGCGGACTCTGAAGAGTCGGTCAGTTGGGATTCTTATCCGTCAGTGAGACATGAAACCGTCTTAATCTTACATCGATAACTCAACTTCCCGTTTCGCTCTAATACCAACTGTAACGCTCCGTCCTTCCGAAAATTAGAGTCTGAAAATTTCTTTTGAAAGAAACACAGAGTGGAAGAGAGCGGGCGGCGTACGACACGAGCTAAGTTCAGACTACCCAAGTCTGAACCTTAACTGGCCACCCATGTGTACATAGACTAGACCATGATAATAAATCACACATGGAACTAACTACAACATGCGGAATAAACTAGACTAACTGTGGAAATAATATGAATAGATAGCAAGTAACAGTCTCAATTGATAATTAAGATAAACAACCATCCATAGTTAATAACCTAATCAAACCGTAGCAAAGTACTAACTTATTACATGTCCACAATCTATAATTCAAATGACAGTAATAAAGAAGTCCAGTTCAACATTCGAGCGCTTAGGCTTGGCTCCCCTCCCGGTCAACGACCTTCTTTTCCCTTTCCTTGTACCTACATTCTCCTCTGAGGATAGAATTAGGGCGTTAGACCAACGCACCCAGTAGGTTCCCGATCAGGGCTACCACATGATTAGCATATAAAACATGCATATATATCATAGTACATGATTAGTAAAAACAGGTAAAACAATGCTATGAAGTATGCACATGCAATGAGTCTCTCCCATCATGTACATTCATAGCCATCACTTGACGTGCCTCGCACCGTCAAGGTAAATCACAATACACTTCCATCTCTTCATCATTGAGTTGATTCATATCATATATTAGTCCTCCTGGAGGGACTCTCATCGCCTAAGGAGACCAATGTGATTATGATCATCATGTTACTCCTCCTGGCGGGACTCTCATCGCCTAAGGAGGACGGTAACTCATAATTGCAACACAGCATATCTTCAGTCATCATCCCATGTCCATGCATGAGATGCCAATGCTTTGTATGTCAGTTGTAAATGCATAATTCATCATTCAGAATATGGTAAGTAATAGTATGTCAATATCTCATAAAACCCTTAATGAAAACAGGTGTAAATGTGGCTACAAGTAGGTAGGAAACCTACTGAAGATTCACTTCAGTACTTGATCTTTCTTAATCGTCAGTCGTTCACGACTCATACGCCGTATATGCAAGTCTGGATACCCTATTTAAATAGCAGCAATCCAAACGTTTATCATGCAGTTCCAACTTAGTCAATTTCCCAAAATGTACTATGTGGGGTTCGGCCATGCCCTATAATGCCCGCCCCTTTTTCACCGTAAATCAGAGTCTATTTTTTTTTTTTTTTTACATAAAAGTGACAACGGGCGCGGACGTCATGACGCGAGTTAAGTCCGAGCTTCTAAAGCCCGGCCCTTAACTGGACAACCCCACGCGTGCGCGAAACGAAGTTCACGAGAATGGTTCACGCGTAGAAAGCAAGCTTGCGAAATATAATTACATGCAGAACATTATAATAGATACCATCCTACCAGTTTTAGATAGGAGGGAAAATACATCATTAATTACTAAAATACCCCATAATCATAATGTCCAAATATGAAATCCAACCATAGTAAGGAATCCAAAATTATTACAATTCGACAAGCTAAGCTACTTAAATTACAACTTTTCCAAAATAAAACTTTGATGAACAAAGTAGCCGCTTCCCAAGCTCCTAAGCTTGACTCCCGTCGCATCCACCATTTCCTTCGTCTCCTGCATCATCAGCTAGGGTAGAAGTAGGGCTTAGACAACGCGCCCAGTAGGACTCCGGGTAGGGCTAGCACATGGATTAGTAATAACATGCATACTGATAGCAATATAATAAAATCATATGATGAATGCCATGCCATGGGTGTCTATGTCATGTGTCCCACCCATCATCTATATCATCATAAAATGTCACATCCCCCTTGACGGAAAAACCTCGTCAAAGGTGTCCCCATGTTTGCTTCTCGGTCGCCCCGACGAAGCATGGACTCCGGTTATAGCATATCAAGTTATCCCCATGTTTGTTCTCGGTCGCCCCGACGGAGCATGGACTCCGGTTATAGCGCATCAGGCTATCCCCATGTTTGTTTCTCGGTCGCCCCGACGGAGCATGGACTCCGGTTCCTTTATTTTCCCGCCCATGCCATGCATGAGATGTAAGTGCATTATGCTATGTTGTATATATATAATTCATATCACTAATATAAAATCCATAGCATTGGAATATAATCCATAGCCTTAAAAATATCATCCATAACATTAAAATATAATCCATAGCATTTAAAATATCATCCACAAAATAAACCATATAATTACCGAAATAAAATACGGAAACCATCACATACACATGATCCACGGCTTACAAAAAGGTAGGAATCCTACCGAATACCGATAACATCCCTTTCTGTTTTCGTCTGATAATTCCGGTCGCCGATCGCGTACCGTTTGCGATGTCTCGATACCTTATTATACATTTTTCCAAGTTAGTCTATATCTTATCCATGATTAAGTCTCTAACTGATCATAATCCTAGGTCCATTAATGATCTTTAACCATGTTACAAGATTAACATAAATCAGCCTTTAACTTAGCCTCTTTTTTCCATTGCTTTAATCACATGCATAATTAAATCCATAACTGATCCATACACTTAGGTCCATTAATGACTTACCAATCATGTCGTAGGATCATTAAAATCAGTCCCTTTAATTTAACATAACCACCATTTATCCTACCGGATTAACAGCGACCATTGAAAATAGTCAAAATCGTACACTTCAATTCAGTCGACTGAATCAGGAATTCAGTCGACTGAATCACAGATTCAGTCGGCTGACTTTGAATCAGATTGTCTGTTTGTCTTGCCAGTTCAGTTTCAGTCGAGTGAAATACACATTCAGTCGGCTGAAACATGGTTCATACCCCTTTCAGTCGACTGAATCACAGATTCAGTCAGCTGACTTTGTATCAGATTATTTGTTTTTTCTGCCAGTTTATTTTCAGTCCACTGAATCATAGATTCAGTAGGCTGAACTACCAACCAACCATTTACGTGTTCAATAAGCATCCATTCAGTTGACTGAATCGTATATTCAGTCGGCTGAAACTTCCAGAACCCTTTTCTTATCCGAGACGTTTGTGTTCAGTCGACTGAATCATTAGATTCAGTCGGCTGAAAGTCCCAGAAACTCCTTCAATTATCAGTCACCATTAGTTCAGTCGACTGAATCCCTTATTCAGTCGGCTGAAACTCCCAGAAACTCATTTCTGTTATCAGCCACCATTAGTTCAGTCGACTGAATCCCTTATTCAGTCAGCTAAAACTCCCAGAAACTCGTTTTTGATTCGTCCATTATCAACTCAGTCGACTGAATCTTTGATTCAATCGACTGACTATTTTGTCCGTCTTTTCCATTGCACATTTTGTACACCCTTCCTTCATGGTTTCGTTAAAGAAAACATAACATCTTGTTTGGAAATACTTACTACTCCGTGGTTCTCCCGGTTGTCTCTTGCTCCTCTTGTTCCTTAGCCTTTCTCCTTCTTCTTTCTTCTTGATACTCGGGCAATGGTGAGCTTGATCAAGGTAAGGTCACCAAGGTTTTGGTTTGACTAATGGTAGGGTTAGATTTTGAGGGAGAGAGAGAGAGAGAGAAGGAGGGGACGGAGAAAATATCTCAGGCTTGGGTCTTGGGAGTACGATCGGCCAAGCTTGGGTTCTCTTCTTTCCTTCTAAGTCTTTTTGTCTTTGGTGTTTTCTTTGGAAGAGAGGGGAGGACGGTTTTGGAAGAGATGGAGAGATGGAGAGAGATGAGAGAAATGAGATGGGAGACCATCTCCCATGTACTCTTGGTCTTGACTCCATCAATCAACACTCATGAAGGGGGGTATGGCCTTGCATGCCCCCAATCTTAGGGCCATTGTCCCCTTAGTGGGGGTGGTTGGAATGAGGTTGAACCACCACCCATTCCAACGAGTTTGGTAGTCAAATAAGATGGAAATCATCTTGAGTCACCCCTTTTTCCTATGTGATTCACTCCCCTCTTGACTCACTTAATTATTTAATTTGTTACTTATCTGAGCCCCCTTTAATTTCATACTTTAATTTCTATGTATTTCCCTTTAATTCCTTCATGAATCCACCCATGGTTGACCAAGTCAACCATGGTGGCTGGCCCCACCAATTCCTTAGCCAACCGGCACCTCACTTGATGAGGTGGAGGTGGGTCCCACTCGATCATGCCCCTTGGTTTAATCAAGATTAAACTTAGGTGATTTATATTAATTAAATCAACTATATTTACTTTGGTCCTCCTTAATGCCCTTTGACCCATCCATGGTTGACCGATGGTCGGCCCCACCTTTTCCTTGGTCCACACGCCACCTCACTTGAGAGGTGGAGGTGGGCCCCACTTGGTTATGCTAGCTTAATCATCTCATCATTAACTTAGGGGGAGGGGGGGTGGGTTTAATTCCAATCAATTGAGTTACCATTGGGCCCATGGCCCAATTAAATTATTTTCTACCATATACCTTAGAGTTTGAATCAATTTTGATCCATTGGGTCCCACATGGTTATCGGGCCCACTTTGACCATTATTGACCCTTTAGATGGATCCCATCCAATCCAGGTCCATTGGACCATACTTGGGCCTTTGTCCAAATTTTGATCCATTTAACATCCATGACATAAAAATTCCAATTTATAATCCTCTTTTGAAATTTTTGTCCCGAAAATTCGAGCGAAGTAGGGGTTCTAAACAACTCATGTAAAGAGCTCCGGATAAGCGGCTTTCATCTCCGACTGAAGTTCCCAAGTGGTCTCTTCATTGCCATGTCGTTCCCATACCACTTTGACGAACTGAATGGCACGGTTCCGCAGCACCCTTTGTTCGCTTCCGATCACTCTGATCGGCTTCTCCACATATGTCACATCGCTTTGTACATCGATGTCTTGAACATTCAACACATGAGAAGGATCGGGATTGTACTTTCTTAACATGGATACATGGAATACATCATGTCGAGATGATAACTGTGGAGGGAGCGCCACCTGATAAGCTACTCCCCCCACCCTCCTCAGGATCGGAAACGGCCCCACAAATCTAGGCGACAGTTTCCCCTTCTTCTCGAACCTCATGAGCCCCTTCCGTGGTGAGACTTTTAAGAGCACTAAGTCTCCTACCTCAAACTCGAGGAACCTTCTCCTTTTGTCGACATAACTCTTCTGACGGCTCTGTGCAGTGAGTAGATGTTGCCGTATCAGCTTAATTTGTGTTGTAGGCTCTGTAACCAAATCCGGTCCAATTAATGCAGGCTCACCGGCCTCTGTCCAACACACTGGTGATCTACACGGCCTACCATACAAGGCCTCAAATGGAGCCATCTGGAGGCTTGCCTGGTAACTAGTTATTGTAAGAGAACTCTACCAGTGGCAAATGATCCTCCCATCCACCCTTGAAGTCTAGCATGCATGCTCTCAGCATATCCTCCAGTGTCTGTATCGTCCTCTCCAATTGTCCATCAGTCTGTGGATGAAATGCAGTGCTAGTCAATACGTCGGTCCCCATAGCCGACTGCATGCCCTGCCATACTCTGCTGGTGAATCGGCCATCCCTGTTAGACACGATAGACCGAGGAATACCATGTAGCCTGATGATCTCCCGGATGTACCGTCGACCCAAGGTCTCTGATGAATTTGTCATCTTGATGGGAAGGAAATGTGCAGACTTGGTCAATCGGTCCACTATGACCCATATCACATCCTTACCCTTTGACGACTTTGGCAATCCTGTTACAAAGTCCATGGATATGTGCTCCCACTTCCATTCTGGCACTGGTAAGGGTACGAGTAAGCCCGGTGGTTTCCGATGTTCTGCCTTAACCTGCTGGCAAGTTAAGCAACGAGCAACAAATTCTGCCACATCTTTCTTAAGTCCATACCACCAATAGTGCCTCTTAAGATCATGATACATCTTGGTGCTGCCCAGGTGGATAGAGAGTTTGGTTTGGTGTGTTTCAATCAGCAACTCCCTTCTGCAATTCTTAGGCACGTATGACTTGCCTCGGAACATAAGACCCTGTCCTGGTCGTAATTCCCACTCCGGTACAACCCCACCGGTAGACATCTTAGCCCAAATCTCCTCCACCTCTGGATCTATCCGTTGCTCCTGCTCAATCTCGGAGACCAAGTTGGATCGTATGATCAGATTATATATGGTCCCATGATTATTGAGGTAGAGTTTAAATTCTCTGATGGTATTTAATACCTCCCATTCCGTCCTGATCAAGCTGGCTACTGTCGCATGTGACATGCGGCTGAGGGCGTCTGCCACTTTGTTCGCCTTGCCAGGGTGGTACCGAAGTGCGAACTCATAATCCGCCAGATATTCCATCCATCTGCGCTGTCTCATGTTGAGTTCTTTCTGATCAAATAAGTATTTCAGACTCTTGTGATCCGAAACACCTCAAACTTTTCACCATAGAGGTAGTGTCTCCATCTTTTGAGAGCGAAGACCACTGCTGCTAGCTCCAGATCATGTGTGGGGTAATGGTGTTCATGAATTTTCAACTGTCTTGATCCGTACGCCACCGCATGGTTACCTTGACTGAGTGTACACCCCAGTCCCTCACCGGAGGCATCACAGTACACCTCATAATTTATGCCTCTTTCTGGCAAGATCAGAATAGGAGTAGTCGTAAGCCTCTCCTTTAGCTCCTCAAATCTCTGGTTGCATAGATCTGACCATTCAAATTTGACTCCCTTTTGAGTGAGTCGGGTAAGTGGAGCTGCAATCTCGGAAAAGTCCATGATGAATTTTCGGTAGTAACCGGCCAATCCCAGAAAACTGCGGATCTCGGTCACATTCGTCGGCGCTTTCCACTCCTTTACTGCCACTACTTTAGTCGGGTCCACGGCTATACCTTCCTCTAATATAATGTGCCCCAAGAAGTTGACTTCAGATAGCCAGAATTCACACTTGCTGACTTTGGCATACAATTGATTCTTTCTCAAGGTGTCTAAGACTATCCGCAGATATTCGGCATGTTCCTTCTGACTTTTGGAGTAGATCAGAATATCATCAATGAATACAATCACAAACCGATCCAAGTAAGGACGGAATATCCTATTCATTAGGTCCATGAACACAGCCGGTGCATTTGTAAGTCCAAACGGCATGACTACATATTCATATAAGCCATACCGAGTCCTGAAAGCTGTCTTCTCTATGTCCTCCTCTCTAACCCGAATTTGATGGTACCCGAACATTAGATCAATCTTGGAGAAGTGAGAGGAACCCCTAAGTTGATCAAACAGATCGTCAATCCTGGGTAGGGGATACTTGTTCCTAACAGTCAGCTGGTTCAACTTTCTATAATCCACACACATTCGAAGGGTATCGTCTTTCTTCTTCACAAACAACACTGGGGCTCCCCATGCGGATGTGCTGTTCCGAATAACACCCAGTCTGAGTAGTTCATCAATCTGCTTTTTCAACTCGGTCATCTCAGCTAGTGCCATCCTATAATGGGGTAATGATACTGGAGCGGCGCCGGGGTACAACTTGATCTCTAAGTCTATCTCCCTCTTGGGTGGCAAACCAGGGAGCTCTGTTGGGAATACTTCGGCATAATCTGCAACTACCGCCGGAAGTTCAGTTATTGGTGCCCTATCTAATCTTAGGCTGTTCAAGGCAAGATGGTTCAATTCTTCCTGCAGCCTTCTAGGAATGCCTTGTCTGTCAGCGTGTACTACGTACCGCTTCCCCTCGGGTGACCAAAATATCACCCTACGAAGATGGCAATCAATATGGGCCTGATATGTAGTCAACCAGTCCATGCCAAATATAACATCGTATTCTGCCATATCGATTACTAAATAGTTGAACTCGAATCTAAAACCCGCGAGTTCAGTGTTCAATGCTGTACATATGAGTCCTAATGATGTGTCTCCGACGGGGGATACAATGGTGAGTGATGTGGACAGGTTTTGTACTAATGTGCCCGTAGCAGATATGAATGCAGCAGATATAAATGAATGTGAAGCTCCAGAGTCAAATAATGTAACAGCATAGGAACTACCAACTACAACCATACCTTGCATCACTGAACGATCCACTGCTACTGGAGTCGGTATGGTGAAAAGTCGTCCAGACCTTGTGGGGTTTGGCTCCCGTCCTGCCTGGTTGTATGTTCTGCCTCCTTGCAACTGAGTTGGTCTGGCTGGAGGGCAGAAGGTACCCCTAGAATTGGAGGGTCGGCTGATCTGGGGACACTCTCTCTTGAAGTGGCCCTGTTGGCCACACTGATAACATGTGTTCCCACCCTGAGGAACCTGTGTGACTGATACTGATGGAGAGAGCTGATTGGGGTGCAAGCCCCCCGTGGATCCTGTGGAGAGTGAGGGTCAGCTAGAATTCGGGCGGAACTTCTTGTTGGGTTGAAACGCACCCCGCCCACCTTGCCCTCGGCGGTTGTCAAACCGCACTATTTCGTTAAACTCCCGCTCTGCTATGGTGGCCCTGCTGACCACCCCTACCAGTGTAGGTTCCTTTAATATTGTTACCCTGGCTCTGATGTTTGTTCGAAGGCCCCGTTCAAACTTACGGGCCCTTCGGTTCTCAGTATCCAGCATGTAGAATGCATAAACGGACAGCTTAAGGAATTCTCTGTGGTATTCTGCTACCGTCATGCTGCCTTGTATCAATGAGAGGAAGGCTTGAGTCTGGCTCTCTCTTTCCTCCTCCGGAAAATATTGTTTTAGGAAGGTGGCTGAGAACCACTCCCATGTCATGATGGTCCTGTCCCCTTCTGGCACCAGTGCTTGTTGCTTTTCCACAATTTCCCACCAACTACTGGCATCCTCGATCAGTTGGGAAGTGGCCAGTAAGATTTTATCAGCAGAATTGGAAATTTGGAGCAGATTAAAGATCTGAGTGATCCTTTTTAACCAGTGATCCGCTCTGACAGCCCCTTCTTTTCCCCGGAAGTAGGGAGGGCGCTGTTGTTGAAAATCCTTGACCATCTTCCGTTTACTGGAGTCGCTGGCGATCGCATTTCTGCTTGAGTGTTGTTGAAGAGCAGAAGCGATTGCCGCTTGAACCACATCTCTTAGCTCGAGAGGTACACCTTGTATGTTTATACTATTCTGTCCCTCGGCTGGATGAGGTGGCTATGCCCCCTCTTGATGCGGTGGGTGTACTTCCTCTTGATGAGGTGGTTGCACCTCCTCTTCTACCCGTGGGTTTTTGCTAGTTCTTCTTCTTGGCAGCATTTCCTAAGTCATTGAAAACATTTATCGACTTAGTTCCTTCATAATGTTGGTGTGTTCATATTTTGGGGAAAGAATTTTTCCTAAGTATTAAGTATTGTCTCTCATTTTGGGGGAAGGTTGCCAAATATGCATACTTTGTCTTTGGGGAAAATTTCCTAAGTATCCATGTCTTGTTCCATTTGATGAAATCGGGGAAACTTTCCTACGTTTGATAATCCCATCAATGTTATAATGATTGTACCTCCCTTGCTATCAGATGTGGCTCTCAGATTGAATGTTTCAGTTTGAGTCAATCGAAGTAGATTAACCCGGCCCCCGTGCAGCAGACTCCGAAGAGTCGGTCAGTTGGGATTCTTATCCGTCAGTGAGACGTGAAACCGTCTTAATCTTACTTCGAGAGATTCATTCTTCTGATTTCGCTCTGATACCAACTGTAACGCCCGCCCTTTTTCACCGTAAATCAGAGTCTATTTTTTATTTTTTTTACATAAAAGTGACAACAGGCGCCGACGTCACGATGCGAGTTAAGTCCGAGCTTCTAAAGCCCGGCCCTTAACTGGCCAACCCCACGCGTGCGCTGAACGAAGTCCACGAGAACGGTTCACTTGTAGAAAGTAAGCTCGCAAAATATAATTACATGCGGAACATTATAATAGATACCATCCTACCAGTTTTAGATAGGAGGGAAAATACATCATTAATTAATAAAATACCCCATAATCATAATGTGCAAATATGAAATCCAACCATAGTAAGGAATCCAAAATTATTACAATTCGACAAGCTAAGCTACTTAAATTACAATTTTTCCAAAATAAAACTTTGATAAACAAGGTAGCCGCTTCCCAAACTCCTAAGCTTGACTCCCGTCGCGTCCACCATTTCCTTCGTCTCCTGCATCATCAGCTAGGGTAGAAGTAGGGCGTTAGACAACGCGCCCAGTAGGACTCCGGGTAGGGCTAGCACATGGATTAGTAATAACATGCATACTGATAGCAATATAATGAAACCATTTGATGAATGCCATGCCATGGGTGTCTATGTCATGTGTCCCACCCATCATCTATATCATCATAAAATGTCACATCCCCCTTGAAGGTAAAACCTCGTCAAGGTGTCCCCATGTTTGCTTCTCGATCGCCCCGACGAAGCATGGACTCCGGTTATAGCATATCAAGCTGATCCCCATGTTTGTTCTCGGTCGCCCCGAAGGAGCATGGACTCCGGTTATAGCGCATCAGGCTATCCCCATGTTTGCTTCTCGGTCGCCCCGACGGAGCATGGACTTCGGTTCCTTTATTTTCCCGCCCATGCCATGCATGAGATGTAAGTGCATTATACTATGTTGTATATATATAATTCATATCACTGATATAAAATCCATAGCATTGGAATATAATCCATAGCCTTAAAAATATCATCCATAACATTAAAATATAATCCATAGCATTTAAAATATCATCCACAAAATAAACCATATAATTACCGAAATAAAATACGGAAACCATTACATACACATGATCCACGGCTTACAAAAAGGTAGGAATCCTACCGAATACCGATAACGTACCTTTCTGTTTTCGTCTGATAATTCTGGTCGCCGATCGCGTACCGTTTGCGATGTCTCGATACCTTATTATACATTTTTCCAAGTTAGTCTATATCTTATCCATGATTAAGTCTCTAACTGATCATAATCCTAGGTCCATTAATGATCTTTAACCATGTTACAAGATTAACATAAATCAGCCTTTAACTTAGCCTCTTTTTTCCATAGCTTTAATCACATGCATAATTAAATCCATAACTGATCCATACACTTAGGTCCATTAGTGACTTACCAATCATGTCGTAGGATCATTAAAGTCAGTCCCTTTAATTTAACATAACCACCATTTATCCTACCGGATTAACAGCGACCACTGAAAATACTCAAAATCGTACACTTCAATTCAGTCGACTGAGTTAGGAGTTCAGTCGACTGAATCAGAGTTCAGTCGACTAAATCACAGATTCAGTCGGCTGACTTTGAATCAGATTGTCTATTTGTCTTGCCAGTTCAGTTTCAGTCGAGTGAAATACACATTCAGTCGCCTGAAACATGGTTCGTGCCCCTTTCAGTCGACTGAATCACAGATTCAGTCGGATGACTTTGTATCAGATTATCTGTTTGTTCTGCCAGTTTATTTTCAGTCGACTGAATCATAGATTCAGTCGACTGAACTACCAACCAACCATTTACGTGTTCAATAAGCATCCATTCAGTCGGCTGAAACTTCCAGAACCCTTTTCTTATCCGAGACGTTTGTGTTCAGTCGACTGAATCTGATGATTCAGTCTGCTGAAACTCCCAGAAACTCCTTCTATTATCAGCCACCATTAGTTCAGTCGACTGAATCCCTTATTCAGTTGGCTGAAACTCCCAGAAACTCATTTCTATTATCAGCCACCATTAGTTCAGTCGACTGAATCCCTTATTAGAGTCGGCTAAAACTCCCAGAAACTAGTTTCTGATTCGTCCGTTATTAGTTCAGTCGACTAGATCTTTGATTCAGTCGAATGACTATTTTGTCCGTCTTTTCCATTGCACATTTTGTACACCCTTCCTTCATGGTTTCCTTAAAGAAAACATAACATCTTGTTTGGAGATACTTACTACTCCGTGGTTCTCCCGGTTGTCTCTTGCTCCTCTTGTTCCTTAGCATTTCTCCTTCTTCTTTCTTCTTGATACTAGGGCAATGGTGAGCTTGATCAAGGTAAGGTCACCAAGGTTTTGGTTCGGCTAATGGTAGGGTTAGATTTTGAGGGAGAAAGAGAGAGAGAGAAGGAGGGGATGGAGAAAATATCTCAAGGTTGGGTCTTGGGAGTATGGTCGGCCAAGCTTGGGTTCTCTTCTTTCCTTCTAAGTCTTTTTCTCTTTGGTGTTTTCTTTGGAAGAGAGGGGAGGACGGTTTTGGAAGAGATGGAGAGATAGAGAGAGATGAGAGAAATGAGATGGGAGACCATCTTCCATGTACTCTTGGTCTTGACTCCATCAATCAACACTCATGAAGGGGCGTATGGCCTTGCATGCCCCCAATCTTAGGGCCATTGTCCCCTTAATGGGGGTGGTTGGAATGAGGTTGAACCACCACTCATTCCAATGAGTTTGGTGAGTCAAATAAGATGGAAATCATCTTGACTCACTTGTTTTTCCTATGTGATTCACTCCCCTCTTGACTCACTTAATTATTTAATTTGTTACTTATCTTAGCCCCTTTAATTTCATAATTTAATTTCTATTTATTTCCCTTTAATTCCTTCATGAATCCACCCATGGTTGGCCAAGTCAACCATGATGGCCGGCCGCACCAATTCCTTAGCCAACCGCCACCTCACTTGATGAGGTGGAGGTGGGTCCCACTCGATCATGCCCCTTGGGTTAATCAAGATTAAACTTAGGTGATTTATATTAATTAAATCAACTTTATTTACTTTGGTCCTCCTTAATGCCCTTTGAACCATCCATGGCTGACCAAGTCAACCATGATGGTCGGCCCCACCTCCACACGCCACCTCACTTGAGAGGTGGAGGTGGGCCCCACTTGGTTATGCTAGCTTAATCATCTCATCATTAACTTAGGGGGGGGGGGGGGGGGGGGGGAGGGAGGGGAATTTAATTCCAATCAATTGAGTTACCATTGGGCCCATGGCCCAATTAAATTATTTTCTACCATTTACCTTAGAGTTTGAATCAATTTTGATCCATTGGGTCCCACATGGTTATCGGGCCCACTTTGACCATTATTGACCCTTTAGATGGATCCCATCCAATCCATGGTCCATAGGACCATACTTGGGCCTTTGTCCAAATTTTGATCCATTTAACATCCATGACATCAAAATTCCAATTTTTCCATTATTAAAATAAATAAATGCCATATATATATTGATTTAAAAATTCGGGCTATTACATGCCCATGGCCGAACCTCACCTATTTATCCTTTTGGTCTCTCATTCATTTAATCCCTTATTAAGCATCACTTTCTACAAATATACTTTGGTAGGGTTCATATAAACATACAGATGATCATTCCACCTTTGATCAATAAATCATTCGTTCCCATAATTCAATCATAAAATCGGCTACACAATTGAGTCACCAAAGACCCTTAGTGGGGTTCGGCCATGCCTATGGCCGAACCTCACCAAATCTGATTTTGTTCCACACTTATCTGTCATCAAAGGGTTCTCCATTAAAATACTTCAAACCTTTTATGAAATCATGGAAACAATAACAAACTTAACCCATATACTTAGTCCATTCATCCCAAAAACAGCCCCATGGGGTTCGGCCATGCACACGGCCGAACCCAATGGTTCTCTTGATCTATTTTGTCCATCAATTACCCATGATTTGAATCAATAACTTAACTCTAATATTGACATGGTTCAGCCCTACATTGGCCAACCAATAACAGCAAGTTAAACTTCACCAAATCACATCAGACACCATATTTTATATGGTTTTAAACTCATCAAAATCATCAAATACTAACATGGGGTTCGACCATCCAAAGTGGCCGAACCCTATGTCCATGTTTTGGTCCTCTTAAGCATGTTTTAAATCTCAGTTAGACAAGTAATTATCAGCATAACATTATTGCATTTGTACCTCTTAAAACATCCACATAAGTTCATCAACTTGTCCAAAAGACCATAATACGTCATGGGATTCGGCCATCCAAGATGGCCGATCCCCATGGTCCATTTCATCAGTTTTAATCCACTGTTTTAGACCCATGCTAACTTCAGCCCTTATGTCATTCAAATCCATGTTTTTAACCCTCTTTAAAACATGCAATTGAGTCTTAATGAAACATCAAAAACAGTCCGCCAACTTATGGTTTATATGTTTCAAAAACATCAAAACCAAACAATCATTTGCATGGGGTTCGGCCCTCCATGGTGGCCGAACCCTATGGTTTTGAATTTCTTAATCATTCACCTAGGTCCAAATCAAACTTCCATATTTATGTTTTAACCTTTTTAAAACATACACTTTAAATCATCTAAAAATAGTCCATACTTGTATGGTTTTAAATTCCAAAAACATCCAAATCAAATCCATATTTTTCATAGGGTTCAGCCAACCAAGCTGGCCGAACCCAATGGCATAATTTCTTATCCTTTTAAGCCATCTAATCTCAGGTTTAGACCCATGACAAATTCGGCCATACATGACCAAATTATGTCATCCAAATTTATAATTTCAAGCTCTGTAATAAACCAAGCACTTATGTAAAAACTTACCAAAGTTCCTTGCTTTTAATCTTTACTTCTAATCCTTCTTTGCCTTCTTTCCTTTGTTGTTTTGTGCTTGATCTACTGGTGCAAACACCTCTGCTATTCCAGCTAGGAAAAACGAATTGGAGAGAGGGAGAGAGAGATGGAAATTCTTGAATTTCCAATGTGAAAAATGGCCAACCTTGGTGATTGTTTCCTTTAGTACTTCAGCCCCCAAGACCCTCCATTCCCTCATCAATTCTTACCAAAAACGATGGGCCTTGGGTGCTATCCAATGCACCCCTTGGTACCTGCCTATGCAGCCTTTCAACTTCCCAAGCATCACCTCCAATTCCCATGCATTTCATTTAAGATTTATCATGGAAATCACCCCAACAAGTCCCCAACGTGTGGGACTTGTTTTGGTGGTTATGACTGAGCCAAACTTCTCATATTCCCTCTGAACTCACTGATTTACAGTCCCATTGATTTCCATTTTGACTCACCCAACTCACATGTCCAACTCAGCTCATTAATTGACAATCATTTAGTGAATTTGAGTCAACTCATTTTTAATTCAAATTAAATAAAATCAGTTCCACTTAACCTGATTTAATTCACCATTGAACTTATTTGTGGGCCCACATGGTCGGCTGTGGTCAACAAAGTCTTGACCCGTTTTTGACTCCATGACCTAATTATGGGTATTTTGGTCATTTGTAATTGGTTTTTACATATGCATCAGGCCTACCCATTTTTACTCCCACTTGATTTCCAATCAAATCAGCTTAACCCCATTTAATTTAAGTTCACACAACGGTCAAATAATCCATTAAGACCCGTTGGGTCCCATTTGGGCCCTTTGACCAATTTAGCCATTTTTGACCTAATTGATGTACATTACCCATCCAATCAAACTTGCCATTCATAATGTGTTCATATGATCTTAATTTGAGCAATGAGCTCCACCATTTCCTTGCTTAACATCACAAAATAATTAATTTAACACATCAGGGGCATTTTCGTAATTATCCACTTCATTGAGAAATTGGGTTGTTACAGTGTATGGCCAAACCCCATGGAAGAAAAATTAGGGGATGAATATAGTAATTTAATGGAAGGATCGACCATAGGGTTCGGCCATATGTATGGCTGAACCCTATGGAAAGACATTGGTTATTTTATGCGTTTTTGAGGGATGAAAACCATGGAATGTTATGAATGTTTTAAAAGGGTTTAAAATGGATATATAGTTAAAGACGCAATGGCCGAACCCTAATTTTATTATGGCTAAGATGCTAAGCATGAAACATGTATGAAATAGGTGGAAGATCAAGGATTAAAAGGGGGACCAAAGTCAAATGAGTGAGGTTCGGCCATGGTGTATGGCCGAACCCCACTAGAGTTTATTTTATGGACTTGAAAATGGTAATGGATGCAATGGAGAAATTGGAAAGTTAGACATCATAGGGTTCGGCCATGGTGTATGGCCGAACCCCATGGTACAATTTTATGGGTCTATTATGGATCTAATAGATCAAAATGAATGAAGAATCAAATTAAAGAATGGAGGGATCTATTAGGTTTTATGCTATGCATGATTAAATAAATGAATGGACCTATGCTTTGGAACCTAAACATAAGGTGATAGAAGAATGGCAATATTGTAATTAAGTGGAAATAATGAACCCCATGGGGAAGGTTTGATGGACTTAGGGTTTATGTATGTTAGATTAAATGAATGAGAAGTGATATGATCTTGGATGTAAGTTAAATGAGCAAAAAGGGAACTAAAACCAAAGAGGTCAGGTTTGCCCATAGTGTATGGCTGAACCCCACAAAGTTGGGTTTATGGACTTAAATGTAAATAGAAATCAAATTGAACATGGTATGATTGATTGTTGTGTAATAAGGTGACGGGACCTCACAAACAGGTGTGCGATCGTGTAACAGTTGCCAGATTAAAAAGCAAGGACACTTAGTGGTCTTTGGTAGGATTTTACCTCTTTGAAACCATGGATTTATGTACGATGTTTTTATCTTATTTTGATGAATTTATGTTGTAAAAGATATGTTTTAAATGTGAGTTTTAATGCTATGCTTATAATACAAAATAACATGTGTTTCATTAACATCTCATGCATGGCATGGGGTGAAGGATATGTAACCGGAGGGGCCACACTCCGTCGGGGCGTCCGAAAGACCTCTGTGGGATACCTTGATGTGCATTTCCTATCAAGAAGAAACCGGAGGGGCCACACTCCGTCGAGGCGTCCGAAAGACCTATGTGGGGTATCTTGATGATGAGAATTACATCAAGAGGTTATTTGTACTTGTGATGGGTGGGACTCATTGTAACGCCCCGCCCTTTTCCAACCTTCCAAAAATCTGAGTCTATTTTTTTTTTTTTTTATAAATAAGTAAAGTGGAAGAGAGCGGGGAGCGTCACGACGCGAGCTAAGTCCGGACTTCTACATTCCGACCCTTAACTGGCCACCCATTCACGATTCGTGCTCCGTTCAAGGAATCTCGATACCTTGTTTATATAACAGCAAGTCAAGATACTAATCAGTTAATTTCCATTTAAATCTAAGTTCCAAAAACCACCTTGTGGGGTTCGGCCATACCCCATGGCCGAACGTCACCCTACTTTGAATTTGTCCTTTCTTATTATTTAATCACATTAAACCACCTCACACTCCAAACACACTTTGGTAGGGTTCGGCCATATAACATGGCCGAACCTTACTACTTTGGCTTTGGACCCCTCTTTTCAAGTCCTTTGACCAATTCATTCACGTTTACAATTTGACTTGTATTTACGGTTTTGCCATTGGTCTATCCAATGTTTAATTTTGCTAACCACCATCACCCAAAACAAATCCTCCTTAGTGAGGTTCGGCCATATAACATGGCCGAACTTCACCATCTTTAAATAGTCTTTTAATTAAACCCTAAGTCCACAATCATCGCCCATGGGGTTCGGCCATACACCATGGCCAAACCCATGGTTCTTCATTTTTGGCAATATTTACATCCTTGCCACTCATTCTTCCCATGTTTAATCACCTTTTATTTATACATGTCCATAGCCCTAACTGATCCATAAACATGGGTCCATCCATGCCTTATCAATCATGACACAAAACCCATTATAAATCAGCCATTTCCTTAACTTAATACCTATTCACTTAAACATGCCTAGATTCATACTTAACCCATGAAATGACCCATAAAATAGGTCATGGGTTCGGCTATACACCATGGCCGAACCCATGATGTTATTTCCCTCATTTTTCTTGGATCTTTTACAACCTTTTAAATCCACAGTAAGGTTTAAAACCATTTATAATTTCCAAGAGTGATCTTAATTCTAATCATCCCATAAAATGGCCCATGGGGTTCGGCCATACACATGGCCGAACCCTATGGTTCTCTTGATGCAATTCTCCCAATAACTATATATAGTTTATTCACTGCATCTTAGCCATAAAAACAATAGGGTTCAACCATCCCATAGCCGACCCAAAATAATAACTTAACTCCATTTTAAAACCCTTTAAAATCTTCATACATGGTTTGGTTTTTCTCTCTCAAAAACCATACAAATTATCAAATTACTTTCATGGGGTTCGGCCATCCAAAGTGGCCGAACCCTATGATCCATGATTTGAACCCTTTTCAAACACCAAAATCCATGGTTTAACTTTTGATAGATTCGGCCATACCATGGCCAAATCATGTTCCCTTTAACCAATTTATTAAACAAAATTCCATGGAGTACTTACCAATCCTCTAAGCTTTTCTTCTTGCCTTTGATTCTTCCTTGCTCCCTTCTTGCTCCTTTGGTCCTTAGCTGATTGTGAGCTTTGATCAATCATGAAAGCACCAAGGCTGGTTCGGCCAAGGTAGAGGTAGGTTTGAATTGGGAGAGAGAGAGAAACTTGGGATGGCCAATACTCCAAGTCCTTGACTTGAGGGTGGGCGGCCTTGAGTGGAAACTTTGATCTCTTTCTCTTACAATGGTGGCCGGCCAAGAGGAGGAGAGAGTAATTCGGCCAAGAGGGAGAGGGAGAGAGTGGAAATGAAATCCAAACCTTTTCCTTGGTTGATAAGGACCGGCCAAAGGTCGTGTCCCTTGGTGGCACCCCTTTGCAACCATCATGTCTCTTCTCCTCCTTCTTTATGATTCCTTTGGGGGTTTCATCCTACAGATGAAACCTCATGTCCCTTCATCTCACATGACCAATCGGCTGCAACTCTTGTTGTGTCCCATGAGACCGTCCATCTCCTCTTGATTCCCATTAACACCCCGTGTGGGGGTTTCATGCATGAAACAATACTCCCAAGCCACCAACGTGTGGGACTTGTCGTTGTGGTGTTTGAGATGAAGGCAACTCCTCACCTCCCACTTGACTCACTTGAACTAATGGTTTCTTTGGTTTCCAATTTAACTCGCCCAACTCATTGGCACAACTCACCCCATTTAATACCACTCATTTAATGCACTTGAGTCAACTCCATTGTTTGATTCAAATCCAACTCACTTCAGCTCCAACTCAACATAATTTAACTCAACTCTTTTAGTTCACTTGATGGTCCACTTGGTCAACCTGGTCAACATGGTCAACTCGACCCATTGGGTTCCATTTGAACCTCTTGACCCAATTTGGCGCCATGACCCATTTGAGTGACCATTGTCCATTTAAATGTGGTTTACCCATTTGCACATTGCTTACCCATTTATCCTACATTTAACTCCCAATCTATTCAGCCTAACCCAATTAAAATTGGGCTGACCCAATGGTCAAATAAGTCCACCATGACCCATTGGGTCCCAATTGGGTCCTTTGACCCAATTAGATGTACATTATCCATTTAATTTAATTAGATCCTTATAATATGTACATTGGGTCTTAATTGAACAATGGGCCCCACCATTTTCTCATCTACCATCATATGTTTTTAATTCACTATTCCAATGTCATTTTTGTAAATATTGGTATTTTTGAAAAATCGGGGTGTTACAATATAACCTTCTTTTTAAAATTTTCGTCCCGAAAATCGAGCGAAGTAGGGTTTCCAAGTGGCTTCTTCATTACCGTGTCGGTCCACACCACTTTGACAAATTGAATTGCTCGGTTCCGTAACACCTTTTGTTCTGTCTCACGTTATATCTTTTTCTCAGTGAGCCATTTGTGATCTTACGTAGATCAATCTACTCAGTTTCACTTTACCTGCTCTCATAATATTTTCCATACATATGTACTCAATACGTTCTTTCATCTACTTTCTGTGTGAGGTAGACTGTCAATGCGAGCCTATGTTCAAAGCTTTTTCTGATTCCATTTTAACTAGGTTTCTAGTTGCACTCTCCTGGAACTCCATCGGCTAACTACAGAGTCAGCTAGCTAGACTAACTCGGCAGTCGCCCATAGCTTCCCATTCGTGTTTCACTAAACTCTTATATTTTCCGTTAAATCCATCTCCAAAATATTGCACATCTTCATTTGTACATATGTCACTATGTGACTAACACCTTTTGTTCCAACTTCCACGATACCGATACTCGGCATCAATCCAAACCACCATTGAAACCATCATCCACGGTTATTCACATCCATCCCTGGTATCTTTCTTTCAGTAAATACCATCTATCCCTGTTTTATAATCATCCATGAATATAACCCTCCTATGGGTATAATCCATTCATGGAAAATAATTCATCCTTGAGCATTTCATCTACCAATGAGTATCATCTATCTATAGTTAATAACAATCCATGAATATAACCTACCTATGGGTATAATCCATTCATGGAAACCATTCATCCTTGGTATCACTCTGACCATGAGTATCATCTATCCACAGTTAATAACCATCCATGAATATAACCCACCTATGGGTATAATCCATTCATGGAAACCATTCGTCCTTGGTATTACTCAGACCATGAGTATCATCTATCCACAGTTAATAACCATCCATGAATATAACCCTCCTTCTGGGTATAATCCATTCATGGCATAAATAGTCCATTCTTGTTCATAGTTAATCTAGGCATATCTTTCACCATGAAATATTCTATCCGTGGGAACAATCATTCTAATGAGTTACTATATGACTGTGGCAACCATATCAAATCACAAATATACCTCGACCCCTTAGCAAGACTTAAGGCCCATGACTTACAAAGCAGAAGACCCACGTCCAACGTGATCCGGTCTACCTTGCCCTGCATCCCTTCACCCATAGTTGATTCAGTCAAGCTTTAAGGCGGTCGATCCGCGCCTGATGAAGCTAGCACCACCCCCATGAGGTAAAGTAGTACCTAGCTCTGCGCATCCAGGTACATCAAGTATGCAAAATAGCCGTGAGAGCGCCCTCCAGCGCGTAGCATGTGAGGGACCCACTCCTCAACGGTAACCCTACGGGACCAAGTCTCCGTATTTCGTATCAGAATTCCCACAGTCTCATAGCTACTCTAAGCCATACTCATGGAATCTATATTCTTTTCTCATCACTATCACGTGAGATATGCACCCATACCACATCTTAATAAACTCAAGTGGCCTCGTCACATACTCCTCAGTGCCAAAATCCTCATAAACTCTTATATTGCAAACTTTATTGGAAATTATTCGAACTTTCACCACATTACAAGGATTGGTATGGTTAGAACAAACCCTTTAAAACTTTCCCACAACCCTTACAAAATCTTTCTCCTTTTTCCCCGTCATTTCCTTACCCTTCCTTATCTTCTGTAGAAAACCCTGTATTATTACCAAAATCAAAGAAGTTGTCAGGGCATGTAGTTGACGTGTACCCCAACACTCCACAAGTCAAACAAAGTGTCATTCCCGAATGATCCACCGTCTCTGGAGAAGAAGTTGAAATATTCAATCGTCCAGATCCTTGTGACTGAGCTAATCGAGCCGAACACCGGAGAGAACCCTGGAAGTGAGGAGATCTTTTGCTCTGTGGACACTCTCTTTTGTAATGGCCCTGCTGACCACATCGGAAACAGGAATGAGGAGATCTAACATTCCGTGAACACTCTCCTTTGAAATGGCCCTACTGACCATTTCAGAAACAGGAATGAGGAGATTTACCATTCTGTGGACACTCTCTTTTGAAATGGCCTTGCCGACCGCATTGGAAACAGGAACTTCCAGTGGTACTAGTAAAGGCTGAAGATCTCCAAAAGTAGGGTCTGAATCTTCTGCGAGCGCAAAAAGTATTTCCCCCACCCCGACCATTTCGGTCCTGTGTTTCATTGAGAGTTGTGTCCCCATTTCCTCTAAAGAGTTGTTGTAGAACAGAAGTGACTACCGCTTGTACTAGGTTCCGTAGTTCAGGAGGTACTTCAGGAATGTTTGCACCATTCTAACCCTCTCCGTTATGTTCTTCTTCCTTTGGGGCCTTTTTCCCTAAGTCAAGGAAACATCGGTTGACTTAGCTTCTAAGTAAAGTTTTGTGTTCTTCATAATTTGGGGAAATTGCCTGTAATGCCCGCCCCTTTTTCACCCGCTTTCTGAAAATCAGAGTCTTTTTTTTTGAAATAGAAGAGTGAGAGAGGGCGCGGACACCACGACGCGAGTTAAGTCCGGGCTTCTAAAGCCCGGCTCTTAACTGGCCAACCCCACGCGTGCGCGGAGCTAAGTCCACGAGAACGGTTCACTCGTAGGAAGTAAGCTCGCGGATTATAATTATTGCGGAACATGATAATGGAGTCTATCCTACCGGTTTTTAGATAGAAGGGAAGATACAACATTGAATTACCAAATTGCCCCTATGTTCATATTTATATCACAAAATGTAATCGTCCATAAGTAACGTCCAAACCATCGCAAGAAATGTAAACTTATACAACCCGACAAGCTAAGTTACTTTAAAATTACATCTCCAAAATGTAAACGTAAATAAGCTTAGACTGCGCTGCCCAAGCTCCTAAGCTTGGCTCCTGTCATGTCCACCGCTTCCGCCATCCCCTGCGTCATCAGCTAGGGTAGAAGTAGGGCGTTAGTCAACGCGCCCAGTAGGACTCCGAGTAGGGCTAGCATATGGATTAGTGATAACACATATACTGATAAAATAACATATAACAAAATAAGCATGTGATGAATGTTATGCCATGGGTGCCTATGTCATGTGTCCCACCCATCATCCGTATGATCATACAATGTATTGTCCCCATGTTTACTTCTCGGTCGCCCCGACGGAGCATGGACTCCGGTTATAGCCCTCAGACTATCCCCATGTCTGATTCTCGGTCGCCCCGACAGAGCATGGACTACGGTTTGTTTATTTTTTTCCGCCCATGCCATGCATGAGATGTAGTGCATTATGCTATGTAGTATATAGATAAACCATAATTTTGATATACCATACATAGCCATATAATGCAAAATATTAAAATATAATCCATATGATTCATAACTTAAAACATATCATAAGATAAATCATAATCATAAATCCATCATAAGCCAAATCAAAATAATTTAGAACACCATCACATATCCATCGCTTACAAGAAGGTAGGAATCCTACCGAATACCGTGTAGCATTCCGTTACGTTTTCCGCTCGATAATCCGGTCGCCGATCACGTACCGTTTGCGACGTGCGATACCTTATTACATTTACCGAACTTAGTCCATACGTTATCCACGATTAAGTTCATAATTGATCCATCTAATTAGACCCATTAATGGCCATTAATTATGTTATAATTTTATCACAAATCAGCCCTTATCTTAGCCCATTATCCATTAGTTAAAACACATAGATAAATCCCATTTTTGGCCAATTTACGAGCCTAAAACGCAGCAACTATCCGCTTCATTTAATCATTCATAATGTATTCGATTTTCATGTCTAATCCACATAGGGTTCGGCCATGTACCATGGCCGAACCCATGGCTCTTCAATGTGGTACTTATTTACCGTTTTGCCACTCCTCTCTCATGGTTCAATCATCCATTCGTTTATGTATCTTCTAAGTCCAAACTTCATCCCTAATTTAGATCCTTTAGGGTTTCATTGACCATGACCTAACATCCATAAAAACAGCCACCTAATTTAATTAAATTTGTAATCATCTAACTCCATAATGATTCAATAATTGGCCCATAATCATGACCTCCAAATGGGTCATGGGTTCGGCCATACACCATGGCCGAACCCATGGTGCCTATTTCCATTCCCTTGGGTCCATTTTACCTTCACCAAATGAAATTAAATCATTCATTTAAAATCCCATTTTTCATCTCATTTAAAACATCACATATCTACTCATAAATCCATTTAAATTTATCATCTCTTTCCATCATTTTCCATTTCTTTTACCTTCATTAAAAATCACTAAATCATCACCATAGGGTTCGGCCATGGTATGGTTCATGGCTCACTTTCATGGATGTTATTTTAAAGACTACGTTTTGTCCCAAATTAATCCATTTTGAAATTACTAATCTTCGCTCATTTTGGCCCTTTAAAACAAACTCCTAAGCATTGATACATACATTAACCTTAGCCTAAAATTGATCCAAAATTGGGTCATGAGTTTCGGCCATACATCATGGCCGAACCCATGATGTTTCTTTCTCCATTTTTCTTGGTTTCATTTACCCATTTTAACATACTTCCAAATGAAGACTAAATCATCCATCTAAATCCTCATTTCCATCAAAAGATTACTACATACCATACTTACTCATCTATTCAAATTCCTATTCCTTCATATTATTTTCCATGCCTAAAAGTCCCATAACCTTACTATAGGGTTCACCTTTATGGATGCCATTTTCAAAGACTCATGTTTTGTCCCAAAAAATAATCCATTTAAAATCACTAACCTTCATTCATTTTGGCCCTTAAAAAAAAACTTATATCATACACTTTGTAATCCATTTAAAACTATCATCTTCTCCATCATTTTCTATCTCTTCATTCTCATTAAAATAATTAATCATTACCATAGGGTTCGGCCATGTACCATGGCCGAACCCATGGTTCATGGTTTATCTCCTCCATGCCATTTTAGAAGCCATAATAATCATGTGCATTCCCCCATGATTTTCTCATCTTAACAGTGCTTTAAAATCACCCATTCTTAACCATTTGAAACTTAATTTTCATTAACCATTCTCCACCATTTTAAACCTTCACACCTTAATTACAACTCATCTACATTTACCATGGGGTTCGGCCATGCTACATGGCCGAACCCTATGGCCCATTAAACCATAAAAATCCAATTTTCCTATGTTTAATAAAGACTTATAAATTCCATTAAAAATTCCATTCTTCCATTTCATCCATTTTTATCCATTTCTTATCCTATCTTTTGATGGATCTTAGATCCATGGCCCACAACATTTTTGGCCATATTTGGTCTAAGAAATGGATTCCATATCTTATCTTTTAAAAATATAAACTCTTATTTAAGAAATTCTTACCGCACCGACGACTCCTCCGGTCCTTCTTTCTTCTTTGCTTTCTTTAGCCCTTTCTCCTTCTTTCTCTTCTTGATGATCGGCCAAGATGAGCTTGATCAATGGTGTGGCCTCCAAGCTTAGGATCGGCCAATATTGAGTGAGTTTGTTTGAGAGGGATGGAGAGGGGAAGGTGATGGAAAACAAGATCTTAGCCTTTGATCTTGAGGTGGTGATGGTTGATCAATGCTTGGTCTTCCCTTTTCTTCTTTTCTTTTCCTCTAAGTCTTCTTATTTTCTTCTTTTCTTCTCTTGATACATGGAGGGACGGTTTTTGGGTGTGAAGAGAGGGAGAGTGAAATGAGAGGGACGAGATGGAAAACCCATCTCATCTTTGGTCTTACTTGGACCATACCCCTCCATCATGTCTCCACCAACCAAAGTATGGGCTCCCTTGACCTTGGTGGTGGTGGTTGAGACCCAACCACCAAGCATGGCTCCCATGTCCTCTTTGACTTGTTTATGTTGACCCTAATTAATCAACTTAATTAATTAAGTCAAGTCCTCACTTAGGTTAATTAATTTCTATCCAATTTAATTCCATCAAATTATCTATCTAATAAGTCCACCCATGGTTGACCAAGTCAACCATGGTGGACGGTCCCCACCTATACCTACCCCACCCGCCACCTCACTTGATGACGTGGAAGTGGTCCCCACTTGGCCATGTTATTTTAATTCCATTGATTTTAAGTTTGATAATTTTACAATAATTTTAATCAATTTAATTTACCTTAATCCACCTTAGTCTTCTTAAATTTATCCATGGTTGACCAAGTCAACCATGATGGTTGGTCCCACTTTTTCCTTGGTCCACACGCCACCTCAATTGGTGAGGTGGAGGTGGGCCCCATTTGGTCATATTATTTCATTTCATTACTAACTTAGGGGTTTTAATTCCAAATCACCCTTTTTAAATTAATTGGCCCACCATTGGGCCCACGGCCCAACCGATTATTTTCTACCCCTTTACCATAGGGTTTGGACCAATTTTGATCCATTGGGTCCCACATGGTGATCGGGCCCACTTTGACTCAAATTGACTATCTTTGACCCAATTACTTCTCATTGACCCATTAAATGGATTTCATCCAATTTGTGGCCCAATTGGCCATTCTTGGACCCTTGTCCCAACTTTTGATCCATTTGGTATTCCATCATGTCAAAATTCAATTTAAAATCAATAAATGCCAAATATATATTGATTCGAAAATTCGGGCTATTACATTGCCAAATCAACACTCTTTGTATTTCTTTGTTTTTGGGGAAACTTCCTAAGTATCATGTATCATTTCTCAATTTGGGGAAATCTTAATGTTCTCCTGTTCTCGGGAAAACCTCCCTAAGTATCATGTGTTACTTCTCAATTTGGGGATATTGGGGAAGTATATTCTATTTTGCTATGTTTGATAAATCCAAATTTGATGATTGTACTTGCTTTGCTATCTTTCATTGTTGTCCTCAGATTGATTGTTTAGTCTGAGTCTATCGAAATAAATTAATCTGGCCCCCAGTCAGCGGACTCCGAAGAGTCGGTCAGTTGGGATTCTTATCTGTCAGTGAGACATGAAACCGTCTTAATCTTACTTCGATGATTCAACTTCCCGTTTCGCTCTTATACCAACTGTAACGCCTTCCCTTTTCCAACATTCCAAAAATCATAGTCTATTTTTTTTTTTTTATAAATAAGTAAAGTGGAAGAGAGCGGGGAGCGTCACGACGCGAGCTAAGTCCCGACTTCTACATTCCGACCCTTAACTAGCCACCCATTCACGATTTGTGCTCCGTTCAAGGAGTCCCGATACCTTGTTTATATAACATCAAGTCAAGATACTAATCATTTAATTTCCATTTAAATCTAAGTCCCAAATACCACCTTGCGGGCTTCAGCCATACCCCATGGTCGAACGTCACCGACTTTGAATTTGTCGTTTCTTTTTATTTAATCACATTAAACCACCTCACACTCCAAACACACTTTGGTAGGGTTCGGCCATATAACATGGCCGAACCTTACCATTTTGGTTTTGGACCCCTCTTTTCAAGTCCTTTTATCGATTCATTCATGTTTACAATTTGACTTGTATTTACAGTTTTGCCATTGGTCTATCCAATGTTTAATTTTGCTAACCACCATCATCCAAAACAAATCCTCCTTAGTGGAGTTCGGCCATATGACATGGCCGAACCTCACCATCTTTAATTAGTCTTTTAATTAAACCCTAAGTCCACAATCATCCCCCATGGGGTTCGACCATACACCATGGCCGAACCCATGGTTCTTCATTTTTGGCAATATTTACATCCTTGCCACTCATTCTTCCCATGTTTAATCACCTTTTATTTATGCATGTCCATAACCCTAACTGATCCATAAACATGGGTCCATCCATGCCTTATCAATCATGACACAAAACCCATTATAAATCAGCCATTTCCTTAACTTAATACCTATTCACTTAAACATGCCTAGATTCATACTTAACCCATGAAATGACCCAAAAAATAGGTCATGGGGTTCGGCCATACATCATGGCCGAACCCATGATGTTATTTCCCTCATTTTTCTTGGATCTTTTACAACCTTTTAAATCCACAGCAAGGTTTAAAACCATTTATAATTTCCAAGCGTGATCTTAATTCTAATCATCCCATAAAATGGTCCATGGGGTTCGGTGATACACATGGCCGAACCCTATGGTCCTCTTGATGCACTTCTCCCAATAACTATACATAGTTTATTCACTACATATTAGCCATAAAAACAATAGGGTTCAGCCATCCCATAGCCGACCCAAAATAATAACTTAACTCCATTTTAAAACCCTTTAAAATCTTCATACATGGTATGGTTTTTATCTCTCAAAACCATACAAATTATCAAATTACTTTCATGGGGTTCGGCCATCCAAAGTGGCCGAACCCTATGATCCATGATTTGAACCCTTTTTAAACACCAAAATCCATGGTTTAACCTTTGATAGATTCGGCCATACCATGGCAAAATCATGTTCCCTTTAACCTATTTATTAAACAAAATTCCATGGAGTACTTACCAATCCTCTAAGCTTTTCTTCTTCCCTTTGATTCTTCCATGCTCCCTTCTTGCTCCTTTGGTCCTTAGCTGATTGTGAGCTTTGATCAATCGTGAAAAGACCAAGGCTGGTTCGGCCAAGGTGGAGGTAGGTTTGAATTGAGAGAGAGAGAGAAACTTGGGATGGTCAATACTCCAAGTCCTTGACTTGAGGGTGGGCGGCCTTGAGTGGAAATTTTGATCTCTTTCTCTTACAATACTGGCCGGCCAAGAGGACGATAGAGTGATTCGGCCAAGAGGGAGAGGGAGAGAGTGGAAATGAAATCCAAACCTTTTCCTTGGTTGATAAGGATCGACCAAAGTTGGTGTCCCTTGGTGGCACCCCTTTGCAACCATCGTGTCTCTTCACCTCCCTCTTTATGATTCATTTTGGGGGTTTCATCCTTGAGATGAAACCTCATGTCCCTTCATCTCCCATGACCAATCGGCTGCAACTCTTGTTGTGCCCCATGAGACCGTCCATCTCCTCTTGATTCCCATTAACACCCCATGTGGGGGTTTCATGCATGAAACAATACTCCCAAGCCACCAACGTGTGGGACTTGTCGTTGTGGTGTTTGAGATCAAGACAACTCCTCACCTCCCACTTGACTCACTTGAATTAATGGTCTCTTTGGTTTCCAACTTAACTCGCCCAACTCATTAGCTCAACTCACCCCATTTAATACCACTCATTTAATGCACTTGAGTCAACTCCATTGTTTGATTCAAATCCAACTCACGTCAGCCCCAAGTCAACATGATTTAACTCAACTCTTTTAGTTCACTTGATGGTCCACTCGGTCAACTTGGTCAACATGGTCAACTCGACCCATTGGATCCCACTTGAACCTCTTGACCCAATTAGGCGCCATGACCCATTTGAGTGACCATTGTCCATTTAAATGGGGTTTACCCATTTGCACATTGCTTACCCATTTATCCTACATTTAATTCCCAATCCATTCAGCCTAACCCAATTAAAATTGGGCTCACCCAATGGTCAAATAAGTCCACCATGACCCATTGGGTCCCAATTGGGTCCTTTGACCCAAATAACCACCTTGACCCAATTAGATGTACATTACCCATTTAATTTCACTAGATCCTTATAATATGTACATTGGGTCTTAATTGAACAATGGGCCCCACCATTTTCTCATCTACGATCATATCTTTTTAATTCACCATTCCAATGGTATTTTTGTAAATATTGGTATCTTTGAAAAATCGGGGTGTTACACTCATTGCATTTGACTCATTATATATGATTTGTACTAACCATGTGTTGACCCTAAATGGAATACCTAATGGGCGCGTTGTTCTAACGCCCTATTTCTACCCTAGTGGATGATAAAGGAAACGAGGGGAACGATGAACGCGAAAAGGGCCAAGCATAGGAGCTTTGATGCTTTTAGTTTTTATTTTGCTTAAGAAACTCATGGACTTGTAATGTAAACACCCCGCCCTTTTTCACTATGCTTTCCGAAAATCAGAGTCTAATTTTTTTTAAAATTAAGAGTGAGATAAAGAGCGGGACGTCACGACGCGAGTTAAGTCCGAACTTCTAAAGTCCGACCCTTATCTGGCCAACCCTACGTGTGCATGGACTAAGTCCATGAAAACAGTTCACATGTGATAAGATACTTGCGGAATTAAATCATAAACTGCGGATTATAATAGAACCTAACTCTAGTCCATTTTTAGATAGCAAAGTACTCCGTCAATTATAAATGATTAACTTAAATAACCAAAGTAACCATTCACAAACCATAACAAATATCTAAATTATTACATGCCGATTACTAGCTACTCAAAATACAAGTTCTTGAGTAACTAAAATAAAATGATATCCAATCACATATCCAAGCTCTTATGCTTGACTCCGTACACGTTCCTCGTCCCTTTCCTTTCCTACATCATCCACTAGGGTAGAAGTAGGGCGTTAGAACAATGCGCCCAGTAGGTATTCTATTAGGGTCTACACATGGTTAATACAAATCATAGATACTATCATAATGTCAAAAACCATATAAACCATGCCATGTCATGATGTCAAATGCAATGAGTCCCACCCATCACAAGTACATATAAATACCCCCACATACATCTTTCGGACGCCCCGACGGACTGTGGCCCCTCTGGTTTCTTCTTGATGGAAATACACATCAAGGTATCCCACATAGGTTTTTCGGACGCCCCGACGGAGTGTGGCCCCTCCCGTTACATAACCTTCACCCCATGCCATGCATGAGATGCTAATGAAACACATGTTATTTTATATTATAAACATAGCATTAAAGCTCACATTTGGAACATATCTTTTACGACATAAATTCATCAAAATAAGAATAAACCATCATACATAAACCATATTTCAAAAAGGTAGAATCCTACTAAAGACCACTAACGTGTCCTTGCTTCTTAAACCGGTATCCGCTCACGATCGCGCACCGTTTATGAAGTGCCGTCACCTTGTTACATATCAACAAGTCAAGTAATGTTCCAACCATGTCTAAGTGCATAATATATGCCTTAGTCGGGTTCGGCCATACACTATGGCCGAACCTGACCCACTTAGTTTTTGGGGTTCCTTTTTAATCCATTGGTCATTTTAATCATGTGGGCCTAAGATCAGCCACCCTTTGATTCATTAACCCAAATACACATAATTTCATCATTTGAAAGTCCCTAAGTCCTAAAAGCACTCCCGATGGGGTGTATGGCCGAACCCATGGTCTTTCATTTTTTACCATAATTACATTTTTGCCATTATTCCCATCCCTTCATGCTTAGGTCCAAAATTGATCATTCATAAGTCACAAGCTAAAACCCCAAGTCCACCAAATATTCCCCCATGGAAAGGTTTATATCATATCCTTAGATCTTTATTTACAACTCCAAGTCCATACACATGACTTCATTTTAATCTTCCATGATCATTAAAACAACACATTCATCCATTAATTTTCTTCCATGGGGTTCGGCCATGCACTATGGCCGAACCCTATGGTTCCATATTTCCTCTTTTAAATCCAATCAAAACATCTTAACCCTCCATGGTTTTCATTCTTCTCGAACTTATTAATAACCAATGAACTTTTCATGGGGTTCGGCCATAGGTTCCTCCTTTCCATTAAAATACCCCAAATCAACCCCAAATTTTCTTCCATGGGGTTCGGCCATCCACCATGGCCGAACCCTATGGTTCCTTTCTTTAAACAAAATTTATAAAAATACTTACCGGTTCCGTGACTCCTCCGGTTTTCCTTCGTTCCGACTTGTTCTTTCAATCCTTTCTTTCCTTAGCCTTTTCCTCCTTCTTCTTGATCCTTTGGCCGAGTGTGAGAGCTTGAGAGAAAGATAGAGTTCGGCCAAATTATGTGGGTTTGAGAGAGAATCGGCCTTGAGTGAAAGGGAGAGGAGTTTGGGATGTAAACACTAAGTTCTTTTCTCTTTTGTCCTTGTGAGTGGTCCGCTAAGAGAGGGTTTGAGGAAGAGAAACAGCCAAAAGGGAGAGGGAGAGTTCGGCCTTGTTTGAATTTGAAAATTAAACCCAAAACTCCCCATTATCTCTCCAACGTGTAGCCTTGTTTGAAATTGAAAATTAAACCAAAACTCCCCATTATCTCTCCAACGTGTAGCCTTGTTTGAAATTGAAAATTACACCAAAACTCCTCATTATCTCTCCAACCTGTAGCCTTGTTTGAAATTGAAAATTAAACCAAAACTCCCCATTATCTCTCCAACGTGTAGCCTTGTTTGTATTTGAAAATTAAACCACCTTCATTATCTCTCTATGTGGGAGTTTCATCTTCATTATCTTCCTTATTTCTACATGAGATGGAACTCCAAGACTCCAACGTGTATGTCATTATTTGAATTTGAAATGTAAAACCGTCCCCCTTGTTTGAATTTGAATTGTACCACCATCCCCTTTGCTTGAATTTGAATTATACAACCATCCCTTTGTTTGAATTTGAATTGTACAACCGTCCCCTTTGTTTGAATTTGAATTGTACAATCGTCCACATCCAACTCATTTAACGCACTCATCCATTTAACTCAACTCACCTCTTTAATTTAATTCCAGTCAACTCAACTCACTTGGTGGTCAACCAAGTCAACCACGACCCATTGGGTCCCAATTGGCCATTTTGACGTAATTAACAAATTTTGACCCAATTAACAATCTTGACCCAATTGAATACATCTTACCCAATTATTTCAATTGCAACCATATCCACAATCCGTTGGGTCTTAATTGGACAATTGACCCAACACTTTACCCATCTAAGGTCCATATCTAATAATTCACAAATTAAATGGCAAATTTCATATATATTGATAGCATGAAATTCCGAAGTGTTACATGTAATTTGAGTAGCTAGAATTCGGCATGTAATAACTTAGATAACTTTGCGATGGTCTGAATGGTTTGTTGGATATTTTAAGTTAAGTTTAATTATGATTAAAGACTTGAAGTACTTTGTTATCTAAACTGGAATAGAATTAGGTTCTATTATAATTCCGCAGTTATGATTTTAATCCGCATGCTTATATTATTATGTGTGAACCGTTTTCATGGACTTAGTCCATGCACACATAGGGTTGGCCAGTTAAAGGTCGGACTTTAGAAGTTCGGACTTACCTCGCGTCATGACGTCCCGCTCTCTATCACTCGAAAAAAAAATAGACTCTGATTTTCGGAAAGCGAGTGAAAAGGGGCGGGGCGTTACATTATGAATCTAGGTTATGATCAATTTTCGACCTGAGCATGAAGTGATGGGAATAATGGTAAATGTGTAAATATGGGAGAAAATGATAGATCATGGGTTTGGCCATGGTGTACGGCCAAACCACATGAGGAATGTGTTTGGTGGACTTAGATTATTATTAATGTTAAATAATTGTTGCATAAGTGATGAGATTAGTGAATCAAAAGATGAATGGTCTTGGACTTAATTAAAAGATCAAAGGATTTGAAAAAAGAACTAAAATCAAGATGGTGAGGTTCGGCCATGTTGTATGGCCGAACCCACTAAGGTGTATTTGGTGGACTTAGGGTTTTTAAAGTGGTCTACTTGTATATGATTGGTTAAATCAAAAGAGGGACAAATTCAAGTGGGTGAGGTTCGGCCATGTTGTATGGCCGAAGATTGACTTGTTGATATGTAACAAGGTGACGGGACCTCATAAACAGTGAGCGATCGTGAGCGGTTTCCGGTTTAAGAAGCAAGGACACTTTAATGGTCTTTGGTAGGATTCTACCTCTATGAAACCATGGGTTTATATATGATGGTTTTTATCTTATTTTGATGAATTTATGTTGTACAAGATATGTTCCAAATGTGAGTTTTAATGCTATGTTTATAATATAAAATAGCATGTATTTCATTAGCATCTCATGCATGGCATGGGGTAAAAGATATGTAATTGGAGGGGCCACACTTCTTCGGGGAATCCGAAAAACCACTGTGGGGATACCTTGATGTGCATTTTCCATCAAGAAGTAACCGGAGGGGCCACACTCTGTCGGGGCCTCCGAAAGACCTATGTGGGGTTACCTTGATGATGAGAATCCCATCAAGAGATTATATGTACTTGTGATGGGTGGGACTCATTGCATTTGGCATCATGACATGGCATTCTTTTATATGGTTTTGACATTATGTTATTATATATGATTTGTACTAACCATGTGTAGACCCTAAATGGAATACCTACTGGGCGCGTTGTTCTAACGCCCTACTTCTACCCTAGTGGATGACAAAGGAAAGGAAAGGGACGATGAACGCGATTGGAGCCAAGCATAGGAGCTTGGATATGTGATTGGATTATATTTTGTTTAAGTTACTCATGGACTTGTAATTTGAGTAGCTAGATTTCGGGCATGTAATAACTTAGATAATTTTGCTATGGTTGAATGGTTTGTTGGATATTCAAGTTAAGTTTAATTATGGTTAAAGACTTGAAGTACTTTGCTATCTAAAAAGGAATAGATGTAGGTTCTATTATAATCCGCATTTTGTGATTTAATCTGCATGTATATGTTATTATGTGTGAACCATTTTCATGGACTTAGTCCATGCATACATAGGGTTGGCCAGTTAAGAGTCGGACTTTAGAAGTTCGGATTTAGCTCACGTCGTGACGTCCCGCTCTCGCTCACTCTTCTATTTAAAAAAAAAATAGACTCTGGTTTTCGTAAAGCGAGTGAAAAAGGGCGGGGCATTACAGTTGGTATCAGAGCGAAACAGGAAGATTGAATTTTTCGAAGTAAGATTAAGACGGTTTCATGTCTCACAAACAGATAAGAATCCCAATTGACAGACTCTTCGGAGTCCGCTGCAGGGGGGCCGGATTAATTTACTTCGTTAGACTCAGACTGAACATTCAATTTGAGAACAACAATGAATGATAGCAAGGGAAGTACAGTCAAAATAATTGGATTTATCAAACATAGCAAAATAGGATATACTTCCCCGATATCCCCAAATTGAGAAAACGAATATTAGATACTTAGGAAATTCCCTCAAAAACAAAGAAAAACCAAGAGTGCTTATTTGGAAATTTCCCCAAAAGTAGGAAAATACAAACTTTACGATGAAAACGAAGTCATGATATTTTTCAATGGCTTAGGAAAAAATGCCTCCAAAGAGAAGGACCCGATAGAACCCAAATGGGGATGAAGAGGAGGTAGAACAACCTCAAAATGAGGAGAAACAAGAAAATACTGTGAATATACCAGTGGTACCACCGGATCTACAAAACTTGGTTCAAGCGGTGGTCACTTCGGCTCTTCAACAGCACTTGAACGGAAATGGAACCACCAGCGAGACCAATGACAGGAGCATGGTCAGGGATTTTGAGCAACATTGCCCTCCTTACTTCAAAGGGAAAAAAGGGGCTGTAGGAGCAGAACATTGGCTGAAGAAGATCACTCAGATCGTGACCCTACTCAAGATTTCGAGTCATGCTGACAAGATTTTACTGGCCACATCACAACTGATCGATGACACCGGTAAATGGTGGGAGGTGGTAGAGAAGCAGCGAGCACTCCTTCCGGAAGGAGAGAGGACTGTAATGACTTGGGATCAGTTCTCAACTACCTTCTTGGGCCATTATTTCCCTGAGGAGGAGAAGGAGCGCCAGACTCAAGCTTTTCTATCTTTGGTGCAAGGTACCATGACAGTGGCAGAGTACCACCAGGAGTTTCTCATTTTGTCTTGTTATGCATTCTATATGGTGGATACAGAGTATCGAAGGACACGCAAGTTTGAGCGGGGCCTTCGGCCACGCATTAGGGCCAAGGTAACCATATTCAAGGCAGCTACATTGGCAGAGGTGGTCAGCAGGGCCTCTATAGCAGAGCAAGAGATGGCTGAGTTAGTGCATTTTGACAACCGCTGAGCTCAGAGTGGGAGGGGTACATTTCAGCCCAACAAGAAGTTCCGACCGAACTTTAGCAGACCCTCACCATCCACTGGGTCAACAGGGGGCTTTCGTCCCAATCATCCCTCCCCATCTGCATCAGTCACTCAGGTTCCAAGAGGGGTGAACAACTGCTTTCATTGTGATCAGCCAGGCCATTTTAAAAGGGAATGCCCACAAGTCAGCAAACCCTCTTATTCCAGAGGTTCATTTCGCCCACCAACTAGACCAGCTAATTTAAGAGGAGGCAAGACATTTAACCAGGCGGGACAAGCGCCTACAGGATCTGGACGGTTGTTTACCTTAGCTCCTCCAACAGCAGTGGCTCACTCTGTGATTCAAGGTATGGCTGTAGTCAGTAGTTCCTACGCCTTTGCTTTATTTGATTCTAGAGCATCCCATTCTTTCATATCTGCTGCATTCATATCCGTAACTGGAACTTTAGGACAAAAACTGTCCACATCACTCACCATTGTATCCCCCATCGAAGACACGTCATTGGGGCTTATATGCACAGCAGTGAATACTGAACTCGCTGGACTCAGATTTGAGTTCAATTATTTGGTACTCGATATGACCGAGTACGATATTATCTTCGGCATGGACTGATTGGCTAGTTTCAGGCCAACATTGATTGCTATCGCCACAGGATGACATTTTGGTCACCCGAGGGAACACAACATGTGGTGCTTACTGACAAACAAAGTAGACTGCAAGAAGGGTGAAACCACTTGGTATTGAACAGTATCAAAATCAACAAGGCACCGGTGGCTGAACTTCCAGCAATAGTAAAGGACTATGCTGATGTATTTCCAAATGAACTCCCCAGCTTGCCTCCCATGAGGGAGATTAATTTTGAAATCAAGCTGTATCCTGGCACTTCACCTGTGTCATTACCACACTACCGGATGGCACCAGCAGAGATGTCCGAGCTAAAGAAACAGATTGATGAACTGTTCAGACTGGGTTGCATCCGGAACAGTACATCATCTTGGGGAGCTCCTGTGTTGTTTGTGAAGAAGAAGGACGGTACACTCCGTATGTGTGTGGATTACCTAAAACTAAACCAGCTGATAGTTAGAAACAAGTATCCTCTACCAAGGATCGATGATCTATTTGATCAACTTAGAGGTTCCAACCATTTCTCTAAGATTGATTTGATGTCCGGATACCACCAAATCCGGGTCAGGGAGGAAAACATAGAGAAGACAGCCTTCAGAATGCAGTATGGACTATATGAGTTTGTAGTCATGCCGTTTGGACTCACCAATGCACTGGCTGTGTTCATGGATCCAATGAACAGGATTTTCCGTCCTTACTTGGACCAATTTGTCATTGTATTTATTGATGACATTTTGATTTATTCCAAAACTCAGGAAGAACATGCTGAGCACCTGAGGATAGTTCTAGACACTTTGAGGAAGAACAAGTTATATGCCAAAGCCAGCAAGTGTGAATTCTGGCTACCCAAGGTTAACTTCTTGGGACATGTCATATCAGCAGAAGGTATAGCCGTGGATCCGGCTAAAGTGGCGGTAGTGAGAGAATGGAAAGCGCCAAAGAATGTAACGGAGATCCGTAGCTTCTTGGGATTAGCTGGTTACTACAGGAAGTTTTTCATTGACTTCTCCAAGATAGCATCTCCACTTACTCGACTCACTCAGAAAGGAGTCAAATTTGAGTGGTCAGTTGTGTGCAATCAGAGATTTGAGGATCTGAAAGATAGACTTACAATGGCTCCTATTCTGATTTTACCAGAAAGAGGCAAGGGTTGTGAGGTATAATGTGACGCTTTAGGAGAGGGACTTGGGTGTGTCCTCAGTCAAACTCATCGTGTGGTGGCTTATGGTTCAAGACAATTGAAAATACATGAACGCCTCTATCTTACGCATGATCTTGAACTAGCCCCAGTGGTCTTCGCTCTCAAAAGCTGGAGACACTATTTATATGGCGAGAAATTTGAAGTGTTTTTGAGCTTGAAGTACTTGTTTGATCAGAAAGAACTCAACCTGAGGCAGCGCAGATGGATGGAATATCTGTAGGATTATGAGTTCGCACTTCGTTATCACCTGGCAAGGCAAACAAGGTGACAGATGCCCTCAGCCGTATATCATATGCATCAGTGGCATGTTTGATCAGGACAGAATGGGAGATGCTGAATACCATACGAGAGTTCAATTTATATATCAATAACCATGGGAGTATGTACAATTTGATCATACGGTCCAACATGGTTACCAAGATTGAACAGGAATAACGAATAAACCCGGAAGTGGAGAGACATGGGCCAAGATGTCTACTGGTGAAGTCATACCGGAATGGGAGTTACGACCAGGATAGGGTCTTGTATTCCGAGGAAGGATATATGTGCCTAAAACTGCAGAAAAGAATTACTGATTGAGGCATCTCAGACCAAACTCTCTATTCATCCGGGTAGCGCCAAGATGTATCACGACCTGAAAAGACATTACTGGTGGCACGGACTCAAGAGGGATGTGGCAGACTTTGTGGCTCATTGCTTAACTTGTCAGCAGGTTAAGACAGAACCTCAAAAGCCACCAGCGTTACTCAAACCCTTACCAGTGCTGGAATGGAAATGGGAACACATCTCCATGGATTTTGTGACAGGGTTGCCAAGGTCTTCAAAGGGCAATGATGCAATATGGGTCGTGGTAGACCGACTGACCAAGTCTGCACATTTTCTTCCCATTAAGATGACAGACTCATCTGAGACTTTGGGTCGGCAGTATATAAGGATATCATCCGATTACATGGTATTCCCCGGACTATCGTGTCCTACAGAGATGGCCGATTTACTGGCAGAGTATGCAGTCGGTCATGGGAACAGATCTACTGACTAGTACACCATTCCATCCTCAGACTGATGGGCATTCTGAGAGGACATTACAAACATTGGAGGATATGCTGAGAGCATGTATGCTAGATTTCAAGGGTGGATGGGAGGATCACTTGCCGCTGATAGAATTCTCATACAACAACAGTTACTAGGCAAGCCTCCAGATGGCTCCATTTGAGGCTTTATATGGTAGACCATGTAGATCACCCATGTGCTGGACAGAGGCCGGTGAATCTGCACTGATTGGACTTAAGTTGGTTGCAGAGACTACAACGCAGATATAGGTGATACGGCAGCATCTATTGGTTGCGCAAAGTCGTCAGAAGAGCTATGCTGACAAGATGAGGAGGTTCCTTGAATTTGAAGTGGGGGACATGGTGTTCTTGAAAGTCTCGCCACAAAAGGGACACATGAGCTTTGGAAAGAAGGGGAAACTGTCACCAAGATATGTGGGACCGTTTTCGATCATAAGAAGGATGGGGGATGTGGCTTATCAATTGGCACTTCCTTCACAGTTGACATCTTTGCACGATGTGTTCCATATATCGATGTTGAGGAAGTACAATCCTGATCCCTCTCATGTACTGAATATACAAGACATAGATGTCCAAAGCAACGTGACATACGTCGAAAAGCCTGTTCGAGTGGTGGACACAGAACAAAGGGTATTACGGAACCAAGCGATCCAGTTTGTTAAGGTGGTATGGGATCGACACAGTAATGAGGAAGCCACATAGGAACTGGAGTCGGAATTGAGACCAGCTCATCCTGAGCTATTTATATAAATGTTTGAAACCCCACTTCGCTTGATTTTCGGGACGAAAAATTTAAAAAGAGAGTTGTATTGTAACACTTCGGAATTCTATGTTATCAATATTTATGGAATTTTCCATTTTAATTGTGAAATAACTGATATGAACCTTAAATGTGTAAGGTGTTGGGTCAATGGCCCAATTAGGACCCAACGGTTATAGTATAAGGTTCAATTTACAGTAAATGGATAAGGCGCATTTAATTGGGTCAAAATGCCCAATTGGGACCCAATGGGTCGTGGTTGACTTGGTTGATCACCAAGTGAGTTCAAGCCTAATTAAATGGGGCTGAATTAAAATGAGAATGCAATCAAGTGAGTGAGTGGATCTTAAAGTGATGAGTTAAGTGAGTTGAGTTGATTTGAATTAAATTATATGAGTTAGGTGAGTTGGAATGAGAGTTTCATCTCATGGATGAAACCCTCACTTGAATCATTAATGGAGAGGTGGGGAGTTTTGTTTATTTCAAATTCAAACAAGGATACACGTTGGAGCCTTGGTGTTTCATCTCATGGATGAAACTCCCACATGGAGAGATAATGGAGGTGGACGGTTACACATATCAAATTCAAACAAGGATACACGTTGGAGCCTTGGAGTTTCATCTCATGGATGAAACTCCCACATGGAGAGATAATGGAGGTGGATGGTTACACATTTCAAATTCAAACAAGGATACATGTTGGAGCCTTGGAGTTTCATCTCATGGATGAAACTCCCACATGGAGAGTTAATGGAGGTGGACGGTTACACATTTCAAGTTCAAACCCTCTCTTGGCCGATCACTCTTCAAGACCAAAGACATAGAGTTTCATCTCAAAGTTCTATCATTCTCCCAAAAGGCCGAACTCTCCATTTCTCTCAAGCTCTCACACTCGGCCAAAGGATCAAGAAGAAGGAAGAAAAGGCTAAGGAAGGAAAGGAGCAAGAAGGAGTGAAAGAAACCGGAGGAGACGCGGAATCGGTAAGTGCTCGATAAATTGCAAAACTAAGAAGAAAGTGGTCAAGGAAATGGCCGAACCCTAATTTTATTATGACTAAAGACCCAATGATGAACCATAGGGTTCGGCCATGTTGTATGGTCGAACCCCATGGAAAGGAATTAAGGAATTTTTATGGGTCAAAGTATTTTTAAGAGAAGATGATAGAATCTTGAGGGATAAAAATCATGGACATATGGGTATGAGTTTAAAAGGTTTTTTTTTTTTTAAAGGGTTTAAATGGATGTGTGTATGAGAACCATCAAAGGACTAAATCTTAGTTGTATGATTTTTTAAAATAAATTAAGGAACCATAGGGTTCGGCCATGTTACATAGCCAAACCCCATGGAAGTGTGGTAGTAATGGTTTATGGACTTAAGTATTTTTATATCATGGTAAATGATGATAAAAAAGGAAGAATCTAAACCTCATGGAGGGACCTTGGTTTATGGACTTAAAATGGTGATGGATTCAATGGAGAAATTGGAATTTAGACATCATCGGGTTCGGCCATGGCGTATGGCCGAACCCCATGAACCTTCTTAAATGGGTCATTTGTGGTTCTATGTATGTGTAAAGGAAGGGATTATCAAAACAAGGAATAAAGGGAATTATTGGAGTTTTATGTTATGATTTATGAATCACTTATGAATCTAGGTTATGATCAATTTTGGACCTAAGCATGAAGTGATGGGAATAATGGCAAATGTGTAAATATGGGAGAAAATGATAGATCATGGGTTCGGCCATGGTGTATGGCCGAACCACATGAGGAATGTGTTTGGTGGACTTAGATTATTATTAATGTTAAATAATTGTTGCATAAGTGATGAGATTAGTGAATCAAAAGATGAATGGTCTTGGACTTAATTAAAAGATCAAAGGACTTGAAAAATGGACTAACATCAAGATGGTGAGGTTCGGCCATGTTGTATGGCCGAACCCCACTAAGGTGTATTTGGTGGACTTAGGGTTTTTAAAGTGGTCAACTTGTGTATGATTGGTTAAATCAAAAGAGGGACAAATTCAAGTGGGTGAGGTTCTGCCATGTTGTATGGCCGAACCCCACAAGTTGTGTTTATGGACTAAACCTAATGTTAAATCAAATGGAATATGGGATTGACTTGTTGATATGTAACAAGGTGACGGGACCTCATAAACGGTGCGCGATCGTGAGCGGTTGCCGGTCTAAGAAACAAGGACACTTTAGTGGTCTTTGGTAGGATTCTACCTCTTTGAAACCATGGGTTTATGTATGATGGTTTTTATCTTATTTTGATGAATTTATGTTGTAAAAGATATGTTCCAAATGTGAGTTTTAATGCTATGTTTATAATATAAAATAACATGTATTTCATTAGCATCTCATGCATGGTATGGGGTGAAGGATATGTAACCGGAAGGGCCACACTATGTCGCGGCGTCCGAAAAACCACTGTGGGGATACCTTGATGTGCATTTTCCGTCAAGAAGTAACCAGAGGGGCCACACTCCGTCGGGGCATCCGAAAGACCTATGTGGGGATACCTTGATGGTGAGAATCCCATCAAGAGGTTATATGTACTTGTGATGGGTGGTGTAACGCCCTGCCCTTTTTACTCGCTTTCCTTTCCGTAAATCAGAGTCACGACGCGACGCGACCTAAGTCCGAACTTCTAAAGTCCGACCCTTAACTGGCCAACCCTATGTGTGCATGGACTAAGTCCATGAAAACGGTTCACACATAACAATATAAACATGGAGAATTAAAATCATAACATGCAGAATTATAATAGAACCTAGTTTTATTCCATTTTAGATAGCAAAGTACGTCAAATCTTTAATCAAAATTGTCATAACATAATTGTCCAAATAGACATCCAACCATAGCAAAATATCTAAATTATTACAAGCCCGAAGTCTAGTTACTCAAATACAAGTCCATAAGTAAATTAATCAAAATATAAACTATAATCATCCAATCTCCTATGCCTGGCCCGTTTCGCATTCATCTTTCCCCTTGTTTCCTGTATCATCCAATAGGGTAGAAGTAGGGCGTTAGAACAACGCGCCAAGTAGGCATTCCAATTAGGGCTAACACATAGTTAGTACAAAACATATATAATAGTAACATAATGTCAAAATCCATATAAACCATGCCATGTCATGATGTCAAATGCAATGAGTCCCACCCATCACAAGTACATATAAGTACCCCCACATAGGTCTTTCGGACGCCAAGATGGAGTGTGGATGCTCCGGTTTCTTCTTGATGGAAAAGCACATCCAGGTGCCCCACATAGGTTTTTCGGACGCCCCGACGGAGTGTGGCCCCTCTGGTTATATATCATTCACCCCATGCCATGCATGAGATGCCAATGAAACACATGCTATTTTATATAATAAACATAGCGTTAAAACTCACATTTAAAACATATCTTTTTCAACACAAAATCATCAAATAAGATAAGAAACATTGTACATAAACCCATGGTTTCAAAGAGGTGGAATCCTACCAAAGATGACTACGTGTCCTTGCTCTTTCGTCCGGTAACCGCTCACGATCGTACACACCTTGTGAGGTCCTGTTACCTTACAACATATCCATAAATCAAAATCCATGTTCCATTTGATTTTTCTATTATATTTGAGTCCATAAACAGATCCTCCTTTTGTTGATTAATCAAGTCCAAGTAGACCATACCCCTTTTATTCATTAATCTAATCATAAACAAATTAATCATCTAACATACATCAACTTTTCAATTCAGTCGACTGAATCAGGAACTCAGTCGACTGAAATATACTCAGAACTGTCTTATCCCTAACGCGTTACTTTTCAGTAGACTGAATCACAGGTTCAGTCAGCTGAATCTGAGTCAAAACCTTCGTATCCCTAGTCAATCCTCTTTCAGTCGACTGAATCAAAGATTTAGTCGGCTGACTTTGGATCAGATTGGCTGTATGTTCGGTCAGTGTAGATTCAGTTGGCTGAATCCATGATTCAGTCGGCTGAATCCTCAACCAACAGTTTTCGTGTTTGTTAAGCAATTTATAGATTCAGTCGGCTTAAACTTCCAGAATCCTTTTTCTTATTCGTTACGTCTGTGTTCAATCAACTGAATCACCAGATTTAGTCGGCTGAAACTTCTAGAAACTCTTTCTATTTTCCGCCACCATTAGTTTAGTCGACTGAATCTCATATTCAGTCGGCTGAAACTCCAAGAAATCCATTTTCGATTCGTCCAATACCAGTACAGTCGACTGACTGTTTGTCAGTCTTCTCCATTGCATATTTTGTACATCCTTCCTCATGATCTAAATACATGAACATAATTCCATAATTGTTTATGGGGTTCGGCCATACTCCATGGCCGAACCCATGGTCTAAGGATTTTGACCAAAAAATCCATTAAAACCCTTAAACATCTTTAATAACATTGCACTGTTTTCATCCCTCAAAAATCCATTAAGCAAAACCAATTTTCCTCCATGGGGTTCGGCCCTTCATCATGGCCGAACCCTATGGTTCATCAGCTTCTCTTAAACCATTTAAACCCATATAAATTTATTAACCAATTCCCTTAGTTTTCATCATTAAAAATCCATACATTAAACCACGTCTTTCCATGGGGTTCGGCCATGGTATGGTCCATCCTTTCCATTAAAATTATCGTAATCATCTCCCAAGTTTCTTCCATGGGGTTCGGCCATACACCAAGGCCGAAGCCTATGGTTCTTTTCTTTAAACAAAATTATCGAAACTACTTACCGGTTCTACGACTCCTCCGGTTTTCCTTCGTTTGTTCTTTCTCTTTCTTTAGCCTTTTCCTCGTTCTTCTTGGTCTTTCACACAGCCGAGATTGTGACTGGGGAGAGAGGGAGAGTTCAGCCTTGGTGTGTGTATTGCTGTGCGCCCCTTCCCTCTTTCTTTTATCAACTTCCAATCGGTCTATCTTGTTGAGATAGCAAGTCACAATTTCAGCCGTGTAATATATATAGAAGTTGCCATGCGCCCCTCTTGCTTCTCACTTTGGAGAGTCCTTTAATTTAGCAATTTCCTTGGTGCTGCTCCCAACAAGGTAAGGACTCCTTTTGGCGCATGATCATCTTGGATATGGATATCTCCTATACACGGCTAAGACATCATCTCTAATTCTCTCCATGCGCATAATCATGGATTGCATATCTTAGATATGCAAATCTCACATACATGGCCAAAGATCTTTTATTTAATATTAGCCATATTGCATTATTATTTAACTCAGCCCCATTTAATTTGAATTGAACTTTATAACATATCCTTTGGATCTTAATTGGGCAATGACCCAACACTTTACCCATCTAAGGTCCATGTCTAATAATTCACAAATTAAATGGCAAATTCCGTAAATATTTATAACTTGAAAATCTGGAGTGTTACAATGCAACCCTCTTTTTAAAATTTTCGTCCCGAAAATCGAGTGAAGTAGGGTTTCAAACATTTACATAAATAGTTCAGGATGAGTTGTTCTCATTTCAGACTCAAGTTCCCAAGTGGGTTCCTATATGCCATGTCGATCCCATACCACCTTGACAAACTGAATCGCTCGTTTCCATATTACCCTTTGCTCTATGTCCACCACTCGGACAGGCTTTTCGACGTATGTCACGTCACTTTGGACCTCTATGTCTTGTATGTTCAGTACATGAGAGGGATCAGGATTGTACTTCATCTACATCGATTTATGGAATACATCGTGCAAAGATGCCAACTGTGAAGCGAGTGCCAATTGGTAAGCCACATCCCCATCATTCTTATGATTGAAAACGGTCCCACATATCTTAGCGACAATTTCCCCTTCTTTCCAAATCTCATGTGTCCCTTTCGTGGCGAAACTTTCAAGAACACCATGTAACTCACTTCAAATTCAAGGAACCTCCTCCTCTTATCAGTATAGCTCTTCTGACGACTTTGCGTAGTCAATAGATGCTACCGTATCACCTGTATCTGCGCTGTAGTCTCTGCAACCAACTAAGGTCCAATCAGTGCAGGCTCACCGGCCTCTGTCCAGCACACAGGTGATCTACATGGTATACCATATAATGCCTCAAATGGAGCCATCTGGAGGATTGCCTGGTAACTGTTGCTGTATGAGAATTCTACCAACGGCAAGTGATCCTCCCATACACCCTTGAAATCTAGCATACATGCTCTCAACATATCCTCCAATGTCTGTATTGTCCTCTCAGAATGCCCATCAGTCCGTGGATGGAATGCTGTACTAGTCAGTAGATCTGTTCCCATGGCCGACTGCATGCTCTGCCATACTCTGTCGGTGATTCGACCATCTCTGCCGGACACTATAGTCCGAGGAATACCATGCAATCTGATGATATCCCTGATATACCGCCGACCCAAAGTCTCAGATGAGTCTGTCATCTTAATGGGAATGAAATGTGCAGACTTGGTCAGTCGGTCTACCACGACCCATATTGCATCGTTGCCCTTTGAAAACCTTGGCAACCCTGTCACAAAATCCATGGAGATGTGCTCCCATTTCCGTTTCGACACTGGTAAGGGTTTGAGTAACCCAAGTGGCTTCTGATGTTCCGTCTTAACCTGATGACAAGTTAGGCAATGAGCCACAATTTCTGCTACATCCTTCTTGAGTCCGTGCCACCAGTAATGTCTCTTCAGGTCGTGATACATCTTGGTGCTGCCCGGATGAATTGAAAGTTTGGTCTGATGTGCCTCAATCAGTAACTCTTTTCTGTAGCTCTTAGGCACATATATCCTTCATCGGAATACAAGACCTTGTCTTGGTCATAACTCCCATTCCAGTATGACTTCACCAGTAGACATCTTGGCCCATCTCTCTTCCACTTCCGGGACTACCCGCTGTTCTTGTTCAATCTTGGTAACCATGTTGGACCGTATGATCAAATTGTACATACTCCCATGGTTATTGATATACAAGTTGAACTCTCGTATGGTATTCAACATCTCCCATTCTGTCCTGATAAAACATGCCACTGATGCATCTGATATGCGGCTGAGGGCATCTGCCACCTTGTTCGCCTTGCCAGGGTGATAACAAAGTGCGAACTCATAATCTGCCAAATATTCCATCCATTTGCGCTACCTCAGGTTGAGCTCTTTCTGATCAAACAAGTATTTCAAGCTCTTATGATCTGAAAACACTTCAAATTTATTGCCATATAGATAATGTCTCCAGCTTTTGAGAGCGAAAACCACCACGGCTAGTTCAAGATTGTGCGTAGGATAGAGACGTTCATGTATTTTCAATTGTCTTGAACCATAAACCACCACACGATGAGTTTGACTGAGGACACACTCGAGTCCTTCTCCTGAAGCGTCGCATTCTACCTCGCCTCTTTCCGGGAAAATTAAGATACGACTCGTTGTAAGTCTATTTTTCAGCTCTTCAAATCTCTGGGTGCACACATTTGACCACTGAAATTTGACTCTTTTCTGAGTGAGTCGGGTCAGTGGAGATGCAATCTTGGAGAAATCAATAATAAACTTTCTGTAATAACCAACCAATCCCAAGAAGCTACGGATCTCGGTTACATTCTTTAGCGCTTTTCATTCTCTCACTGCCGCCACTTTAGCCGGATCCACGGCTATACCTTCTGCTGATATGACATGTCCCAAGAAGTTAACCTTGGGTAGCCAGAATTCACACTTGCTGGCTTTGGCATATAACTTGTTCTTCCTCAAAGTGTCCAGAACTATCCTCAGGTGCTCAGCATGTTCTTCCTGAGTTTTGGAATAAATCAAAATGTCATCAATAAATACAATGACAAATTGGTCCAAGTAAGGACGGAAAATCTTGTTCATTGGATCCATGAACACAGCCGGTGCATTGGTGAGTCCAAACGGCATGACTACAAACTCATATAGTCCATACCGCATTCTGAAGGCTGTCTTCTCTATGTTTTCCTCCCTGACCCGGATTTGGTGGTATCCGGACATCAAATCAATCTTAGAGAAATGGTTGGAACCTCTAAGTTGATCAAATAGATCATCGATCCTCGGTAGAGGATACTTGTTTCTAACTGTCAGCTGGTTTAGTTTTAGGTAATCCACACACATACGGAGTGTACCGTCTTTCTTCTTCACAAACAACACAGGAGCTCCCCAAGATGATGTACTGTTCCGGATGCAACCTAGTCTGAACAATTCATCAATCTACTCCTTTAATTCGGACATCTCTGCTGGTGCCATCCGGTAGTGTGGTAATGACACTGGTGCAGTGCCAGGGTACAACTTGATTTCAAAATTGATCTCCTTCATGGGAGGCAAGCTAGGGAGTTCTGTTGGGAAAACATCTGCATAGTCTTTTACTATTACCGGAAGTTCAGCCACTGGTGCCTTGTTGATTCTGATACTATTCAATACCAGATGACTTAACCCTTCATGCAGTCTGCTTTGTTTGTCAGTACGCACCACATGTTGTTTTCCCTCGGGTGACCAAAATGTCACCCTGCGGCAATAGCAATCAATGTTGGCCTGAAAACTAGCCAACCAGTCCATGCCGAAGATAATATCATACTCTGTCATATCGAGTACCAAGTGATTGAACTCAAATCTAAGTCTAGTGAGTTCAGTATTCATTGCTATGCATATAAGCCCTAATGATATGTCTCCGACGGGGGATACAATGGTGAGTGATGTGGACAGTTTTTGTATTAAAGTTCCAGTTGAAGATATGAATGCAGCAGATATAAAAGAGTGGGATGCCCCAGAATCAAATAAAGCAAAGGCGTAGGAACTACTGACTACCGCCATACCTTGAATCACAGAGTGATCCTCTACTGTTGGAGGAGCTAAGGTAAATAACCGTCCAGATCCTGTAGGCTCCCGTCCCACCTGGTTAAATGTGCTGCCTCCTCGTGAGTTAGCTGGTCTAACTGGTGGGCGAGATGAACCTCTAGAATAAGAGGGTTTATTGAGTTGTGGGCATTCCCTCTTAAAATGGCCTGGCTAATCACAATAGAAGCAGTTGTTCACCCCTCTGGGAGCCTGAGTGACTGATGCAGATGGGGAGGGATGATTGGGACGAAAGCCCCCTGTTGACCCAGTGGATGGCGAGGGTCTGCTAAAGTTCAGTCGGAACTTCTTGCTGGGCTGAAATGTACCCCTCCCACTCTGAGCTCTGTGGTTGTCAAAACGTACTAGCTCAGCCATCTCTTGTTTTGCTACAGTGGCCCTGCTGACCACCTCTGCCAATGTAGCTGCCTTGAATATGGTAACCTTGGCCCTAATGCTTGGCCGAAGGCCCCGTTCAAACTTGCGTGCCCTTCGATACTCTGTATCCACCATATAAAATGCATAGCAAGACAAACTGAGAAACTCCTGGTGGTACTCTGCCAACGACATGGCACCTTGTACCAAAGATATAAAAGTTTGGGTCTGACGCTCCTTCTCCTCCTCAGGAAAATAATGATCCAAGAACGTAGCTGAGAACTGATCCCAAGTCATTGCAGTTCTTTCTCCTTTCGGAAGAAGTGCTTGCTGCTTCTGTATCACCTCCCACCATTTACCGGCATCATCGATCAGTTGTGACGTGGCCAGTAAAATCTTGTCAGCATGACTAGTGATCTTGAGTAGGGTCAGGATCTGAGTGATCCTTTTCAACCAATGTTCTGCTCCGACAGCCCCTTCTCTCCCCTTGAAGTAAGGAGGGCGCTGTTGCTGGAAGTCCCTGACCATGCTCCTGTCATTGGTCTCGTTGGTGGTTCCATTCCCGTTCAAGTGCTGCTGGAGCACTGAAGTGACCACTGTTTGAACCAAGTTTTGTAGTTTAGGAGGTACCACCTGTATATTTACACTACTTTGTTCCTCCTCCTCTTGGTGGGATGGTTGTTCTTCCTCTTCATGTCGAGATTGTCGTTCCTCCTTTTCATGTTGAGATTTTTCTGCCTCCCTTTCCTTCCCTTTCTGGTTTTGTCAGGTATTTCTCTTTAGAGGCATCTTTCCCTAAGCCATTTAAAACATCATGACTTAGTTTTCATCGTAAAGTTTGTATTCTCTACTTTTGAGGAAATTTCTAAATGAGTACTCTTGATTTTGTTTCGTTTCTGGGGGAATATATCCTATTTTTCTACGTTGGATAAATCCAATTATTTTGACTGTACTTCCTTTGCTATCAATTTGTGTCTAACGAAGTAAATTAATGCAGGAGGGCCAGATTAATTTACTCCGAAAGATTCAATCTTTCTGGTTCGCTTTGATACCAACTGTAACGCCCTGCCCTTTTTCACTCGCTTTCCTTTCCGTAAATCAGAGTCTATTTTTTTTTTTTATAAACAAAGAGTGATAGAGAGCGGGACGTCACAACGCGAGCTAAGTCCGAACTTCTAAAGTCCGACCCTTAACTGGCCAACCCTATGTGTGCATGGACTAAGTCTATGAAAACAGTTCACACATAACAATATAAACATGCGGAATTAAAATTATAACATGCGGAATTATAATAGAACCTAGTTCTATTCCATTTTGGATAACAAAGTACGTCAAATCTTTAATCAAATTTATCATAACATAATTGTCCAAATAAACATCCAACCATAGCAAAATATCTAAATTATTACAAGCCCGAAGTCTAGTTACTCAAATACAAGTCCATAAGTAACTTAATCAAAATATAAACTATAATCATCCAAGCTCCTATGCCTGGCCCGTTTCACGTTCATCGTTCCCCTTGTTTCCTGTATCATCCACTAGGGTAGAAGTATGGCGTTAGAACACCGCGCCTAGTAGGTATTCCAATTAGGGCTAACACATGGTTAGTACAAAACATATATAATAGTATCATAATGTCAAAAACCATATAAACCATGCCATGTCATGAGGTCAAATCCAATGAGTCTCACCCATCACAAGTACATAAAGTACCCCCACATAAGTCTTTCGGACGCCCCGACGAGTGTGGACCCTCCGGTTTCTTCTTGATGGAAAAACACATCAAGGTACCCCACATAGGTTTTTCGGATGCCCCGACGGAGTGTGGCCCCTCCGGTTACATATCCTTCACCCCATGCCATGCATGAGATGCCAATGAAACACATGCTATTTTATATAATAAACATAGTTCATTAAAACTCACATTTAAAACATATCTTTTTCAACATAAAATCATCAAAAAAGATAAGAAACATTGTACATAAACCCATGGTTTCAAAGAGTTGGAATCCTACCAAAGACCAATACATGTCCTTACGCTTTCTTCCGGTAACCGCTCACGATCGTACACACCTTGTGAGGTCCCGTTACCTTATAACATATCCATAAATCAAAATCCATGTTCTTTTCTTTAAACAAAATTATCGAAACTACTTACCGGTTCCGCGACTCCTCCGGTTTTCCTTCGCTTGTTCTTGCTCTTCCAATCTTTCTATTTCTTTAGCCTTTTCCTCATTCTTCTTGGTCTTTCACACAGCCGAGATTGTGACTTGAGAGAGAGGGAGAGTTCAGCCTTGGTGTGTGTATTGCCGTGCGCCCCTTCACTCTTTCTTTTATCAAGTTCCAGTTGGTCTATCTTGTTGAGATAGCAAGTCACAATTTCAGCCATGTAATATACATAGAAGTTGTCATGCGCCCCTCTTGCTTCTCACTTTGGAGAGTCCTTTAATTTAGCAATTTCCTTGGTGCCGCTCCCAACAAAGTAAGGACTCCTTTTGGCGCATGATCATCTTGGATATGGATATCTCCTATGCACGGCTAAGACATCTATCTCTAATTCTCTCATGCGCATAATCATGGATTGCATATCTTAAACATGCAAATCTCACATACACGGCCAAAGATCTTTTATTTAACTTAGCCATATTGCATTATTTTTTAACTCAACCCCATTTAATTTAAATTGAACTTTATAATATATCCGTTGCATCTTAATTGGGCAATGACCCAATACTTTACCCATCTAAGGTCCATATCTAATAATTCACAAATTAAATGGCAAATTTCGTAAATATTTATAACTCGAAAATCTGGAGTGTTACGAGTGGGACTCATTGTATTTGACAGCATGACATGGCATTGTTTATATGGTTTTGACATTATGTTATTATATATGATTTTTACTAACCATGTGTGGACCCTAAATGGAATACCTACTGGGCGCGTTGTTCTAACGCCGAACTTCTACCCTAGTGGATGACACAGGAAAGGAAAGGGACGAGGTACGCGATCGGAGCCAAGCATAGGAGCTTGGATATGTAATTGGATTATATTTTGTTTAAGTTACTCATGGACTTGTAATTTGAGTAGCTAGATTTCGGGCATGTAATAACTTAGATAATTTTGCTATGGTTGAATGGTTTGTTGGATATTCAAGTTAAGTTTAATTATGTTTAAAGACTTGAAGTACTTTGCTATCTAAAAAGGAATAGATCTAGGTTCTATTATAATCCGCAGTTTGTGATTTAATCCGCATGTATATATTATTATGTGTGAACCGTTTTCATGGACTTAGTCCATGCACACATAGGGTTGGCCAGTTAAGGGTCGGACTTTAGAAGTTCGGACTTAGCTCGCGTCGTGACCTCCCTCTCTCACTCACTCTTTTATTTAAAAAAAAAAATAGACTCTGATTTTCTGATGGCGAGTGAAAAAGGGCGGGGCTATACAGTTCAGCCATTGGCTCCTTGTCTAGTCTGATGTTGTTCAGTACTAGACAGTTCATTTCCTCATGCAACCTCCTTGTCATTGGAATGCTCTGTCTGTCAGCATGTATCACATATCGTTTTCCCTCGAGCGACCAAAATATAACCCTGCAGAATGCAGTCAATGTTGGCCTGGAGGTTAGCCAACCAATCCATGCCAAAAATGATGTCGTACTCTATCATCTCAAGTACCAGATAGTTGGACTCAAATTTGAACCCAGCTAGTTCAGTGTCTACCAAAGTGCAAATCAGACCAACTGATGTGTCTCCAATAGGGGATACAATAGTAAGTGCGGTGGACAATTGTTGTAGTAAGATGACAGTAGCAGATATGAAGGCAGCAGATATAAAGGAGTGGGATGCTCCTGAATCAAATAATGCAAAAGCATAAGAACTACAACTACTGCCATACCTTGAATCACAGAGTGATCCACCGTCTCTGGAGGAGGAGCCAAAGTATACAGTCATCCAGATCCTGTCGGAAGAGGTGCCCATCCTGTCTGGTTATATGCTTTGGATGCTTGAGACTGAGCCTGTCGAGCTGGAGGACGGAAGGAACCCCTGGAGTGAGGAGGTCTATTGATTTGTGGACACTCCGTCTTGAAATGGCCCTGCTCCACACTGGAAACAGGTGCTAACACCTCGAGGAGCCTGAGAGACGGATCCTGATGTGGAGGGCTGATTGGGACGAAAACCTCCAGTGGACCAAGTCGAAACTGAGGGTCTCCCAAAGTTGGGTCTGAATCTCTTATTCGGGTGGAAATCATCTCCCCTGCTTTGACCTCGTCGATTATCCACAAAATTGACTGTTTCCATTAGTTCTTTCTCAGCTATACTAGCTCGACTAACCACTTCCGTCAAAGTAGCTGATTTGAATAATGTGACCTTAGCTCTTAAGCTAAGTCGTAGGCCTTGTTCAAATTTTCGAGCCTTCTTGTATTCTGTGTCTACCATGTACAAAGCATAACATGATAGACGGAGAAACTCCTCATAATAGTCCACAATCGTCATGATACCCTGAACCAGAGATATGAACGCTTGTGTCTGGCGCTCTTTTTCCTCCTTTGAAAAATAATGATCCAGAAACAATCCAACGAACGGGTCCCATGTCATCTCAGTCCTTTCCCCCGCTGGAATCTGTGCTTGCTGACGTTCTATAACTCTCCATCATTTGCCGGCATCATCCACCAATTGTGAGGTAGCCGGCAGTATCTTGTCCTCATTACTGGTGATCTTAAGCAGCTTCAAGATCTTTGTAATGTTCTCAACCTAGTTTTCTGCTTCTACAGGTCCCTCTTTCCCTTTGAAATAACGGGGACGCTGCTGTTGGAAGTCCCTGACCATATTCTAGTCTTGTGATTCATTGGAGGTTGCGCCTCATTGTCGTTCTGATATTGCTGTAGAACGGAAGTGACTACTGCCTGTACTAAGCTCTGCATCTCAGGATATACCTCAGGAATGTTCACACTATTCTGTCCCTCTTCCTGCTGTGGGTGTTGTACCTCTTCCTCCTGAGGCGGGGTTTGTCGGGTATTTCTTCTTCTCGGAGGCATTTTCCTAAGTCATTGAAACATTGCTTGAATAAGTTTTTCTCATAAAGTTTTATGTTTACATAGTTTGGGAAATTGCCTAATCAGCATCTTGTATTTCTTGTTTTGGGAAATTTTATACGTATCACATGTTGTTTCTCATTTTGGGGAAATATGTCCTATTTCGCCATGTTTGATAAATCCATAATTATAGTTATTGTCATTCCCTTGCTGTTATTCTTTTCATCAAGTGCGGTTCTCAGATTGAGTGCTTACAGTCTGATTCTCAACAAAGTAAATTAATCCGGCCCCCGTGCAGCAGACTCCGAAGAGTCAATCAATTGGGATTCTTATCTTGTCAGTGAGACATGATACCGTATTAATCTTACTTTACAAGATTCAATACTTCCGGTTTGCTTTGATACCAACTGTAACGCGCTGCCCTTTTTCACTCGTCGAAAATCAGAGTATATTTTTTTTTATAAATGAGAGAGAGAGCAGGAATATCACGACACGAGCTAAGTTCGGGTTTCCAAAACCGGGCCCTTAACTGCCCATCTTTACGTGTGCGTGGACCAAGTCCACTAAAAGCTTTCACACGCTTACAAACAATTGCGGAATAAACATATGGATAAGGTTTCATTCATAAACACGACATCAATATTAATCAAGGAAGTCAATCACATAAAATTTACTTAAGTTTAAATATCCAAATATATCATTAAACCATAGCAATATAATATAAGTTATAACAATCCCAAAATTAACAGTTCTCCCAATACATCAACTCAAATCCATTAAATTGAATAAGCACAAACTGCCCAAGCTCTTATGCTTGGCTTCTTTCACGTCCCATGTCCTTTTCATTCCCTGTTACATTATCTAAAGGGTAGAATTAGGGCATTAGTCAACGCGCCCAGTAGGAATTCCAAATAGGGTTATGTACACATAAGATCAATATGAAAATCATGATAAATATATCAAATCAAAACAGTAAAGCATCTCATAGTATAAAAAAAAAGAGCATGATAATCATATCCAAATTATGCTAATGTATGTGCCATGTCATGGGTGCCATACGTAACACCCCGGATTTTCAAGTCATCAATATAGATGAAATTTGCCCATTTAAATTGTGAATTATTGGATATGGACCCTAGATGGGTAAGGTGTTGGGTCAATTGCCCAATTAAGACCCAACGGATTGTGGATATGGTTTCAACTGAAATAAATGGTTAAGATGTATTCAACTGGTCAAGATTGTTAATTGGGTCAAAATTTGTTAATTGGGCCAAAATGCCCAATTGGGACCCAATGGGTCGTGGTTGACTTGGTTGACCACCAAATGAGTTCAAGTTTTAAATTAAGTGGGGTTGAATTAAATTGGAAATGGAATCAAGGAATTGAGTTGATTTCAAATGAGTTAAATTAAAGTGGTGAGTTGATTTAAAGAGTGAGTGAAGTGTGAAGATGAAGGTGTTTTTGTTGTTTCAAAAACCAAACCAGGGGTTACACGTTGGAAGTGTGGGAGTTTCATCTCATGGATGAAACCCCCAAATGAATCACCAATGGGATGTGGACCGTTTTGTTGTCCAAGTCAAGACAAGACCGTTGGGTACATGGGAGTTTCATCTCATGGATGAAACCCCCAAATGGGTCATTAATGAGAGAGGTGGCGGTTTTGTGGAGGTTACACAAGGTCACACCGTTGGAGACATGGGTGTTTCATCTCATGGATGAAACCCCAAAATGAAACATAAAGGATGGAGGTAAATGGGCATGGGAGTTACAAAGGGGTGCCACCAAGGGACACCACCTTTGGCCGACCATCATTAACCAAGAAAAGAGTGGAGTTTGATTTCACTCTATCCCTCTCCCTCTCTTGGCCGAATCACTCTCAAGGCAAGAACACTTAGAATATTTTATCTCACTCTCTCCCTCTCACACAAGGCCGACCTATCCCAAAGACAAAGTAGGAAGGACTTAAAGTTTCATCTCAAGATCCTCTCCCTCTCACAAGAACCTAAGGCCGACCCTTTCACAAGGATCAAGAAGGAAGGAAGAAGAGGCTAAGGAAGGAAAAGATCCAAGGAACAAGTCGGAACGAAGAAAGAAACCGGAGGAGTCGCGGAATCGGTAAGTGCTTGATAAATTTCATAAATAAGAAAAGAGGGTCAAGGGTCAAGGACAATGGCCGAACCCTAATTTTATTATGGCTAAAAGACTCAATGATGAACCATAGGGTTCGGCCATGTTGTATGGACGAACCCCATGGAAAGGTATTAAGGAAGATATATGGGTCTAAGTGATTTTAAAAGGAAGTGATGGACCATAGGGTCCGGCCATGTTGTATGGCCGGACCCCATGAAAAGACATTGGTTATATTTTAATGGATTTGAAGGATGAAAATCATAGATGTATGTGTATGATTTTTAAAGGTTTAAAAGGCTTTAAATGGATGGATGTATGAGAAGCATCAAAGAATCAATCATAGATGTATAATATGTTTTAATGGAAATAAGGGACTATAGGGTTCGACCATGTTGTATGGCCGAACCCCATGGAGAGACAATGATGGATAGTGTTGTTAGATGATTAATTTATAAGTGATTAGATTAATGAATCAAGATGACATGATCTTGGATTTAAATTTATAAGATCAAAGGATTGCAAAGAGGGACCAAAAATCAAGTGAGTGAGGTTCGGCCATGGTGTATGGCCGAACCCCACTAAGGTGTATTTTGTGGACAAAGGGTTAATTACCCCTATCTAGCAATCCCGATCAAGGCCGAAATATCAATGGTTCACATAGCTTCTTTCAAGCTACTTTTCAAGCCCCAAGTCATGTCCAGACAACTCATAACTTGGCTTGCTATCCAATATACTCCCTCCCATGCCATGCATGAGATCATGAATGCAATAATGCCTTTTCATTTCAAATCACATGCTACCATCGAAAACAGTTTCATAATCATTTACATTTATTTAATCAAAGTAAGTTATCATCTTTGGAAATACAAATCAGTAACACAAATATATATATATATATATATACATATGTAGACATATAGATATGTATACATATACAGATGTATACATATACATATGTATATATATATGTAGATGTATATATATACATATATATCTATATATATACATATATCTATGTATGTACATATATACATACATATATATACATATATACATACATATATATATATATATATATATATATATACATATATATATATATATACATATATATATATATATATATATACATATATACATACATATATATATATATATATGTACATACATACATATACATATACATATACATACATATATATATACATACATATATATATATATATATGTATGTATATATATATATATATATATATATATATATATCTATATATATGTATGTATATATATATATATATATATATATATATATATATATATCTATATATGTATGTATATATATATATATATCTATATATGTATATATATATATATATAAGATCCACATGTATGTTAATAAGGTAGGAATCCTACCAGATTCTAGTATACTATCCTTGCTGTTTTTGTGAAGATCACGTTCAACGATTACGTCGAAACCAGCTACACACTCTTTTGCGAAATCTCTTTACCTTAACGAATTCATTCATAGACATATGTTAATTTGAATATCCATCTAGTCTCCATCATCTCCTACATCCTTCCAAATACACTTAAGTTTCTGAAAACATAAAAAAAATCAACATTTCAATTCAGTCGACTGAATCATACCCAGATACAGTGTTCTGCCTTACCCGCAGACTTTCAGTCGACTGAACTACACATTCAGTCGGCTAAAATCCAACTCGGAACTGTTTTAACCATGACTCTTAATCTTTCAGTCGACTGAATCACAGATTTAGTCGCCTGACTCTAAGTCAAACCCTTTGTATTCTCGGTCAATGTTTGTTCAGTTGACTGAATCACAGATTCAATCAGCTGACTTTGGATAAGATTGACTATGTGTTCGGCCAGTATAGATTTAGCCGGCTGAATCATCAACTAACAGTTTACGTGTTTTACAAATATTCGTTCAGTCGATTGAATCATAGATTCAGTCGGCTGAAACACATTAGATCATTTTACTTCTTCGATACGTCTATGTTCAGTCAACTGAATCCCAGATTCAGTCGACTGAAACACCAATAAACCCATATATTTTAATCAACCCTTGTTCAGTCGACTGAATCACAATATTCAGTCAACTGACACTCCCAGAAATGGCTTTCTGTCTTCAGCCAACACCAGTTCAGTCGACTGACTGTTTGTCAGTCTCTTTTGTTTGATTATTTTGTACATCCTTTCTTCATAAAATCCACTCCTTAACATTCTTACATTTATATATTATCATTCATATAACTCCTAGTGAATTTTCTCTGCCCTCTAGCCAAAGCTAGAATCTTTTCATGACTATTCAATCTTAATATCACAACATGAATTCGAATATCATCATATGTTTGTTTCAACCTTTAATCATTCCTTGAATGGATTTCTAATTTCCATGGCCTTATAATAATTCAGCCATTCATTCCATTGATTGTGGAACCCATAGGTTCGACCATACTATGACCAAAACTATGGTTCACCCTAAGTCTTAATCCTACATTATTCTCATACTTAAAACATACATTTTCCCCGTCTCCTTCTTTCTTTTGGTCTGTATTCCTTTCTTACTCCTTCTTTTCTTTCTTTGTTCTTCAACAATTTCTCTAAGTATCGATGGTGTAAGTGAAAGAGAGATAGAGAAGACGATGAGAAATCTTTTTGCTTTAGAAAGAGTGGTCGGCCAAGGGGTGTGAAGTGCCCCTTGGTTGGTATCCCTTTGTAACAGCTCAAGGCTCTTCCACTTCCCCTCTTTATGTCTTTGTCTATTCAAGGTGTCCCTTGGCTTAACCAAGGAGACCCTTGGCTAAAACCAAGACATCCTTTCACCTTCCCAATGTGTCCACTCAAGATGGAAACCCTCCATCTTCCGCTCAACTCAGTTTAATTTATTTGAACTCATTTCCCACTCAACCAATTCAACTCAACTCCTTTGAACTCACCCATGGTTGACCAAGTCAACCATGGCTTAGCCTGTAACGCCCCGCCCTTTTTCACCCGTTTTCCGAAAATCAGAGTCGATTTTTTTTTTTTTTTTTTTGAAATAGAAGAGTGAGAGAGGGCGCGGACGCCACGACGCGAGTTAAGTCCGAGCTTCTGAAGCCCGACCCTTAACTGGCCAACCCCACGCGTGCGCGGAACTAAGTCCACGAGAATGGTTCATGCGTGGGAAGTAAGCTCGCGGATTATAGTTATTGCGGAACATGATAATAGAGTCTATCCTACCGGTTTTTAGATAGAAGGGAAGATATAACATTGAATTTACCAAAATGCCCCTATGTTCATGATTTCATCACAAAATGTATTGTCCATAAGTAACGTCGAAACCATCGCAGAAATGTAAATTTATACAACCCGACAAGCTAAGTTACTTTAAAATTACATCTCCAAAATTTAAACATAATATAAACTAGGACTGCGCTTTCCAAGCTCCTAAGCTTGGCCTCCGGTATTTCCACCGCTTCCTGCCTCTCCTGCGTCATCAGCTAGGGTAGAAGTAGGGCGTTAGTCAACGCGCCCAATAGGACTCTGAGTAGGGCTAGCACATGGATTAGTGATACACACATATCGATAACATAAAATACAACAAAATAAGTATGTGATGAATGCTATGTCATGGGTGCTTATGTCATGTGTCCCACCCATTATCCGTATGATCATACAATATCTTGTTCCCCATGTTTGCTTCTCGGTCGCCCCGACGGAGCATGGACTCCGGTTATAGCCCTCAGGCTATCCCCATGTCTGATTCTCGGTCGCCCCGACGGAGCATGGACTCCGGTTATAACCCTCAGGCAATCCCCATGTCTGATTCTCGGTCGCCCCGACGGAGCATGGACTCCGGTTTATTTATTTTTTTCTGCCCATGCCATGCATGAGATGTAGTGCATTATGCTATGTAATATATATGTATCCCATATACTTGACATATCATACATAGTCATATAATGCATAATATTAAAATATAAACCATATGCTTCATAATTTAAAATTCATCATAAGATAAATCATACTCATAAATCCATCATAAGCCAAATCAAAATAATTTAAAACACCATCACATATCCATCGCTTACAAAGAGGTAGGAATCCTACCGAATACCGTGTCGCGTTCCGTTATGCTTCCCGTTCGATAATCCGGTCGCCGATTGTGTACCGTTTGCGACGCCCGATACCTTATTACATTTACCAAATTAGTCCATACATCGTCCATGATTAAGTCCCTAACTTAGCCCATTATCCATTGGTTCTAGACTCATACATAGATCCAATTTTGGCCAAATTTAAAATTCCGATTTGCGAGCCTAAAACGCAGCAACTAATCGCTTTACTTAACCATTCATAATATTTCCATTTTCATGTCCAACCCCCATAGGGTTTGGCCATGTACCATGGTCAAACCCATGGTCCTTCAATGTGGCCACAAATTACGGTTTTGCCACTCTCCTTCCATGGTAAATCATCCATTCATTGATGTGCATTCTAAGTCCAAGATTCATTCATACTTAGGTCCATTCAATCATGACCTTACATCATAAAATCAGCCACCTAATATTTAATTTTGAAAAATAATTACTCCCACACCTAATTCCACATTTTGGCCTAAGGTGTGGCCCACATATCATTCATTTGGTCCATTTAAACTTATATCATACACTTTGGGAATCCATTTGTAACTATTATTTCCTCCATAAATTTCTACCCTTTTTCATCCATTAAAATTACTATTTCTCACCAACTTTAAGATCTTCATAAAACCATTAATTTTTTTGTCCCAAAAATAATCCATTTTAAAATCACTAAATCATCACCATTTTCATTCCATCTAAACATCACATTCTATACTCAATAAGTCCATTTTATCATAGATCATTCTCCACCATTTTAGACCTTCAACCCTAATTAAAAATCATCCAACATTGGCCATGGGGTTCGGCCATGCTACATGGCCGAACCTTATGGCCCATTACTCCATTAAAATCCCATTTTCCTATGCTTAATAAAGACTCAAAATTCCATTTTTCCATTTCCTCTTTTCTTAAATCCATTCCTCCATTTTTATCCATTTCTTAGCCTTCCATTTGATGGATTTTAGATCCATGTCCCACAACATTTTTGGCCATGTTTAGTCTAAGAATGGATTCCATATCTTATCTTTAAAAATATAAACTCTTGTTTAAGAAATTCTTACCGCACCGACAACTCCTCCGGTCCTTCTTTCTTCTTTGTTTTCCTTAGCCCCTTTCTCCTTCTTTCTCTTCTTGATGATCGGCTAGATGAGCTTGATCAATGGTGGGACATGCTTGGATTGGCTAAGATAGTGTTAGGTTTAGAGAGAGGGGAAGAGGGGGAGATGATGAAGAATGGTAATTCTTGATCTTCAAGAGTTGAATCCAAGATTCCACCTCTTTTCTTCTCTTCTTCTCTTCTTTTTTTCTTCTAAGTTTTCTTCACTTTCTCCTTGCAAGGTGAAAAACGAATTTCCTTGTGTGTGTGGAGGGCTAGAGTCAAATGGGTAGTTTGAAATGAGATGGAGGTGGTTGGAGTGGTCTTCACTCAAGCATTAACTTTCTCACCAACCAAGCATGGGTTGCCTTGACTTTGGTGGTGGTGGTTGAGATCCAACCACCATTCAAGCCCATGGTTTTCATTTGTGTTTTCTTGAGGTGGTTTGTGTTTGTAGGAGTGGTTTTGACCACTTAACCATTTGACCATTTTAATCTTAGGTTGATTAACTTAGATCACCTTGATCCCTTGATTAATTTAATTAATCACTTTCTATTTAATTTAATCCCATTAATTTCCCTCTATGATCCACCCATGGTTGACTAAGTCAACCATGGTGGTCGGCCCCACTACTCTTGGGTCCACACGCCACCTCAATGGGTGAGGTGGAGGTGGGCCCCATTGGCCACGTTACCTTGGTCCATTTATCACCTAACTTAGGTGATTTAAATTTTATTAAATGTATCCCTCTTATTGGATCACCATTGGGCCCATGGCCCAATTAAATTTTTGTCTTACCCATTTATCTTAGGGCTTACCTACCTTGGCCCATTGGGTCCCATATGGCTCTTTGACCCAAATTGACCATCTTTAACCCGATTACTTACGATTGACCAATTACATGTATTAATTCCAATTCATGGTTTATTGGGTAAACATTGGGCCCATGGCCCAATTTAAATTCCCTCCTTACCTTAGGCTTACCTCAATTGGGTCCATTGGGTCCCAAATAAGTATTGGGCCCAATTTGACCATCCTTGACCCGATTAGTCCTCATTGACCCATTGAATGGATTTCATCCAATTTGTGGCCCAATTGGCCATTCTTGGACCCTTGTCCCAACTTTTGATCCATTTGGTATTCCATCATGTCAAAATTCAATTTAAAATCAATAAATGCCAATATATATATTTATCAAAAATTCGGGTTATTACATAGCTGACCATGCTCCATATTGCATTTAGGTCCCACCTTGGCCATGTCACTCGATGATGTGGCACTTTGTCTTAGTCGGCTTCCATGCATGCCACATGGCTATGCCATCTCACATACATGCCACCTCACTTGATGAGGTGGATTTATGCATTGGGTCTTAATTGGGTAGCTGACCCAATTAAATTTACCTTACCCATTTACCTTAAAATCAGCTCATCTATGACCCATTGGGTCCCAATTGGGTAATTGACCCATTTAATTACATTTACCAAATTATTTCCAAATCAAATTCTATTCATGATCCATTGGATCTTAATTGGGTTATTGACCCAACTACTTACCCATCTAAGGTCCATTTCATCCATTAATCATAAATTCAATCAATTTGTAATTCAAAATAGACCAAATCCAATATATTATAAGTGATGAAAATTCGGGGTGTTACAGCACCACCATGTCACTGTTACACCTCCCCACAGATATTAATCGGAATTACCGATGGAGTGTGGACTCCTCCTTCTGCGCAGGGTTTCAAGACTATATACCCGGGAGCTCTTTGCCCAGACTACGTTGTACCCATTCCCAGAAATCCCGGACAAGGTTAACATATCAATAGTTCACATAGCTTCATACAAGCTAGTCTCAAGCCCAAGTCATGTCCGGACAACTCATAAGTTGGCTTACTGTCCCATGTATTCCATCCCATGCCATGCATGAGATAATGAATGTAAGAATGTCATTTCATATCAAATTATATAATATCATTGAAAACAAGTTCATAACTTATACCATTTGTTAATCCAAATTAAATCATCATGTTTGGAAATAAAAGCCAGTAACATATATATAAGATCCATATGTATCTCAATGAGGTAGGAATCCTACCAACGTTCAATTTACTGTCTTTGCTGTTTTGTGATGATAACAACAACGGTCGCGTCGAAACGAATCGCAAACCCTTTACGAATCTCTTTACCTTATTAAATTTGATCACATATCTAAATCAATTTGACTATCCATTTAATTTTCATCATATCTTACATCCTACCATATAAATAGAACATCTGGAAAATAATCCAAAAATCAAGTTTTTCAGTTTAGTCGACTGAATCATGCCCACTTACTGTTCTCTGTCTTACCCGCAGACTTTCAGTCGACTGAATACAATATTCAGTCTGCTGAAACCCAACTAACTACTGTATATATTTGACCTGCAACCTTTCAATCGGCTGAATCATAGATTCAGTCAGCTGACTTTGGGTCAAACCTTTTGTGTTCTCAGTCAATCCACTTTCAGTCGACTGAATCACAGATTCAGTCGGCTGACTTTGGATCAGATCATCTGTGTGTTCGGCCAGTATACATTCAGTCGACTGAATTAAAGATTCAGTCGGTTGAATCATCAATTAACAGATTACGTGTTTGGTAAGTATACCTTCAGTCGACTGAAACACACTAGATCACTTTACTTGTTTGTTACGTCTTTGTTCACTTGACTGAATCCTAGATTTAGTCGGCTGAAGCACCAATATATCCCATATATTTTAATCCAGTCCATGTTCAGTCGACTGAGTCATAAGATTTAGTCGGCTGAAACTCCCAAATAACCCTTATGTGTTCGGCCCTTAACAGTTCAGTCGACTGAATCCTTGATTCAGTCGATTTACTTTTTGTCAGTATTCTACGTTTGCATGTATGGTTTGGCCCTTCCTCATTAAATCCATTCCTTATCATTTTTAAACATAGATATCATCATTCATATAACTGTTAGTGAGTTTACTCTACCCCCTAGCCAAGCCTAGGGTCATTTCCATAATTCATTCAATCTTTGTACCATAATAACATGGTCTTGGATTCAAACCTTTGGTTGTTTGTTCCAACCCATCACTGTCCTCTGAATGAATTTCCAATTCTTCCATGGCCTTATAACTACTTGACCATCCATACTAACCAGCCATGGAACCCATAGGTTCGGCCACACCATGGCCAACCTATGGTTTCCTTTGAATCAATCCTATGTTATTAAGATTACACATACCTTCTTTCTCATCTCCTTCTTTTTTTTTTTGCTCTGTTTTTCTTCCTTAATCCTTCTTCTTCTTTTGTTCTTCACGATTCACCAAGTATAGAGATGGAAATGGGAGAGGGAGAGGAGAGAAATCTCTTGTGTGCAAGTGATGGGTTCGGCCAAGGGTGTGGTGTGTCCCTTGGGTTGTATCTTTTAAGTAATTGCCTCATCGCTTCAACTTCCCTCATTATGTTTTTGACTAACCCATGTGTCCCTTGGTTTGACCAAGGAGACTCTTGGTTAAAACCAAGGAACTCCTTAACTTCCATTGAGCCTCTTGACTTCATAACCATTGAGATGGAAACTCTCCATCTTCCCAATTCAATCTCAACTCAACTCAAGCATTAACTTAACTTAATTGAACTCACTCATGGTTGACCAAGTCAACCATGACTTAGCCGACCATGTACGTGGTGACTTGATCACCACATGGCACGTGGGTCCTATCATAGCCATATCATTTTATGATGTGGCACCTTGTCTAGTTGGCCTCCATGTGATGACTTGTAATGCCACATGGCAATGCCACATCACCCACATGCCACCTCACTTGATGAGGTGGATTTAATGTATTGGGTCTTAATTGGGTAGCTGACCCAATTAGTTTGACCTTACCCAATTATCTTAAAATTAAGTTCACTATGACCCATTGGGTCCCACTTGGGTAGTTGGCCCATTTAATTAAACTTACCCACTTTATTTAAAATCAAGTTTAGCCATGATCCATTGGGTCTTAATTGGGTAATTGACCTAACTCCTTACCCATCTAAGGTCCATTCCAATTATTTAATCTTAAATTCAATCAATTTGTAATTCAAATAGACCAATCCAATATATTTATAAGTGATGGAAATCCGAGGTGTTACACGACAGGTCGGTTTCGCAGATGGGTCGACAGTCATGGACCGAGAGGTCGGTCCATACGAGAGGCTCGGTCTAGGGCAACACCATGTTGACAAAGTTTCAAATCCAGAAGATAGTCTTACCAAACCAACATATCGACTTTATCGCAGGGTCGAACCTGGTACTCTCGATTGTTCTTGAATTACCGAGATGTCTGTTTTTCTTAGAGTCCATATGAGTTCTAAGCTCGAGAACTCATAAGTTATCGTCGACAAGTTGTTGACCATGAGGGGTCGTTAAGTTCTTCACCGAGTGGTCGTTCTATACAAGACTCTCGATCAGAGGCATACCCAGAATGATAGTTCTATGATCCAGGACCTTTGTCAATTTGGCAGACCAGTCTTTGACCATGATGGGACTATCCGATCTCCATCGAGGGGTCGTTGGGAATGACTGGTCGAGCTGATAGAGAACTTATTTCATATTCCCAAGTTTGCTTCCAATTCATTGTCAGGCTTCCTCTGTAACGCGCCGCCCTTTTCACCACACCAAAAATCAGAGTATATATATATATATATATATATATATATATATATTTTGAAATAAAGAGTGACAAGAGAGTGGGACGTCATGATGCGAGCTAAGTCCGAGCTGCCAAAGTCCGGCCCTTAACTGGCCAAACCTACGTGTGCGTGGAACTAAGTCCACGAGAACGGTTCACACGTAATAAGTTAAGCTTACGGAATGTAAACTTAATGCGGAATGATAATAGAGTCTATCCTACCAATTATTAAATAGCAAAGAAGTACATCACTTAATTAATAAAATTACCTTAACTTAGAATCTCCAAAGGTAAAGTCCAAACCATAGCAAGTAGTCTAAATTATTACAGTCCAACAAGCTAAGCTACTCAAATTACATTTCCATAAATGAAACTTAATTAAATAACACTAGCTCCTCTAAGCTCCTAAGCTTGACTCCGGTCACGTCCTTTACTTCCTCCATTTCCTGCTTCATCGTCTAAGATAAAAGTAGGACGTTAGACAACACGCCCAAGAGGTATTCCGAGTAGGGTCAACACATGGATTACTATAAAGAAAGCACATAGATATAAGTAATATCAAAACCATGCAAATAGATGCTATGCCATGGGTGTCATATGCCATGAGTCCCACCCATCATCCATATCATCATCAAATAATATCCTCTTGATGGAAAAATCCTCATCAAGGTATCACAATCACATAGTATCCCTCTTGATGGAAAAGCCTCATCAAGGAAAAACCTCATCAAGGTTTCACAATCACATAGTATCCCTCTTGATGGAAAAACCTCATCAAGGTATCACAATCACATAGTATCCCTCTTGATGGAAAATCCTCATGAAGGCATCACAATCACAAAGTACCCTCTTGATGGAAAATGCACATCAAGGTATCCCTACGTTTGTTTATCGGTCGCCCCGACGGAGCGTGGACTCCGGTTACATCTCAAACATAGTATCCCTCTTGATGGAAAAGCCTCATCAAGGTATCACAATCACATAGTATCCCTCCTGATGGAAAAGCCTCATCAAGGTATCACAATCACATAGTATCCCTCCTAATGGAAAGGCCTCATCAAGGTATCACAATCACATAGTATCACTCTTGATGGAAAATGCACATCAAGGTACCCTCCACAAATGCCTTACGGACGCCCCAACGGAGTGTGGATCTCCTGTTTTATTTCAAACATACATCCCTTAATACAAATCATAGCATTAAAATCACATCATTAAGACACATCATTTGATACCAAAATAATTCAAGTAAAAATATCATATACACATATATCCATGGTTTTCAATGAGGTAGGAATCCTACCAATGTCTAAATACTGGGTACTTGGTTTTCCGTCCAAAGATCGATCAACGATCGCGCACCACGTACGAGATCCCGGCACCTTATTATACATCAACAAATCAAACCAATGTTCCGACCATGTTTAAGTCCACAAATACATGCCTTAGTGGGGTTTGGCCATACAACATGGCCGAACCTCACCCACTTGGTTTTTAGGTCCCTTTTAAATTCTTAGATCATTTTAATCATGTGGGTCCAAGACCAGCCATCCTTTGGTTCATTAATCCAAACACATTTAACATTAATGGAACCCTAAGTCCCCAAAAACATTCCTCATGGTGTTCGGCCATACACCATGGCCGAACCCATGGTTCGTTCATTTCCACCATATTTACCTCTTTGCCATCATTCTTTCCATGGCTAAACACTCCTTTTATCTATACATACCTAGGTCCATAACTGATCCATAAACATAGATCCATAAATGACTCATTGATCATAACATAAAACCCGAGCAAATCCCTAACAAGGCCTTCATTCCTTAGCTTGATAATCCATTCATTTAAACATTTGATTTCTTCAACATGCATGGACCTACAGTGTCCATAAAATGGATCATGGGGTTCGGCCATATACCATGGCCAAACCCATGATGTCTTATTCTTCATCCCCTCTTAAATCATTTGCAACATTAGGTTCATGAACAAGGTCCCTCCATGGGGGTTTAATAATGCACTTTGGTCCAACATTTTGCAACCCATAATCCATTAACATTTCTTCCATTATTTCATGGTCCAAATACCTCCAAGTCCATTAATATTTCTCCATGAGGTTCTGCCATACAACATGGCCGAACGCATGGTCCATGGTTCTTCCTCATTTCCTCATTTCAAGTTCATCATTTACACATTTAAGCCCCATTAAAAATCACTAACACCTTTGCATGTTTTTCATCCTTAACAACCTTTTAAACTCATCAACATCCTTTCATGGGGTTCGGCCATACAACATGGCCGAACCCTATGATTCATCATTTTCTTTAAAAAACAACATACATCCATGATTTGTTACCTTGATGGGGTTTGCCATACATCATGGCCGAACCTCATCCAGCCCCTTTTTTGTCTTTGATGGTTCTCATACAAAAACCCTAGGGTTTGGCCATGCAAAGGCCAAACCATGCACCTTGATCATTTACCTTATCTTAGGCATGCATGAGGTCTTTACCATATATACATGATAATTAGGGTTCAGCCATGCAAGGGCCGAACCATGATCCTTGACCTTTTTCCATGCTTAAGCCATGCATGCATACATAGACCATATTGACAGTGTCCTTAGTATTCCCTTAATCATATGGGTGACCCTAATCACCCTTCCTTTGTTCAATCCATCCCATTCCTTGGATGGATCTTTAAGTCCATGGCCATTTTGGCCACTCTCTAATCCAAGAAAATGGAGTGCCATGGTTTCCTTTAACTCTTTCAAATTAATAAAACATATCAAGGTATACTTACCGCTTCCTCGACTCCTCTGGTTTCTTTTGCTCCTTCTTGTTTCTCCACTCTTCTCCTTAGTCTTTCTTCTTTCTTCCTTCTTGGTCTTTGGCCTTGAGAGGGAGAGGGTCTTAGATGAAACCCCCAAGAAGATGGTTCGGCCTTGGTGAATGTTTGAGAGAGGGAGAGGAGGAGAGAATGGAAACCCTAAGTCCTTTTCTTTTGTCTTGGTGTAAAGGTCAGCCAAGATTGAGAGGGAGAGGAGATGAGATCCAATTTTTCTCTAAGTCTTCCTTTGTCTTTCTCCTAGAGTGATGGTCGGCCAAGAGAGGGAGAGAAGGAGATGAGAGGAATGAGACCAAAAGCCCTCTTTTCCCATCTTGTCTAGGGTTTGCTTGGGTTAGCCTCCACCCTCATCAATGTGGAGTCTTCCCCATGAGCCCATTGACCCAACTAAGGAGTGCATGCCTTCCACATGGCACATACCACTCCCATGCCCAATGGTTTTGGGTTTGGGTTTTCTTGGGTGGTTTGGGTGAGGTGGAACCACCACCTCTCCATTGCCCAATCATGGTCCTTGCATGTCCCCATTTTAAGCTTCTTGTCTTGTAAACCACTTCTATGTCCAACGGTTTTGGCATTGGTTTTCTTGGGTGGTTTGGTGGTTTGGGTGAGGTGGAATCACCACCTCTCCATTGCCCAATCATGTTCCTTGCATGTCCTCCACTTAGGCATCTTTGTCTAGCCAAGGGTGCATGCCCTCCACATGGCACATACCACCCCTTATGCCCAACGGTTTTGGTGTGCTTTCCTTGGGTGGTTTGGTGGTTTGGGTGAGGTGGAATCACCACCTCTCCATTGCCCAATCATGGTCCTTGCATGTCCTCCACTTAGGCATCTTTGTCTAGCCAAGGGGTGTAATGCCCGCCCCTTTTCACCATAAATCAGAGTTAAAATTTTTTTTTTTTTTTTAAAGTGACAAAGGGCGCGGACGCCACGACGCGAGTTAAGTCCGAGCTTCTAAAGCCCGGCCCTTAACTGGCCAACCCTACGCGTGCGTGGAGCCAAGTCCACGAGTACGGTTCACGCGTAGATGTAAGCTCAAGGAATATTACTTCTCAGTGCGGAATTAACAACAAAGACTATCCTACAGATTTGAGATAGCAAGGAAGATAACATTCATTTAAATTTCTATAATACCTCAAAACCATAATGTCCCTAATAAAATCCCAAAACATAACCAGTAATCTAATTTATTACATTCCGACAGGCTAAGTTACTCAAATTACATTTTTCCAACATAAACTTAAAAACATAATGAATCTGCCTTCCCAAGCTACTAAGCATGACTCCCGTCCCGTCCTTCCGTTTCGCCACCTCCTGCATCATCAGCTAGGGTAGAAGTAGGGCGTTAAAACACGCGCCCAGTAGGACTCCGAGTAGGGCTAGCACATGGATTAGTAATAACAAAGCATATAGAAGATATTATCTCAAAATTATGCCATTTGGTACAATGTAATGCAATGGGTGTTTTATGTCATGAATCCCACCCATCAATCTCATCTTCAACTCTACAATGTCCCATTTTCCAACCATCCATAGTATTCCAAATAGAATCCATACCATCGTCGTACCATGACCCTCTTGATGCAAAAGCCTCATCAAGATGCAATCCACACTAGGCATCCCCCCTTGATGGAAGAACCATCATCAAGGTACAATAATAAATACAACATCCCCCTTGATGGAAAAGCATCATCAAGGTATCATAATACATATGTGAAATGTCCCCATGCTGTTTATCGGTCACCCCGACGGAGCATGGACTCCGGTTTCATTTCATCATTTCCCTGTCATATCCCTCCCATGCCATGCATGAGATGTAGATGCCATGTGCCATGTAAATATATGTAGTTCAATAGTAACACAAAAACCCATCTTAAAACAATTACTTGATTATCAAATAAATCAAAGGGAAAAACATCCCATAATATTTAATCCAAAATCCGTCTTAAGACATTCACATGATTTCCAAAATAATTTAAAGGAAAACATCACAAGATACATAATCCAAAACTCATCTTAAAGGCAACCACATGCTTTCCAAAATAAATTAAAGAAAACATCACCCAATCCATGGCTTACAAAAATGTAGGAATCCTACCTGATACCGACTTGCGTCCTTTTACATTTTTTCGCTTGACAAACCCGGTCGCCGATCGCGCACCGCCTGTGATGTCCAGTACCTTGTTACACACTAATCATTAGTCCATGTTTCAACCATTTATAAGCCCTTATGAAAAACCGGTCACCATTTAGGTTTTGTGGGTCCCACCTAATCCATTATATATTTTTTTTAAGTACATATGTCTAAAATCAGCCACCCTAGGCTTTATTAACCACTTATAAGGTTATCACATTAGATCCCCTCATTCCATGATCAATCTCCATGGAATTCTTGAATTTGGCATTTAATTACGGTTTTGCCACTACCTCATTTTCCATGGTTAATCACCCATTTACGCATGCATGATTAAGTCCAAAATTGATTTTTAAACTTAGATCCCTAACTTAGGTTCATTTATGACCCACCAAACTATTAAAACTTGTCATCTAATTAATCCAATTCCCATTACTTAATCACATACATACACATTAACCTTAGACCTAAAAATGATCCACCATTTGGGTCATGGATTCAAAATACCTAATTCATCAAATCCTCCGATGGGGTTTACCTTATGCATTTAACTTCAATGAGTGCATCACTCATTCATTCCCTTTGGAGGCCACAAACACCATCCATCATCCAATTTAACCCACTACAATGGGTTACAATTGGGCCATGGGTTCGGCCATACACCATGGCCGAACCCATGGTGTCCTTTCCCCATTTTCCATCCTTTTAACCCCATTTAAAATTTGTAAACATTACCATAGGGTTCGGCCATACACCATGGCCGAACCCATGGTTCATATTCCACTATTTTTCCATGTCTCTTGGGGCCACACCATTACTCATTTAAAACTCTAAACTCATCCATACATTAATCCCTCTTTTCCATCCTCTAAACCCATCAATTGATCCCTATTACATCACCATAGGGTTCGGCCATTCTCCATGGCCGAACCCATGGTTCATGGTCCAATATTTCTTTATGCCATTTTAGACCATTAACTTAGCCACATTTGCATTGATTTAAACACATGCATAATTCTACATTTTAGCCCTTCAAGCATCCTAATTTGTGAGACTAAAATGCATCAACCCCAAGCTTAATTTAATCACTCATAAGGTCATCTTAATTTTATCAAACTTTCCATCATCTAAACACAACATGGACTCAACCTTATCTCATACAATGACCTACAAAATGGGTCATGGGTTCGGCCACACACCATGGCCGAACCCATGATGTCTTGTTCCCCATTTTCCTTGGATCCTTTGGCACATTTTAGATCTATCACAAGTCCTTTCATGAGAGATTTACATCATGCATTTAAATCACCATTTTAAGGTATCATTTCATACTTTGGGTCCATCAAAATTATCAACATTTTCCCATTTATTTCTCCATAAATCATAACCATTAAATCCACCATTATCACCATAGGGTTCGGCCATACACCATGGCCGAACCCATGGTTCACAATCCATCACTTTCTATGCCCTCCAATGCCATAAAATCCCTTTACATTTCCATCATAAAAAGCATTTTGAAACATTTCCCACATTCACTCATTTACTACAATTCATTAACTTAACACCCTCATTGCTTTCCATTCTTAAAACCTTAACCAATTACATCAAAGACCAAATCACCCACCATGGGGTTCGGCCATACTACATGGCCGAACCCTATGGCCCATAATTTTATTCCAATTACCCCATTCATGCTTAATTTCATAATTTACATAATGCACATAACCCATTTAGTCATTTTTTTACCCTAACCCTAATTCACCCATTTAGGGTTTTCTCCATCTTCCACCCTCTCATTTGATGGGTTTAAACTCCATAGCATAAAATTATCTATCCACCATTACATTAATACAAAATAAACTCCAATTCTTAAACCCTAAAATCCAAAATTTCTTGTTTAAGAAATACTCACAATCCGACGTCTCCACCGATTTCCGTCACTCCCGTCGGTCTCCGTAGCCTCCTCTCTCCTTCCTCTTGATCTTTGATAGGTCAAGATTCTTGATTAATGGTGGCAATCCCCAACCCTAGAATCGGCCAAGGTAAGTTTAAATTGAAAGAGGGAAGAGGAAAGGATGATGAGAGGGGAGATAGTCACCTTGACCTTAGAGTGATTTTGTGTAAATTTCCACTTCTTTCTTCTCTCCTTCTCTTCTTAGCTTCCTTTCCTTAATTTTTTCTTCTCTTCTCCTTCCTAGTGTGGGACGGCCATGGAGAATGACAATGGAGAGAGTTGAAAAGAGGATAAGAAAATGGAAAAGAACTCAAGACCTACCCCCCATTTGGTGACTTAAACTTACCCTTTACATTAACTACTCTCACCAACCAAAGCAAGATATTTTAAAGATCTTTTATTTGCTTTATGGTGGTGGTTATCTAAACCACCACCAAGCCCAACGTGTTTAACCTTGGAGGTGGGGTAGCTTGGTCTCCATTTGACTAATTTTAACCCATTTAGCCACCAATTTAATAATTTAATAATTTAATTAATTTGATAATTTCCATAGGTTAACTCATTTGTACTTAACCTAATTCCATTATTCCACCCATGGTTGACCAAATCAACCATGGTGGCCGGCCCCACCAATCATTGGCCCACACACCACCTCACTTGATGAGGTGGAGGTGGGTCCCACTTGGCCACATCAACTTGGTTTAATTCCAAATAACTTAGGTGATTTAAACTTCATTCCATTCATTCTAAATGGATCACCATTAGGCCCATGGCCCAATTGGCCATCATTGACCACTTAAATGACTTTAAAATCCACTCCATGGTCTATTGGGCCATAATTGGGCCTTTGTCCAAATTTTGGCCCATTTACCCCTTTATTTCATAAATTTTCCAATTTTCATCCTTAAAATAAATAATATTCCCATTTATATTAATTTTAAAAATTCCGGGCCCTTACAAGGGGTGCATGCCCTCCACATTGCACATACCACCCCTTATGCCCAACAATTTTGGTGTGCTTTCCTTGGGTCGTTTGGTGGTTTCCATGACATGAAACCACCACCTCTCCTTTGGCCAATGTAGGCCCTCCACCTAAGCATCCTTGTGTAGCCAAAGGGGTGCATGCCCTCCACATGGCACACACCATCCCCCAACGGTTTTGATGGAGTGTTTCATTGAGATGAAACCACCCACTTGACTCACTCCATCTTTTGGTCTTTTAGGTGACTCACTCCCCATTTGACTCACTCCATTTAATGTAACTCAACTCCCAACTCAATCATTTGAATTGATATCTAACTTAGGTCACTACAATTAAATAATTTAATTCCACTTACTAAATTTAATCTTCTTTAATTTATATTTGACTCACCCATGGTTGACCAAGTCAACCATGGTGGTCGACCCCACATATGTCTTGCTCCACACGCCACCTCACTTGATGAGGTGGAGTTGGGCCCAACTTGGTAATGCCACTTGGATATCCACTCCTACACTTGCCAATGAGATGGACCCCATGCCTTTGATCTTAATTGGGTCCATGACCCGATTAAATCCATTCCTTACCCATTTACCCTGATGTTCAATCCATCTTGACCCATTGGGTCCCAATTGGGCATTTGACCCAATTGGCCACTTTGACCCAATTAAATAAAATCAAGCCTATCCATGGTCCATCGGACCATACTTGGGCCATTGCCCCAACTTTGATCCATCTAACATAAATTCCTGTAACGCCCGCCCCTTTTCATCGAAATCAGAGTCTATTTTTTTTTTTTTTAATAATAAGTGACAAAGGGCGCGAACGTCACGACGCGAGTTAAGTCCGAGCTTCTGAAGCCCGGCCCTTAACTGGCCAACCCTACGTGCGCGTGGAACGAAGTCCACAAGAACGGTTCACACGCAGACGTAAGTTCGCAGAATATAACTCAATGCGGAACATTATAATAGAGACTATCCCACCAGTTTTTAGATAGTAGGGAAAAAACATCCATTTAATTACTAAAATACCACTAAATCGTACTGTCTAAAATAAAATCCAAAACATAGCAAGTAATTTAAGTTATTACATTCCGACGAGCTAAGTTACTCAAAATTACATTTCCAAAATAAAACTTAAATAAACTAAACAGCTCGCTTCCCCAAGCTCCTAAGTTTGGCTCCCGTCTCGTCCTCCGTTTCCACCATCTCCTGCGTCATCAGCTAGGGTAGAAGTAGGGCATCAGACAACGCGCCCAGTAGGACTCTGAGTAGGGCTAATACATTGATTAGTGGTAATAAAACATATAGATAATATCATATCCAAAACCATGCAATTTGGTGCAATGTCATGCAATGGGTGTCCTATGTCATGAATCCCACCCATCATCCATACCATCATGCTGCCATATCCCCCTTGACGAAAAAACCTCATCAAGATATAAACAATCACAAATCATCCCCATTGACGGCAAAACCTCGTCAAGATATAAACAATCACAAATCATCCCCCTTGACGGCAAAACCTCTTCAAGGTGTAAACAATTCACAAATCATCCCCCTTGACAGCAAAGCCTCGTCAAGGTGTCCCCATGCTTGCTTCTCGGTCGCCCCGACAAGCATGGACTCCGGTTATATCTCATAATATCCCTCTTGATGGATGAAACACATCAAGATATCCCCATGCTTGCTTCTCGGTCGCCCAGACGAAGCATGGACTCCGGTTATATCTCATCCTTCCTATACCATATCCCTCCCATGTCATGCATGAGATGTAGATGCCATATGCCATGTAATATATATGATCATAGTCATAAAGTCCATCTTAAAACTATTACATGATTACCAAAATAAATAAAAGGAAAACAATCACATAATACTTAATCCATGACCAAAATAAATTAAAGGTAAGACAATCACATAATACTTAATCCATGACCAAAATAAATCAAAGGGAAAACCATCACATAATACTTAATCCATGGCTTACAAAAAGGTAGGAATCCTACCGAATACCGACTAGCGTCCTTTCTCGTTCCGTTTATGAATCCGGTCGCCGATCGCGAACCGATTGCGACGTCCCGATACCTTATTACACATACGAATAATTAGTCCACGTTTTAACCATTTCTAAGCCCATACATCATATCTTGGTGGGGTTCGGCCATACCCCTTGGCCGAACCTCACTATCCAGGTTTTGTGGGTCCCATTTAGTCCATCAAACATTTTAATCACAATTAGTTTACAAACCAGCCACCCTAGGCTTTACTAATCACACATAAAGTTGTTACATTAGAGCCCCTAAGTCCATGATCATTTCCATGGGGTTCTTGAATTTGGCCATTATTTATGGTTTTGCCACTACCCTTCCATGGTTACTCATTCACTTAATCCATGTACATTTTGTTCATAATTGATCCATACACTAGATCCATTAATATTCCATCAACCATGATATGCACATTAACAAATTAGTCCTTAACTTAATCTAAACCCCATTAATTTTAAACACATGCACACACCTTAAACCTTAGCCCAAAGATGACTCTCAATGAGTCATGGGTTCGGCCATACACCATGGCCGAACCCATGATGTCTTCTCCTCATTTCCTTGGGTCTATTTCACCACACTTAGATCCATAATAAGTCCTCCCATGAGGAGGTTTACACCATGCCTTTAAATTATCAATTTTGATCATTACTAGCTACATTTAAAATTCATTGAAGTTGCCAACATTTCCTCACCATCACTATGGTCTAAGTACTTCTAAGTTCACCAATCATGTCATGGAATAATTAAAATCAACCCCTTTTAATTTAGCCTAATCCCCATTAATTTAAACACATACCTAAGTCTAACTTAACCCATCAAATGACTTGCAAAATGGGTTATGGGTCACCTTCCTCTACCACCCTTGAGGCCATTAACATCATTCATATCTCCCATGCATTTCCTGATTTAAAATCACTACATTTAATCATCTAAACCCTAAAAATCATGATCATTCCTTCCATGATTTTCTCCACTAAGCTCCCTTTATAATTTACAGACATTTGACCCTTTTTAAACCTCCAAATTATTAATGCATTACTCCATCTCTTCCATCCTTCTAAACCCATCTAAAACCACCATTACATCACCATAGGATTTAAAAACATTCCATCCATAAAATTATGAATACATTACCATAGGGTTCATCAACACCACCAACATTCCCCATTTATTTTTCCATTATTTTACATCCATCATCACTCCACATTCAAACCCCTTTTAAAATTTACCAACATTTAATCATTTAAAACCCTAACATCATTAATCATTCTTTCATGATGCTAACCCTAAAAACTCCATTAAAGATCCTTAATTACCTACATTTAACCATTAAAATCTTAAAACCCTAACTCATCCTCCATGACTTCCATTCTTTAAAATCCTAATTCATCACTTAATTATCTACTATGGTTCCTTCCAAAATTTCCATACATCCATTGCTTAAATAATTTAAATACATAATGTCGTTAATCCATTTGTTTTTTTTTTAATCTATCTCTCCCATGTTTGTATAAAATTTTAATACATAAAACCCTTAAAGCATCATTTTTCTTTTTTTTAATCCATCTCTCTCACTTTATCCATTTCTCATCTTTCCATTGGATGGATTTGAGATCCAAGGCCTATGATAATTTGGCCACCATTAAATCCAAGCAACGGATTTCATAATCTCTTAAACCCTAAAAAAAAATCTAATCTCTTGTTTTAAAAATACTTCCAATCCGACGGCTCCTCCGATTTTTCCTCCTCCTCTTTGGTTCTTTGGCCTTCTCTTCTCTTCTTCTCCTTGATTGGTCGGTCAAGATGCTTGATCAATGGAAAAACATCAAGGCTTGGGTCGGCTAAGGTAGGGTTAGGTTTGAGAGAGGGAGAGGAGGAGATGGTGAGAAAGAAGATCCCAAGCTTTGATCTTGGAGTGGTGGACCATGCTTGCACTTCTTTCTTCTCTTCTTCTCTTCTTAGTTCTCTTCCTCTCTCCCTTGGGTGTGTGAGGGACGGCTTTGAGAGTGCAAAAGAGGAAACGAGTGAAATGAGAGTGAAAATGGAGAGAATGAGATGAAAACTCATCTTATCCTTTTGATTACTTAATTTACATACAACTATTAACTTTCCCACCAACCCATAAGATATTTTCCATGCTTTATGGTGGTGGTTGGGATAACCACCACCCTAGCCAACGTTTTGTATGTTTGGAGATAAGATGGCTTTTGGATCTTCCCATTTGACCATTTGACCACCTTTTGAATAATTTAATCATTTAATTAATTAGTTAATTACCTTAGGTTAAATAATTTCCACTTAACCTAATCCCATTATTCCACCCATGGTTGATCAAGTCAACCATGGTGCCGGCCCCACCAATCCTTGGTCCACACGCCACCTCACTTGGTGAGGTGGAGGTGGGTCCCACTCGGCCACGTCACCTTGGCCAATTCATCACTAACTTAGGTGATTTAATTTAATCCATTTCCAACTACTTGGATCACCATTGGGCCCATGGCCCAATTACATTCACCTCATACCCATTTACCTTAGAGCTTATATCATCTTGATCCATTGGGTCCCAAATGGGTATCGGGCCCAATTTGACCATCCTTGGCCCAATTGACCATCATTGACCCTTTAGGTGAATTTAAATCCAAACCATAGTTCATTGGGCCATACTTGGGCCTTTGTCCATATTTTGATCCATTCACCATTTATTCCATCAAATTTCCAATTTCCACCATTTACAATAAATAATATCCACCTATATATTGATTTACAAATTCTGGGCCATTATAATTCCATCTACGAATCTAAATCCATTCCTTACCCGTTTCCCTAATCATCAATCCATCTTGACCCGTTGCGTCCCAATTGGGCATTTGAGCTAATTGACCATCATTGACCCAATTAAATAGAATTGATCATATCCATGGTCCATTGGACCATACTTGGGCCATTGCCCCAACTTTGATCCATTAAACATCCATTCCATCTATGGATCTCAATTTTTTTAACCATTAAAATAAATAATAGCCAATATATTTATTGCATTGAAAATCTGGGCTATTACATCCTCCCTAGGCTTTTTATGATTTTACCATTTGTTCAACTAAACCTAGGAATGGGCCTCCTAAGGTGTGGGTACCACCTAAACTCATCTATGGCCAAAATCTATTTTGTGATTGCCATGACGATGGGCTTTAATCTGGTAGAGCATGAACTTCAATCTTGATCATCTTGAATCTTCAAGCTTCTAGCAAGTGGTTCTTCCTGACTCATGGAATTGACAAACGTAGGGACTCGCCAAGTCGGGCACTAACAATCTCCCCGTTTGTTAATTTCATGAAAAAACATAGAAGCTAACCCAATTACAAGCCCTCCCTTAATACATTACATTTGAACACAAAATATCACAACTGATTACAAGTACATATTCAAATGGATAACAAGACTATGATCTTCACATATTCTTGTTCAACTTGCTTCATTTCATGTTTTCTTGTTGAAGCACATAAGCAAGCAACACTAGAAAATCATTAGAGGGGTTAGTCCAAAATATAAATGTGTATCCATGGACTAAACTAGATTTGTATTCATGTTCCCCCATACACCATGATTTCCTAGAAACCTACACTACCCATAGCATCTCCAAGCTACTAGTGTTGAGAAGATTTTCTCCCCCAATCTTCTTTGAGTTTGAAGTCCCAAACTCCAAGCATAGACATTCGCCTCTCCAATCTTACTAATTTCTCCCCCATTTTGTCATTACATTGACAACGGATAGTAGGAAGACATTTGCAGCACTCCCCCATGCCTTGTGCATATGGTACTGAAAGGATTACTCCCCCATAATGTAATGCCCCACCCTTTTTCACTTGCCAAAAATCAGCGTATATTTTTTTTTTTAAAAGGAGAGAGAGAGCGGGGACGTCACGAAGCGAGCTAAGTCCGAGTTTCCAAAACCTGACCCTTAACTGGCCACCTTTACGTATACGTGGACCAAGTCCACCAAAACATTTCACATGCTACAAGAATATTTGCGGAATTATCATATAAATAAAATACCCTTCATATATATGTCATCATTAAGCAAGGAAGCCAATCACCATATAATTAACTGAAACTTAATTGATATCAAACCATAGCAAAATAATTCTAAGTTATTACAATCCCAAAAATAACAATTCTCTCAATACATCATTCCAAAATCAAACTAAGTAATATAAGCATAAATCTGCCCAAGCTCCTATATTTGGCTCCCTTCATGCCCCATGTCCTTCACATTTCCTGTTCCATCATCTATAGGGTAGAAGTAGGGCGTTAGTCAACGCGCCCAGTAGAAATTCCAAGATCAAGATAAAATCAAGATAAGTACATCATATCAAAATTGTAAAATATCTCATACTACTAAAATCAGTGCATGATACTCATATGTAAATCATGTTAATGTATGTGTCATGTCATGGGTGTCATATGCCAATGATCTCTCACCCAATTTCCATATCCAATCACAACACAAATATATCAACAGTTTCCTTGATAAATAAAGCCTTGTCAAGGTGTTCCATTGGCCATTTACGTCCGCAGTGTTTTGTGACGGCATCACCAGGTCACTGTTATACCTCCCCACATATGTTAATCGGAATTACCGATGGAGTGTGGACTCCTCCCACTGCGCAGGGTTTCGGGACTGATTCCCCAAGAGCTCTTTGGTCCAGACTACGCCGTACCCATTCCTAGCAATCTCAGATAAGGCCAAAATATCAATAGTTCACATAGCTTCATACACACTAGTCTCAAGCCCAAAGTCATGTCCGGACAGCTCATAACTTGGCTTGTTGTCCCATGTACTCCTTCCCATGCCATGCATGAGATCATGAATGCAAAAATGCCATTTCATATCAAATTACATAATATCATTGAAATTCAGGTCATTAAGCATAACCATATGTTTAATCAAGTAAATCATCATACTTAGAATAAAAACCAGTAACATATATATAAATCTACAGTGTCTCAATAAGGTAGGAATCCTACCAACATCAATTTTACTGTCATTTTCCTGTTTTGCACGAACAACACTAACGATCGCGTGAAAATGAATCTAACCTCTTTACCTTATCATATTCAACCACACACACACACACACACACACACACACACACACACACACACACACACATATATATATATATATATCAATTGCTTATCCATTTAATTTCCATCATCCCTTACATCTTGCCAGATGAACAGTAGCATCTGGAAAATATTCAAAATTCAAACTTTTCAATTCAATCGACTGAATCATGCCTGAATACTGTTCTCTGCCTTACTTGCAGACTTTCAGTCGACTGAATACAATATTCAGTCGACTGAAACCCAACTCAGTACTGTTTACCCTTGACCTATAACCTTTCAGTCTGTTGAATCATAGATTCAGTTGGCTGACTCTGAGTCAAACCCTCTGTATTCTCGGTCAATCCTCTTCCAGTCGACTAAATCATAGATTCAGTCGGCTGACTTTGGATCAGATGATCTGTGTATTCGGCCAATATAAATTCAGTCGATTGAATGAAGGATTCAATCGGCTGAATCATTAACCAACAGTCGGCTGAAACACCATTGTATCCCATATATTTTAATCCAATCCATGTTCAGTCGACTGAATCACAAGATTCAGTCAGCTGAAACTCCCAGAAACTATTTTTTGTTTCGGCCAATGCCAGTTCGGTCGACTGAATCCCAGATTCAGTCGACTGACTGTTTGTCAGTCTTCTCTATTTGCATATTGTAAATCCCTTCTTCATGAAATTTATTCATTATCATTTTTAAACATATATATCATTATTCATATAAGTCTTGATGTACTTAATACACCCCCTAGCCAAGGCTTGGGTCTTTTCCTTAATTCATTCAATCTTATGCCATTAAAACATGATTCTATATTCGATCCTTTGGTTGTTGGTTTTCAACACATATCCATTCCTCAAATGGAATTCCAATTCCATGGCCCTATAATTGTTTGGCCAGCCCTTCCAACCAAATATGGAACACATAGGTTTGGCCACACCATGGCCAAAACTATGGGTCACCTTTAATCTTAATTCTATATTGTTAAATTCAAAACCATACCTTCTTTCCCGTCTTCTTTGTTTCTTTTTTATCTGAATATTGTTAAACACTTAATCTTCCTTTGTTCTTCAGCAATTCTCTAAGTCCAGAGATGTAGGTGGAAGAGAAAAAGATAGAGGAGAAGAGGAAACTCTTGTGTACAAGAGATAGAATCGGCCAAGGGGTGGGGTGTGCCCCTTGGTTGGTGTCTCTTTGTAAACCAGCCTAAGTCTTTTCATCTCCTTCATTTAAGTTTTGTCTAACCAAGGAGTCCCTTGGCTTAACCAAGGAGACCCTTGGCCTTCCATCGAGTTCCTTGGGTTTTATTCCCCATGAGATGGAAACTCTTCATCTCCCCACTTCAACTCACCTTGAGATGGAAGTCTCCTCAACTTCCCATTCAACTCAACTCTGTAATGCCCTGCCCCTTTTCACTATGCCGAAAATCAGAGTCTATTTTTTTTTTTAAATAAAGAGTGACAAAGAGAGCGGGACGTCACGACGCGAGCTAAGTCCGAGCTTCCAAAGCCCGGCCCTTAACTGGCCAACCCTACATGTGCGTGGAACTAAGTCCACGAGAACAGTTCACACGTAGAAAGTTAAGCTTGCGGAATATAAACTTAATGCGGAGTTATAATAGAGTCTATCTTACCAATTTTAGATAGCAAAGAATTACATCACTTAATTAATAAATACCTCAACTTAAAATGTCCAAAATAAAAGTCCAAACCATAGCAATAGTCTAAGTTATTACAGTCCAACGAGCTAAGTTACTCAAATTACATAACCATGAATAAAACTTAAATAAATTAATCTAGCTCCTCCAAGCTCCTACGCTTGGCTCCGACCATGTCCTTTGCTTCCTCCATTTCCTGCGTCATTGTCTAAGATAGAAGTAGGGCGTTAGACAATGCGCCCAGTAGGTACTCCGAGTAGGGTCAACAGATGGATTAGTATAAACAAAACGCAAAGATATAAGTATATCAAAACCATGCAAGTAAATGCCATGCCATGGGTGTCATATGCCATGAGTTCCACCCATCATCCATATCATCATTACATAATGTCCCTCTTGATGGAAAATGCACATCAAGGTACCCTCCACAAATGCCTTACGGACACCCCTACAAAGTGTGGATCTCCGGTTACAAATCAATCATACATAGCACATCAAGATACCCTCCACAAATGCCTTACGGACGCCCCGACGAAGTGTGGATCTCCAGCTACAAATTATCCCTCCCATGCCATGCATGAGATGCAAGTGTAAACATGCCATGTGATAATACAAACCATAGCATTAAAATCCCATCATTAAGACATATAATTTGATACCAAAATAATTCAAGTAAAACATTCATATACACATAATCCATGGCTTTCAATGAGATAGGAATCCTACCAATGTCTAATACCGGGTTCTTGGGCTTTTCCGTCCAAATATCGATCACCGATCGCGCACCGTTTGCGAGATCCCATTACCTTATTACACATCAAGAAATCAGCCCAATGTTTCAACCATGCCGAAGTCCATCATACATGCCTTAGTGGGGTTCGGCCATGCAACATGGCCGAACCTTACTTTCTAGGTTTTGGGTCCCTTTTTAATCCATAGATCATTTTAATCATGTGGTTCTAAAATCAGCCACCCTTGGGTTCATTAATCCAACACATTTAACATTAAGGGAACCCTAAGTCTCAAAAACCTCCCCATGGAGTTCGGCCATACACTATGGCCGAACCCAGGGTCTTTTATTTTTGGCCATATTTACATTTTTGCCATTCATTCCTTCCATGGTTAATCACCTTTCATTAATGCATATCCATATCCATAACTAATCCATAAATATGGATCCATCAATGACTCATTAATCATGACATAAAAACCATTATAAATCATCCATTTCCTTAACTTAATACCCATTCATTTTAAACATGCATAGATCCATACTTAACCCATAAAAAGGGTTCATAAAATGGGTCATCGGGTTCGGCCATACACTATGGCCGAACCCATGATGTCTTATTTTCATCCCCCCTTAAATCATTTACCATATTTAGACCCATAAAAAAGTCCCTCCATGAGGGGGTTTAATCATACATTTAGATCATCATCATTAACAACATTTAAACCTATTAAACTTACCAACATTCCCATCATCTTCATGGTCCCAAAAACAACTAAGTCCACCAATAACTCTCCATGGGGTTCGGCCATACAACATGGCCCAACCCATGATCCATGGTTCTTCACCATTTCCAATGTTTAAGACCATTTAAATCGTCAACATTTCTCCATGATTTCCCTCATTTAACCCCTTTAAAAATTACTAACATTCAACCATTCAAAACCTTGAAATCATTAACCAACATTCATGGTTTTCATCCTTTAAACCCATTAGAAATCACTTAATATCCTTCCATGGGATGGCCGAACCCTATGGTTCATTATTTCCCCAAAAAATAACATATTTCCATGATTTGTCACCTTGATGGTTCTCATACAAGAAACGCTAGGGTTTGGCCATGCAAAGACCAAACCATGATCTTAGATCATATACCTTATTCTTGACATGCATGAGGTCCTTTCCATGTATCCATAACAGTTAGGGTTCGGCCATTGCGATCCTTAATCCATTTTTACCATGCATGCATACGTAACCCATATATACATAGTGTCCTTAGTATTTCATTATTCATAGCATATCTTACCCATTAGGGTTTGTCCATTTCGCATCCCATTTCTTGGATGGATTTTAGATCCACGGCCCATAATATTTTTGGCCACCATTTAATCCAAGAAAATGGGATTTCATGGTTTCTTTTAACTCCTTCAAAATAAAAAATCTTGTTGAGTACAACTTACAGATCCCGCGACTCCTCCGGTTCCTTTTTGCTCCGTCTTGTTCCTTAGCCTTCCTTCTTCCTTTTCTCCTTGATCTTTGGCCAATGTGTGAGCTTGATCAAGATAAAATCTCCAAGAGTTGGTTCGGCTAAGATGGGTGTAGGTTTGAGAGAGGGAGAGGAGGAGATAATGGAAAATATTCTAAGTTCTTGGTCTTGAGAGGGTAGTCGGCCAAGCTTGAGATCCAATTCTTCTCTAAGTCTTTTTCTTCTTTCTCTAAGTGTTTTCTTTGTCTTGGATGAGAGAGGGTCGTCTAGGAGAGGGAGGGAGAGAGGAGAGAGTGAGATGAGAAATGAGATGGAAACCCTAGTTTTTTCCCATCTTGTTTTGGGTTGTTTGGGTTAGACTCCACCCTCATCAAGGTGGAGTCTTCCCCATGAGCCCATTGACCAAACCAATGGGTACATGGCCTCCACATGGCCACCACTCTCCTCCCAACGATTTTTGGTTAGCCTTTATCCCTTGGTGGTGGTGGTTGGGATGAGGTGGAACCACCACCTCACTTTGGGCCAATGCATGCCCTAGCATGTCCACCTTCTAAGGATCTTGTCTAGCCATGGAGGGTGCATGCCCTCCACATGGCACACTCAACCCCTCCATGTCCAACGGTTTTGGGTCATTTGCCAGGGGTGGTTTGGTGGTTTGGATGAGGTGGAGCCACCACCTCATTTTTGGCCAATGGATGCTCTCCACCTAAGCTTTTGGTCTAGCCAGGGGGGGAGCATGCCTTCCACATGGCACTCCACACTATCCCAACGGTTTTGGATGGGTCTTATCTTGGTGATTTGGTGGTTTCCATGAGATGAAACCACCCACTTGACTCACTCATTTTCTAGGTGACTCACCCCCATTTAACTCACTCCATGTAATGCAACTCATTCATTTAAATTGATATCTAACTTAGGTCATTCAATTAAGTAATTTAATTTCACTTATTTATCTTTAATTCACCCATGAATTCACCCATGGTTGACCAAGTCAACCATGGTGGCCTGCCCCACTTATACCTTAGCCCACACGCCACCTCACTTGATGAGGTGGAGTTGGGTCCCACTTGATTATGCTACCTTGATTTATTCAAAACTAACTTAGGTGATTTTAATCAATTAATTCAACTTAATTCACTTTGATCCTCCTTAATTCACCTTTGACTCACCCATGGTTGACCAAGTCAACCATGGTGGTCGGCCCCACCTTGTCTTGGTCCACACGCCATCTCACTTGATGAGGTGGAGTTGGGCCCCACTTGGATAATTCCACTCTTACATTTGCCCATGAGATGGACCCCATTCATTTGATCTTAATTGGGTCTATGGCCCAATTAAATTCACTTCTTACCCATTCACCTTAATGCTCAATTCATCTTGACCCATTTGGGTCATAATTCTGCATTTGACCCAATTGACCACCATTGACCCACTTAAATGAAATTAATCCAATCCTTGGTCCATTGGACCATACTTGGGCCATTGCCCCAATTTTGATCCATCAACCATCCATTCCATCAAAATTCTTAATTTCAACAATTAAAATAAATAATAGCCAATGTAATTATTGATTTAAAGATCCGGGCTATTACCAGCTCAACTCAAGAATTAATTTAATTCCTTTGAACTCACTCATGGTTGACCAAATCAACCATGACTTAGCCGACCTTGCATGTACATGGCACGTGGGTCCCATCTTAGCCATATCATTTGATGATGTGGCGCCTTGCCTTGTTGGCTTCTATGCATGCCATATGGCAATGGCACCTCACTCACTTGCCACCTCATTTGATGAGGTGGATGTAATGTATTGGATCTTAATTGGGTAGGTGACCCAATTAAATTAACCTTACCCATTTTCTTGAAAATCAGTTCATCTATGACCCATTGTGTCCCAATTGGGTAATTGACCCATTTCTTTGAATTTACCCAATTACTTTAAAATTAAACTTACCCATGATCCATTGGGTCTTAATTGGGTAATTGACCCATCTCCTTACCCATCTAAGATCCATTTCAACCATTTAAATATCAAATTCCATTAATTCACATAAGATGTGCATCCCTACTTCAGAGTATAAATTTTTTTTTTTTTAGTTTTAAATTTACAAGAAATAATATGTATGTACAAGAAATGAGATGTACACATGTAACACCCGCCCTTTTCACACTAAAATCAGAGTCTATTTTTTTTTTTAATATTAAACGTGACAAAGGGCGCAGACGTCACGACACGAGTTAAGTCCGAGCTTCTAAAGCCCGGCCCTTAACTGGCCAACCCTACGTGTGCGTGGAACGAAGTCCACGAAGAATGGTTCACACGTAGACGTAAGCTTGCGGAATGTTACACTGAGTGCGGAAAATTACAATAAAGACTAACCTACCAATTTTTTTTTTTTAGATAGTAGGGAAAATGACATTCATTAAATTAATAAAGTGCTTCGAAAATCACAATGTCCAACGTCCAAAAATAAAAACCAGAATATAGCAAGCAATCTAAATTTTTACATTTCCGACAAGCTAGGCTACTCAAATACATTTCCAAAACAACATAAATAAACTAAGTAACCGCCTCCCCAAGCTCCTAAGCTTGGCTCCCGTCGCATCCGCTGTTTCCGCCGTCTCTTGCGTCATCAGCTAGGGTAGAAGTAGGGCGATAGAAAACGCGCCCAGTAGGACTCCGAATAGGGCTAGCACATGGATTAGTGATAACAAGCATACAGATGATAATATAACGAAAAACCATAAAATGAATGCCATGCCATGGGTGTCTGTGTTATGAATCCCACCCATCATCCATATCATCATGATACCATATCCCCTTGGCGGAAAAACCTCGTCAAGATATAACCAATCACAATGTATCCCCCTTGACGGCAAGACCTCATCAAGGTGTCCCCATGCCTGCTTCTCGGTCGCCCCGACGAAGCATGGACTCCGGTTATAGCCTATCAGGCTATCCCCATGCTTTCTTCTCGGTCGCCCCGACAGAGCATGGACTCCGGTTATAGCCTATCATGCTATCCCCACGCTTGCTTCTCGGTCGCCTCGACGGAGCATGGACTCCGGTTCCTTTATTTTCCTGCCCATGCCATGCATGAGATGTAATGCATTATGCTATGTAATGATATATTGATCATAGCCTTTACATGTAACTCACATCATTAACATATAATTCATGGTCTAGCCATATGCCATAAAATACATATAAATCATAATCTCACAAACCATCATATAGCCAATCATGTAATTACCAAAAATAAACCAAGAAACCATTCACATAGTACCTAATCCATGTTTTACAAAAAGGTAGGAATCCTACCGAATACCGATTAGCGTCTTTACGTTTTCCCGTTCCCGAACCCGGTCGCCGATCGCGCACCGATTGCGATGTCCGGTACCTTATTATACACGAATAATTAGTCCTCGTTTTAACCATTTCTAAGCCCATACATTACATTTTAGTGGGGTTCTTCATTTTGGCCAATATTTACCATTTTTGCCACTATTCCTTCTATGGTTATTCACCAACTCAACCATGTCGTATGATCATAAAAATTAGCCCCCTAATTAACCTAATCCTTATTCATTTAAACCCATACAAAACCCCATACTTAACCCTTTAAATGGTTCACAAAATGGGTCATTAATTACGATTTTACCACTACCTCTCCCATGTTTAAACATTCACTTAACCATATACATTTCTTTGTCCAAAATTGATTCATAGATTTGGGTCCATTAATGTCCCATCACCCATGTCTTAAAATCATTAAAACCAGTCACTTAATTTAACCTAACTCCATTAATTCAAGCATGTACATACACATTAATCTTAGACCAAGAATGGTCTACAATTGGGTCATGGGTTCGGCCATACACCATGGCCGAACTCATGATGGCCGAACCCATGATGTCTCTTTCACCCTTTTTCTTGGGTCCATTGTTACACATTTGAATCCCTTATAAGCCCTTACATGAAGGGGTTTAATTCATACACTTAAAATTATCATCCTTAGCTACATTGGAGTCCATTACAAATATCAACACTAGGTTCACTTTGGTACATCAAAACCACCAACATTTATCACCATAGGGTTACACAACATTCCATCCATAAAATCTTTCCATAGTTTTTATTTTTAAAACCTTATTTACAATGCTTAAAGTCCATTTAAAAAAATTGTTAATCTTCTCCATCATTTTCTATGCCTCTTGAGGCCACAAAAATCATTCACATACCCCATGAATTTCCTCATTTAAACCCCTTTAAAAAAAAAATCACTCACATTTATTCATTTAAAACCCTAAAATCATTAGCCACCCTCATTGTCTTCCATTCTTTAAAACCCTAAAAATCATACCTCACTTACCATGGGGTTCGGCCATCCTATATGGCCGAACCCTATGGCCCATGATTTCCTTCAAATCTTACATACATCCATGCTTAAAACAATTCTTAATACCAATGTCCTTAATGCATTTATTTTTTTCTTAACCCTAATTTACCCATTTAGGGTTTGCCCATTTTTTCCTTCTTTCATTTGATGGATTTGAGATCCAAGGCCATGATGTTTTGGCCACCTCTAAATCCAAGAAATGGATTTCATAACCTCTTAAACCCTAAAAAAGAATCTAATCTCTTGTTTAGAAAATATTTACGATCCGACGCCTCCTCCGACTTTCGTTACTCCCGTCGGCTTCCTTGACCTTTTTTCTTCTCCTTCGCCTTTGTTGGTTGGCTAAAATGCTTGATCAATGGTGAAAACCTCCAAGCTTGGGTTTGGCCATGGTAGGGTTAGATTTGAGAGAGGGAGAGGAGAGGATGGAGATGAGAAAGAAAATACTATGGCTTGATCTTGGAGTGATGGCCAAGCTTACACCTTTCTCCTCTCTTTTCTTCCAAGCTTTTATTCTTCTTTCTCTTAGTTTTCTTCATTTCCTTCTCCTTGGGTGTGGGACGGTGGTGGAGAGCAAGAGAGGGAGAGAGTGAAATGAGATTAGGGTTTGAGAGATAAGATAAAAAAAACAACTCCCTTTTGTTTTCTTAAACTTTACTCCACCATTAATTTTCCTCACTAACCCCATACAAGATATTTTGTTTGCTTTATGACCCAACCACCACTAACCAACGTTTTAAGTAGTTTGTGTTTCTTTGGGTGGTTTTGACCATTTGACCATGATTAGATTAGCTTAATCATTTAATTAATTAGATTATTAGGTTAAGTTAATTAATTCCCACTTATCTCTTTTAATCTCCTTAATTCTTCTCCATTACTCCACCCATGGTTGACCAATTCAACCATGGTGGCCAGCCCCACCAATCCTTGATCCACACGCCACCTCACTTGGTGAGGTGGAAGTGGGTCCCAATTGGCCATGTCACTTAGGTCTAATTAATACTAACTTAGGTGATTAAAAATCAATTCAATCCACTTCCCTTATTGGATCACCATTGGGCCCATGGCCCAATTAAGTTCTCTCCTATCCATTTACCTTAGAATTTGCATTATTGTGATCCATTGAGTCCCAAATGGGTATTGGGCCCAATTTGACTATCCTTGGCCCAATTTGACCAACATTGACCATTAAGATAAATTAAATCCAATCCATGGTCCATTGGGCCATATTTGGGCCTTTGTCCAAATTTTGATCCATTTACCATCTATTCCATCAATTTTCCCAATTTCCATCATTAAAATAAATAATATCCACATTTATATTGATTTAAAAATTTCGGGCTATTACAATACAATCCTCTTTTGAAATTTTCGTCCTGAAAATTCGAGTGAAGTAGAGGTTCAAAACAGCTCATACAAAATGATCCGGATGAGCGGCTCTCATTTCGGATTCAAGTTCCCAGGTGGCTTCCTCATTGCCATGCCATTCCCATACCACCTTGACTAACTGAATAGCGTGGTTTCTCAGCACTCTTTGTTCTCTCCCGATTACCCTGATCAGTTTCTCCACATATGTCACGTCGCTTTGTACATCGACGTCTTGCACACTCAGGACATGTGAAGGATCGGGGTTGTATTTCCTTAACATGGACACATGGAATACATCATGTAGAGATGATAGCTATGGAGGGAGCGCCAACTGATAAACTACACCCCCCCCCCCACCCTCTTCATGATCGGAAACGGCGCCACAAATCTAGGCGACAGTTTCCCCTTCTTTCCGAACCTCATGTGCCCCTTCCGTGGTGAGACTTTCAAAAACACCAAGTCTCCCACCTCAAACTCGAGGAACCTTCTCCTCTTGTCGGCGTAACTCTTCTGACGGCTCTGCGCAGTGAGTAGGTGTTGCCGTATCAATTTGATCTGCGCTGTAGTCTCCGCAACCAACTCCGGTCCAATCAGCGCAGGCTCATGGACCTCTGTCCAACACACTGGCGATCTACACGGCCTACCATATAAGGCCTCAAACGGAGCCATCTGGAGGCTTGCATGGTAACTGTTATTGTAAGAGAACTCCACCAGTGGCAAATGATCCTCCCATCCGCCCTTGAAGTCTAGCATGCATGCTCTCAACATATCCTCCAGAGTCTGTATCGTCCTCACTGGCTGCCCATCAGTCTGGGGATGAAATGTTGTGCTAGTCAATATGTCGGTCCCCATAGCCGACTGCATGCCCTGCTATACTCTGCCAGTGAATCGGCCATCTCTGTCGGACACAATGGTCCGGGGAATACCATGTAGTCTGATGATATCCCGGATGTACCGTCGACACAAAGTCTGTAACACCCTGGAATTTCAAAGTTATCATTTTATATGAAAATATTCATATTTACGGAATTGCCATTGTGATAAAATTGATTTGAATTTAAATGGGTCAATGGCTCAATCAAGACCCAAAGGATGGTAGTTTGTTTACAAAACAAATAAATGGATAAGATGAATTTAAACGGGTCAAGAATCATATTTGGGTCAAATTTTGATAAATGGGTCAAAATGGCTAGATGGGACCCAATGGGTCGTGAATGGCATGATTAACCATGGATGGAGTTCAAGCTTAGTTAATTTAAGTCTATTAATTGCTTGAGTGTGGTTTGAGTTGAAATGAATGGTGGGTTTAGTTAAGTTGAATTTATTAGTTAAGTTAAATTAAATGAATGACTTAGGTTGGGTGAGTTGAATAAATGAGTTGGATGAATATGTATTTTTAATGTAAGTGAGTGAAGTGTGTGAATGAGAGGAGAAGTGTTTTAAATTCCAAATTTTGAGCAAGGAAAAACGTTGGAGCATGGGAGACATTACCATACATGTAACCCCCATTTAGGTGATGAATAAAATGGGAGTTACATTTTGAATGGGAGTTACACTTTGAAATTACATAGAATGCATAGGGACGTTGGTTGCATGCATGAGCAATTTCATGCATGTAACGGCTACCATGGAGATATGAGGGGTGGTGGCTTTGAGAGTTACAAATGCATGAATAAAGGAGGGAATACAAACAATTTACAAGGATGTGCATAGGCCGTTGGGTACCCTTGGAGGTTCATCTCAAAGATGAAACCCCCAAGGAAGGTATTAAGAAATAATGGTTACATAAAGGTTTTATATTTAAAATTGTTACATGCATTGGAACCATGAGGATTAACCACCTTAGATGGAAGGTCAAGGGTTAAAAACGTTGGAGGGTTTCATCTCAAGGATGAAACCCCCAAAGGAAATAAGAGTTAAAGATAAATGCATTAGGAGTTACAATTTTTGGATACCAAAGAGATCACATGGGCTGAATGAAATTTAGCCAAAGAAGTTTCAGTTTTTCTCTCCCTATCTCTCTCTCTTGGTCGTTTTTATCTTCCCAAACACTAAGAGCAGCAGCTGATTAGTGATATGAAATCAGTCCTTGATTGATTTGTTTCACCAAGATAAAAGCATACCTTGAGCAAAAGAGTGGGCCTCAAGGTATTCCATCCAAAGTCAAAAAATTCTATCTCTTTCTCTCTTTGCCGTTTTCTACCAAGAACAACAGCTGGTTGTTTAAATCAGTCCCTGATCATCAAGGAATCGAGAAGAAGGAGAGGCTAAGAAAGGACAAGGAACAAGCCGGAGGGAAGATCAATTGGAGGAGTCGCGGAAACGGTAGGTTTTTCGATGAACAATTTTTAAATCATGATCCGGCCATTGGATGACCGAATCTAACAAAGGTTAAACATTGGTTGGAAGTACATAAATGAGATAAAAAGATGCACCATAGGGTTCGGCCCCATTGGATGGCCAAACCCCATGGGAAATAATTGATTTATTTAGATGGTTTTTGGAAATTAAAACCATACAAATATGGGACTGTTTTTAGATGGTTTTAAGTGTGTGTTTTAAAAAGGTTAAAACATAAATAAGGAAGTTTGTTTTGGACATAGATGAATGATTAAGAAATTCAAAACCAAAGGTCATAGGGTTCGGCCACCATGGAGGGCCGAACCCCATGCAAATGATGGTTTGGTTTTGATGTATTTGAAACATATAAACCATGAAGTTGGTGGACTGATTTGGGTTATTATTTTAACATGTAAATACATGTTTTAGAATGGTTAAAAAACATGGATTTGGGTGCTGGTTTCAGACCTAAGTTGAAGGAATAAATGTCCAAAATTAATCTCATGGTGTTCGGCCAATAAGCATGGCCGAACCCTATGAAATTGGGCTAATTTTGGAGGGTTGTTTGAAGGTTAAAAATCTGATTTAGATATACAGTTATTACCTGGTTAATTGAGGTTTAAAAACAGTAAACGTAATCATTGGGTTCAGCCATGATAGAGGGCCGAACCCCATGTAAAACGAGGTTGGTTTTCATGTTGAGAACCCCATGGAAACCATGGAAACCATGAAAACCCATGGACTGTTTTGTGGAATAATTGGGTTAAGTTTATGATGAACATTAGGTATTATTTATATGCTTTGATTTAAGAATAATATATGTTGTTTATGGAGTTAGTATGGGTAAGTAATCGGCCAATATGAATGATTGAAATTGAGTTTAAAATCACATTGGTGAGGTTCGGCCATGTGTATGGCCGAACCCCACTAATGGTAATTGTGGGACATAATTGTTGGTTTATATGAAGATATGGAAGGTTTAAGAAGGATCAAATTAAGTGGTGAGGTTCAGCCGTGTGTATGGCTGAACCCCACTAAAGAGGGTTTTATGTTTGGTGATGAAAGTTAGTTAATTTAAAGCAAAGGCTGGTCTCAATGGCACAATCGTAATTATGGCTGAAATGATAAAAAATAAAATGATCATATGATGGGATGAATGGCCTAAAACCAAAGTGGTAAGGTTCAGCCATAATGTATGGCCGAACCCTATCAAGGTTCATTTAGAAGTTTGGGTAATTAGATAGGTTTTAATTAAATAAATGAATGACCAAAGTTTTAATGGATGAGGTTCGGCTATGGCTTTGGCCGAACCCCATTAGGTGGTTCTTGGAACATTAAGCTTTGCTGGAAATTAGGTGGATAAATGATTAACTTGCTGCCATGTACATAGGGTATTCGGATTTTTAGAACGGTGAGCGAGCCGTGATCGGAAGACGGTCCAAAGAAAGGATCGAACAAAGTAAACTATTGTAGGTTTCCTACCTTGTTGTAACCACATAACTTATTTGCTATTTTATGTTATTTGAATAAGTTATCTGAAACAAATGTTATATTTACAAATGGCATGTTTGCATAGACATCTCATGCATGGCATGGGATGATGGTGTAGTAACCGGAGGCCACACTCCGTCGGGGTGTCCGAAAGACCATTGTGGGGTACCCTGATGATGAGAATCCCATCAGGAGGAATCCGGAGGCCACACTCCGTCGGGGTGTCCGAAAGACCACTGTGGGTTACCTTGACGATGAGAATTCCGTCAAATGATGTCTATGTTGAATGGTGATGGGTGGGACTCATTACATGTTCATTTCATACATAGCATGTTTTTATTGAATTTTGTTACACATGTGCTATCATTATATTATTTGCATGTTTGACTAACCAAGTGGTAGCCCTATTCGGAAACACTACTGGGCGCGTTGATCTAACGCCCTATCTATATCCTTAGTGGATGATGCAGGGAAAGGAAAGAACGTGGTTGGAGAAGAGGACCAAGCACGAAAACTTGGGCGTTTTGAATGATTTGAATGGACTATTAATGGATTATTTATGGACTTGGTAGTTGATTTATTTGGACAATGTAATTTGTTAGCTAGATGTTGTGGGCATGTAATAATGTAGTTAATTAGATGCTATGGTTTGTTTATGATTGGATGTTTGGATTAAACGATTAGTTAAGATCGATTAGTGATTTTGGAAAATAAGTTATGTACTTTGCTATCTAAAAATGGAAATTGGATTAATCATAGGTTCTATTATAACCTCAGTTAGATCTAGACTAAGTTAATTTCGCAAGTTATATATATACCATGTGCGGATCAGTTTTATGGACTTAGTTCATACGCACATGGGCTTGGCCAGTTAAGGTTCGGATTTAGAGATCCGAACTTAACTCGCGTCGTGACATTCCGCCCCGATCACTTGTTGATTATTATTATATTTAAAAAAAAAATAAACTCTGAAAATTAGAGTGTAAAGGCGGGGTGTTACAGTTGGTATCAGAGCGAAACGGGAAGTTGAATCTTCCGAAGTAAGATTAAGACGGTTTCATGTCTCACTGACGGATAAGAATCCCAACTGACCGACTCTTCGGAGTCCGCTGACTGCGGGCCGGATTAATTTACTTCGTGGACTCGGACTGAACAAATCAAACTGAGAACAACAGTGAAAGATAGCAAAAGTACATTATAATAATTCATCTGTCAAACGTAGCAAAATAGGATATACATTCCCCAATACTCCCCAATTGAGAAAAACAAACATAGGAAATTTAGAGACTCTCCCCTCAAAAACAAATAGAAAACCAAGTTTGCTTATTTGGAAATCTCCCCAAAATTTTGAAAAAATACAAACTGTATGAGGAAACTAAGTCAATAATGTTTTATGACTTAGGGAAATGGCTCCAAAGAAAAGGATCCCTCAGAACCAGAAAGGGAAGGAAAAGGTGTTGCAAATCACGCAACATGAGAAAGTGTTATCACAACACGAAAAATCTGTGCATGAGAAGGAGCCATCTATACATGAGAAAGAGGTAACCCAACCTGATGAGGAGCGATCTGTTCATGAAAAGTCTCACAATGCGGAAGAATCACAGCACTCTTGGAGGGAAGAAAAAGGGAGTGAGAATGCATCACAGAAGGAGGGAGAAGGGAACAGTGGTGTACATATACCACATGTGCCACCTGAGCTTCAGGGCTTAGTCCAAGCAGTGGTAACCTCAGTACTCCAGCAACATATGAATGGGAGTGAAAGTTCCAGGGATGCCAGTGACCGCAGTATGGCACGAGAATTTCAACAACAGCGTCCTCCCTACTTCAAAGGGAAGGAAGGGGCTGTCGGAGCCGAGCACTGGCTGAAGAAGATCACTCAGATCTTAAAATTACTTAAGATCTCGAGTCATGCTGACAGGATTTTACTGGCTACTTCACAATTGATAGAAGATGCCGGTAAATGGTGGGAGGTGGTGGAGAAGCAGAGGGAACTCATACCAGTTAGGGAGAGGACGGCCATGACATGGAATGAGTTTTCAGCAACCTTTCTGGAACATTACTTTCCGGAGGAGGAGAAGGAGCGACAGACGGAACTTTTTCTGTCCTTGGTACAGGGCTCTATGACGGTGGTAGAGTATCACCGTGAATTTCTCAGTTTATCCATTTATGCATTCTATATGGTGGACACAGAACTTCGCAAGGCAAGAAAGTTTGAGAGGGGTCTACGGCCAAACATCAGGGCCAAAGTGACCATATTTAAGTGCACCACATTGGCTGAGGTGGTCAGCAAGGCCACAATAGCAGAACAGGAGTTGAATGCAATAGTACGGTTTGACAATCGTCGAGCTCCAAGTGGGAGGGGTGGGTTTCAGCCCAACAAGAGGTTCCGTCCGAACTTCAGTAGACCCTCACCATCTACTGGGTCCGCGGGGAGCTTTCGTCCCAACCAGCCCTCCCCATCTGCATCAGTCACCCAGTCATTCAAAGGGGTGAACAACTGTTTTCACTGTAATCAGCCGGGTCACTTCAAGAGAGACTGTCCAAAGCTCAATAGGCTCTCATATTCCAGAGGATCTTTCCGTCCACCAGCCTGGCCAGCTAACTCCCGAGGAGGCAGGACATATAATCAGGCGGGACGGGCGCCTACTCCTACCGGATCTGGACGACTATTTGCTCTGGAACCTCCTGAGGATGTGGATCATTCTGTGATTCAAGGTATGGCCGTTGTCAATAGTTCTTATGCTTACGCATTGTTTGATTCTGGAGCATCGTACTCTTTTATATCTGCATCCTTTATAACTGCTACTGGAACACTAGTACAAAAGCTGTCCACCACACTCACAGTAGTATCCCCTGTCGGAGACACGTCTTTGGGACTCATATGCACGGCCATAAATACAGAACTCGCTGGACTCAGATTTGAGTTCAATTATTGGGTACTCGACATGACTGAGTACGATATTATATTTGGCATGGACTGGTTGGCTGGTTATGAAGCCAATATTGATTGTTATCGCCGAAGAGTGACATTTTGGTCACCCGAGGGAAAACAGTATATAGTTCGTGCCGACAAGCAAAGCAGACTGCAGGAAGGGTTGCATCATTTGGTGTTGAACAATATTGTCATCAACAAAGCACCAGTCACTGAACTTCCAACAATTGTGAAAGAATTTGTTGATGTTTTTCCAAAAGAACTTCCTGGTATACCGCCTATGAGGGAGCTCAATTTTGAGATCAAGCTATATCCTGGTACCTCACCAGTGTCTCTACCCCATTATCGGATGGCACCAGCAGAAATGTCCGAGTTGAAGAAGCAACTTGATGAATTACTCAGACTGGGTTGCATTCGGAACAGCACATCGTCATGGGGAGCTCCCGTGTTGTTCGTGAAAAAGAAGGATGGTTCACTTAGAATGTGTGTGGACTACCGGAAGTTAAATCAGCTAACTGTCCGGAACAAGTATCCTCTACCCAGGATCGATGATTTATTCGATCAGTTGAGGGGATCCAGTCATTTTTCCAAGATTGACCTGATGTCCGGTTATCATCAAATCCGGGTCAGGGAGGAAGATATCGAGAAAACAGCTTTCAGAACACGGTATGGACTATTTGAATTTGTAGTCATGCCATTTGGGCTTACCAACGCACCGGCTGTGTTCATGGACTTAATGAACAGAATATTCCGTCCATATATGGATCGGTTTGTTATAGTGTTCATTGACGATATCCTGATCTATTCCAAGAGTCGGAGGATCATGCTGAGCATCTTCGAATAGTATTGAACACCTTGAGACAGAACCAGCTGTATGCCAAAGCAAGCAAATGCGAATTTTGGCTACCTGAGGTCAAATTCTTAGGGCATGTTATAACAGCAGATGGTATAGCCGTTGATCCGGCTAAGGTGGCAGCAGTAAGTGAGTGGAAAGCACCAAAGAATGTCACCGAAATCCGTAGTTTTCTGGGTTTGGCTGGATATTATAGGAAGTTTATCATGGACTTCTCCAAAATTGCATCCCCATTGACTCGACTCACACAGAAAGGAGTCAAATATGAATGGTCAGAGTTGTGCAATCAGAGATTTGAGGAGCTGAAAGAGAGACTTACAACTGCTCCTATTCTAGTTTTGCCGGAAAGAAGCAAAGGTTATGAAGTACAATGTGATGCGTCAGGAGAGGGACTGGGATGTTCACTCATGCAACGTGACCGGGTGGTGGCATATAGTTCAAGACAACTAAAGATACATGAACGCCTCTACCCCACACATGATCTAGAATTAGCTGCGGTGGTGTTCGCTCTCAAAAGCTGGAGACACTATCTATATGGGGAGAAGTTTGAAGTATTTTCAGATCACAAGAGCTTGAAGTATTTATTTGATCAGAAAGAGCTCAACCTGAGGCAGCGCAGATGGATGGAATATCTGGCGGACTATGAATTTGAGCTCCGATATCATCCGGGAAAGGAAAACAAAGTGGCGGATGCTCTCAGCCGCATGTCTCATGCATCAGTGGCATGTTTGATCAGGACTGAATGGGAGATGTTGAATTCTATTCGTGAGTTTAATCTATACATCACAAACCATGGGAGTATGTACAATTTGATCATACGATCCAACATGGTTACAAAGATTGAACAGGAGCAATGAACAGATCCGGAAATGGCAGAGACATGGGCCAAGATGTCTAATGGCGAGGTTGTACCGGATTGGGAATTACGACCAGGACAGGGTCTTATGTTCCGGGGTAGAATTTATGTGGCAAGAAGCTGCAGAAAAGAATTACTGATAGAGGCACATCAAAGCAAGCTCTCCATTCATCCGGGTAGCACAAAAATGTATCATGACTTAAAAAGACATTATTGGTGGCATGGACTCAAGAAGGATGTTGCAGAGTTCGTGGCTCATTGTTTAACTTGTCAGCAGGTTAAGACAGAACATCAGAAGCCACCAGGGTTACTCAAACCCTTAGCAGTGCTGGAATGGAAATGGGAGCACATTTCCATGGACTTTGTGATGGGTTGCCGAGGTCCTCGAAGGGCAATGACGCTATATGGGTTGTGGTAGACCGATTGACCAAGTCCGCGCATTTTATTCCTATCAAGATGACGGATTCATCAGAGACATTGGGTCGGAGATATATCAAAGACATCATCAGATTACATGGTATCCCACAGACTATAGTGTCTGATAGAGATGGTCGATTCACCGGCAGGGTATGGCAGAGCATGCAGTCGGCCATGGGAACCGATCTACTTATTAGCACAGCATTCCATCCACAGACCGATGGACAATCGGAAAGAACAATACAAACATTGGAGGACATGTTGAGGGCTTGCATGCTAGACTTCAAAGGTGGATGGGAGGATCATTTGCCATTGGTGGAGTTTTCTTATAACAATAGTTACCAAGCAGGCCTCCAGATGGCACCATTCGAAGCTTTGTATGGAAGACCATGCAGGTCACCAGTGTGTTGGACCGAGGTCGGCGAACCTGCACTGATAGGACCTGAGTTGGTTGCAGAAACTACTGCACAGATCCAGTTGATACGTCAACATTTGTTGACCGCACAGAGTCGGCAAAAGAGCTATGCTGATAAAAGGAGGAGGTTTCTCGAATTTGAAGTAGGAGATATGGTATTCTTGAAGGTCTCGCCTCGAAAAGGGCACATGAGATTTGGGAAGAAAGGAAAATTGTCGCCAAGATATGTGGGACCGTTTTCAATTATCAGAAGGATGGGAGATGTAGCCTATCAGTTGGCACTTCCTTCGCAATTGGCGTCTCTACATGATGTATTCCATGTGTCGATGCTGAGGAAGTACAACCCTGATCCGTCTCATGTTTTGAATGTGCAAGATATAGATGTGCAAAGCGACGTCACTTATGTCGAGAAGCCGGTCGGAATATTGGAGAGTGAGCAAAGGGTGTTGCGTAATCGAGCGATTCAGTTCGTCAAGGTGGTATGGGATCGACATGGTGTTGAGGAAGCCACTTGGGAATTGGAATCGGAGATGAGAACATCTCACCCTGAATTGTTTGTATGATTTACTTTGAAATCCTACTTCGTTCGATTTTCGGGACGAAAATTATAAAAAGAGTATTGTATTGTAACACCCTGGAATTTCAGAGTTATCATTTTATATGAAAATATTCATATTTACGGAATTGCCATTGTGATAAAATTGATTTGAATTTAAATGGGTCAATGGCTCAATCAAGACCCAAAAGGATGGTAGTTTGTTTACAAAACAAATAAATGGATAAGATGAATTTAAACGGGTCAAGAATCATATTTGGGTCAAATTTTGATAAATGGGTCAAAATGGCTAGATGGGACCCAATGGGTCGTGAATGGCATGATTAACCATGGATGGAGTTCAAGCTTAGTTAATTTAAGTCTATTAATTGCTTGAGTGTGGTTTGAGTTGAAATGAATGGTGGGTTTAGTTAAGTTGAATTTATTAGTTAAGTTAAATTAAATGAATGACTTAGGTTGGGTGAGTTGAATAAATGAGTTGGATGAATATGTATTTTTAATGTAAGTGAGTGAAGTGTGTGAATGAGAGGAGAAGTGTTTTAAATTCCAAATTTTGAGCAAGGAAAAACGTTGGAGCATGGGAGACATTACCATACATGTAACCCCCATTTAGGTGATGAATAAAATGGGAGTCACATTTTGAATGGGAGTTACACTTTGAAATTACATAGAATGCATAGGGACGTTGGTTGCATGCATGAGCAATTTCATGCATGTAACGGCTACCATGGAGATATGAGGGGTGGTGGCTTTGAGAGTTACAAATGCATGAATAAAGGAGGGAATACAAACAATTTACAAGGATGTGCATAGGCCGTTGGGTACCCTTGGAGGTTCATCTCAAAGATGAAACCCCCAAGGAAGGTATTAAGAAATAATGGTTACATAAAGGTTTTATATTTAAAATTGTTACATGCATTGGAACCATGAGGATTAACCACCTTAGATGGAAGGTCAAGGGTTAAAAACGTTGGAGGGTTTCATCTCAAGGATGAAACCCCCAAAGGAAATAAGAGTTAAAGATAAATGCATTAGGAGTTACAATTTTTGGATACCAAAGAGATCACATGGGCTGAATGAAATTTAGCCAAAGAAGTTTCAGTTTTTCTCTCCCTATCTCTCTCTCTTGGTCGTTTTTATCTTCCCAAACACTAAGAGCAGCAGCTGATTAGTGATATGAAATCAGTCCTTGATTGATTTGTTTCACCAAGATAAAAGCATACCTTGAGCAAAAGAGTGGGCCTCAAGGTATTCCATCCAAAGTCAAAAAATTCTATCTCTTTCTCTCTTTGCCGTTTTCTACCAAGAACAACAGCTGGTTGTTTAAATCAGTCCCTGATCATCAAGGAATCGAGAAGAAGGAGAGGCTAAGAAAGGACAAGGAACAAGCCGGAGGGAAGATCAATTGGAGGAGTCGCGGAAACGGTAGGTTTTTCGATGAACAATTTTTAAATCATGATCCGGCCATTGGATGACCGAATCTAACAAAGGTTAAACATTGGTTGGAAGTACATAAATGAGATAAAAAGATGCACCATAGGGTTCGGCCCCATTGGATGGCCAAACCCCATGGGAAATAATTGATTTATTTAGATGGTTTTTGGAAATTAAAACCATACAAATATGGGACTGTTTTTAGATGGTTTTAAGTGTGTGTTTTAAAAAGGTTAAAACATAAATAAGGAAGTTTGTTTTGGACATAGATGAATGATTAAGAAATTCAAAACCAAAGGTCATAGGGTTCGGCCACCATGGAGGGCCGAACCCCATGCAAATGATGGTTTGGTTTTGATGTATTTGAAACATATAAACCATGAAGTTGGTGGACTGATTTGGGTTATTATTTTAACATGTAAATACATGTTTTAGAATGGTTAAAAAACATGGATTTGGGTGCTGGTTTCAGACCTAAGTTGAAGGACTAAATGTCCAAAATTAATCTCATGGTGTTCGGCCAATAAGCATGGCCGAACCCTATGAAATTGGGCTAATTTTGGAGGGTTGTTTGAAGGTTAAAAACCTGATTTAGATATACAGTTATTACCTGGTTAATTGAGGTTTAAAAACAGTAAACGTAATCATTGGGTTCAGCCATGATAGAGGGCCGAACCCCATGTAAAACGAGGTTGGTTTTCATGTTGAGAACCCCATGGAAACCATGGAAACCATGAAAACCCATGGACTGTTTTGTGGAATAATTGGGTTAAGTTTATGATGAACATTAGGTATTATTTATATGCTTTGATTTAAGAATAATATATGTTGTTTATGGAGTTAGTATGGGTAAGTAATCGGTCAATATGAATGATGGAAATTGAGTATAAAATCACATTGGTGAGGTTCGGCCATGTGTATGGCCGAACCCCACTAATGGTAATTGTGGGACATAATTGTTGGTTTATATGAAGATATGGAAGGTTTAAGAAGGATCAAATTAAGTGGTGAGGTTCAGCCGTGTGTATGGCTGAACCCCACTAAAGAGGGTTTTATGTTTGGTGATGAAAGTTAGTTAATTTAAAGCAAAGGCTGGTCTCAATGGCACAATCGTAATTATGGCTGAAATGATAAAAAATAAAATGATCATATGATGGGATGAATGGCCTAAAACCAAAGTGGTAAGGTTCAGCCATAATGTATGGCCGAACCCTATCAAGGTTCATTTAGAAGTTTGGGTAATTAGATAGGTTTTAATTAAATAAATGAATGACCAAAGTTTTAATGGATGAGGTTCGGCTATGGCTTTGGCCGAACCCCATTAGGTGGTTCTTGGAACATTAAGCTTTGCTGGAAATTAGGTGGATAAATGATTAACTTGCTGCCATGTACATAGGGTATTCGGATTTTTAGAACGGTGAGCGAGCCGTGATCGGAAGACGGTCCAAAGAAAGGATCGAACAAAGTAAACTATTGTAGGTTTCCTACCTTGTTGTAACCACATAACTTATTTGCTATTTTATGTTATTTGAATAAGTTATCTGAAACAAATGTTATATTTACAAATGGCATGTTTGCATAGACATCTCATGCATGGCATGGGATGATGGTGTAGTAACCGGAGGCCACACTCCGTCGGGGTGTCCGAAAGACCATTGTGGGGTACCCTGATGATGAGAATCCCATCAGGAGGAATCCGGAGGCCACACTCCGTCGGGGCGTCCGAAAGACCACTGTGGGTTACCTTGATGATGAGAATTCCGTCAAGTGATGTCTATGTTGAATGGTGATGGGTGGGACTCATTACATGTTCATTTCATACATAGCATGTTTTTATTGAATTTTGTTACACATGTGCTATCATTATATTATTTGCATGTTTGACTAACCAAGTGGTAGCCCTATTCGGAAACACTACTGGGCGCGTTGATCTAACGCCCTATCTATATCCTTAGTGGATGATGCAGGGAAAGGAAAGAACGTGGTTGGAGAAGAGGACCAAGCACGAAAACTTGGGCGTTTTGAATGATTGGAATGGACTATGAATGGATTATTTATGGACTTGGTAGTTGATTTATTTGGACAATGTAATTTGTTAGCTAGATGTTGTGGGCATGTAATAATGTAGTTAATTAGATGCTATGGTTTGTTTATGATTGGATGTTTGGATTAAACGATTAGTTAAGATCGATTAGTGATTTTGGAAAATAAGTTATGTACTTTGCTATCTAAAAATGGAAATTGGATTAATCATAGGTTCTATTATAACCTCAGTTAGATCTAGACTAAGTTAATTCCGCAAGTTATATATATACCATGTGCGGATCAGTTTTATGGACTTAGTTCATACGCACATGGGCTTGGCCAGTTAAGGGTCGGATTTAGAGATCTGAACTTAACTCGCGTCGTGACATTCTGCCCCGATCACTTGTTGATTATTATTATATTTAAAAAAAAAAAATAAACTCTGAAAATTAAAGTGAAAAGGGCGGGGTGTTACAAAGTCTCCGATGAATCTGTCATCTTGATGGGAAGGAAATGCGCAGACTTAGTCAATTGGTCCACTACGACCCATATTGCATCATTGCCCTTTGATGACCTTCGCAACCCTGTTACGAAATCCATAGATATGTGCTCCCATTTCCACTCCGGCGCTGGTAAAGGTGCTAGTAAACCCTATGGTTTCTGATGTTCTGCCTTAACCTGCTGACAAGTTAGGCAACAAGTAAGAAAATCTGCTATATCTCTCTTGAGTCCCCGCCACCAATAGTTCCTCTTAAGATCATGATACATCTTGGTGCTGCCCGGATGGATAGAGAGCTTGGTTTGATGTGCTTCAATCAATAATTCTCTTCTGTAGCTCTTAGGCACATATGTCCTACCTCAGAATACAAGACCCTGTCCTGGTCGTAATTCCCACTCCGGTACAACCTCACCGATAAACATCTTAGTCCATATCTCCTCCACCTCTAGATCTATCCGTTGCTCCCGTTCAATCTCGGAGACCATGTTGGATCGTATGATCAGATTATATATGGTGCCATGATTATTGAGGTAGAGTTTAAACTCTCTGATGGTATTCCGTACCTCCCATTCCATCCTGATCAAGCTGGCTACTGTCGCATGTGACATGCGGCTGAGGGCATCCGCCACTTTGTTTGCCTTGCCAGGATGATACCTGAGTGCGAACTCATAATCAGCTAGATATTCCATCCATCTGCGCTGTCTCATGTTGAGTTGCTTCTGATCAAATAAGTACTTCAGGCTCTTGTGATCTGAGAACACCTCAAACTTCTCACCAAAAAGGTAGTGTCTCCAGCTTTTGAGAGCGAAGACTGCTGTTGCTAGCTCCAGATCATGTGTGGGATAGTGGCGTTCATGAATTTTCAAATGTCTTGATCCGTACGCAACCGTACGATTACCTTGACTGAGTGTACACCCCAGTCCCTCACCTGAGGCATCACAGTATACCTCATAATTTCTGCCTCTTTCTGGCAAGATCAAAATAGGAGCGGTTGTAAGCCTCTCCTTTAGCTCTTCAAATCTCCGGTTCCACAGATCCGGCCACTCAAATTTGACTCCTTTCTGAGTGAGTCAGGTAAGTGGAGCTTCAATCTTGGAGAAGTCCATGATGAATTTCCTGTAGTAACCAGCCAATCCCAGAAAACTGCGGATCTCTGTCACATTCGTCGGCGCTTTCCACTCCTTCACTGCCACTACTTTAGCCGGGTCCACGGCTATACCTTCCTCCGATATAATATGCCCCAAGAAGTTGACCTCAGATAGCCAGAATTCACACTTGCTGGCTTTGGCATACAATTGGTTCTTCCTCAAGGTGTCTAGGACTATCCGCAAGTGTTCAGCATGTTCCTCTTGATTCTTAGAATAGATCAGAATATCATCAACAAATACAATCACAAACTGATCCAAGTAAGGACGGAATATCCTATTCATCAGGTCCATGAATACAACGAGTGCATTAGTAAGTCCAAATGGCATGACTACATACTTATATAGACCATACTGTGTCCTGAAAGCTGTCTTCTCTATATCCTCCTCCCTAACCCAGATTTGATGGTACCCGGACATCAGATCAATCTTGGAGAAGTGAGAGGAACCCCTAAGTTGATCAAACAGATCGTCAATCCTGGGTAGGGGATACTTGTTCCTGACAGTCAGCTGATTTAATTTCCTGTAGTCCACACACATCCGAAGGGTACCGTCTTTCTTCTTCACAAATAATACCGGGGCTCCCCATGCAGATGTACCTTTCCGAATAAAACCCAGTCTGAGCAGTTCATCAATCTACTTCTTCAGCTCCGTCATCTCAGTCGGTGCCATCCTATAATGGGGCAATGACACTGGAGCGGCGCCGGGATATAACTTGTTCTCAAAGTCTATCTCCCTCTTGCGTGGCAAATCAGGGAGTTCTGTTGGGAATACTTCGGCATAATCTGCTACTACCGCCGGAATTCAGTTATTGGTACCCTATCTAATTTGAGGCTGTTCAAGGCAAGATGGTTCAATTCTTCCTGTAGCCTTCTAGGGATGCCTTGTCTGTCAGCACGTACTATATACCGCTTTCCCTCGGGTGACCAAAATATCACCCTACGAAGATGGCAATCAATATGGGCCTGGAATGTAGCCAACCAGTCCATGCCAAATATAACATCGTACTCAGCCATATCGATTACCAAATAGTTGAACTCGAATCTGAATCCCGCGAGTTCAGTGTTCAATGTCGTACATATGAGTCCCAAAGATGTGTCTCCGACGGGGGATACAATGGCAAGTGATGTGGACAGGTTTTGTACTAATGTGCCCATGGCAGATATGAATGTAGCAGATATAAATGAATGGGAAGCTCCAGAATCAAATAATGTAACAGCATAGGAACTACCAACTACGGCTATACCTTGAATCACCGAGTGATCCGCCGCTGCTGGAGGAGCTATTGTAAAAAGTTGTCCCGATCCTGTAGGGTTTGTCGCCCGCCCTTTCTGGTTGTAAGCTCTGCCTCCTCGCGACTGAGCTGGTCTAGCTGGAGGGCGAAAGGAACCCCTGAAGTTAGAGGGTCTGCTGATCTGTTGACACTCCCTCTTGAGGTGGCCCTGTTGGCCACACTGATAGCACGTGTTCCCACCCCGTGGAATCTAAGTGACGGATGCTGATGGGGAGGGTTGATTGGGGCGAAAGCCCCCTGTAGATCCAGTGGAGAGTGAGGGTCTGTTAAAATTCGAGCGGAACCTCTTGTTGGGTTGAAATGCACCCCGCCCACTTTGCGCTCGGCAGTTGTCAGGCCGTGCCAACTCATTCAACTCCCACTCTACTATAGTGGCCCTGCTGACCACCTCAGCCAGTGTGGCTGCCTTGAATATTGTTACCTTGGCCCTGATACTTGGCCGAAGTCCCCGTTCAAACTTACGGGCCCTCCGGTACTCGGTATCCACCATATAAAACGCATAAACAGATAGTCCCAGAAACTCCCACTGATATTCTGCCACCGTCAAATTGCCTTGCACCAATGACAGAAAGGCTTGAGTCTGGTGCTCTCTTTCCTCCTCCAGAAAATATTGCTCTAGAAAGGTGGCTGAGAACCCCTCCCATGTCATGGCAATCCTTTGCCCTTCCGGCACAAGTGATTGCTGCTTTTCTACAACCTCCCACCAATTGCTTGCATCCTCAATCAGTTGAGACGTAGCCAGTAAAATCCTGTCAGTATGACTAGAAATCTGGAGTAGATTCAAGATTTGATTGATCTTCTTCAACCAATGTTCTGCTCCGACAGCCCCTTCTTTTCCTCTGAAGTAAGGATAGCGATGTTGCTGGAAATCTCTAACCATGCTCCGGTTGTTGGAGTCACTGGTGGTCGCATTCCCATTAGGTGCTGTTGAAGTACAGAGGTGACCACCGCTTGAACCAATTCTTTTAACTCAGGAGGCACCACAGGTAGGCTCACGCTATTTTGTCCCTCCTCGTGATGAGGTGGCTGTACCTCCTCTTCCTGACGAGGTGGTGTTACCTCTTTCTCTACCCGTGGGCTTTTGCGAATTCTTCTTTTTGGCGGCATTCCCTAAGTCATCGAAAAAAAATAAACATTGAATTAGTGCCTTCGTAAACTTGGCGTATTTCATATTTTGGGGAATTTTGCCAAATAAACATATTTAGTTTTGGGGAGGATAATTTCCTAAATATTAAGTATGTGTTCTCATTTATTGGGCGAAATTACCAAATAAGCACACTTGGTTTGGGGGAAAACTTCCCAAATATCAAATGTTCCTTTTTAATTTGGGGAAATCGGGGAGATTTTCCTATTTCGCTACGTTTGATAATTCCAACTTAAAGCAATTTTTTTTTTCTTCCCTTGCTATCATTCCTTTTCGTCAAACGTTGTTCTCAGATTGAACGCTTCAGTCTGAGTCAATCGAAGTAAATTAACCCGGCCCCCGTGCAGCGGACTCCGAAGAGTCGGTCAGTTGGGATTCTTATCCTGTAACGCCCGCCCCTTTTCACCATATATCACATTAACAAATACTCCCCACTCTTTTCATTCACATTTACCTCACTCATAAACATATGCAACACATACCCCACATATCCGTCAGTGAGACGTTAAACCATCTTAATCATACTTCGAGAGATTCATTCTTCCGATTTCGGCTCTGATACCAACTGTAACACCCGCCCCTTTTCACACTAAAATCAGAGTCTATTTTTTTTTTAATATTAAATGTGGCAAAGGGCGCGGACGTCACGACAGGAGTTAAGTCCGAGCTTCTAAAGCCCGGCCCTTAACTGGCCAACCCTACGTGTGAGTGGAACGAAGTCCACGAAGAACGGTTCACACGTAGACGGAAGCTTGCGGAATGTTACACTGAGTGCGAAAAATTACAATAAAGACTTTCCTACCAATTGTTTTTTTTAGATAGCAGGGAAGATGACATTCATTAAATTACTAAAGTGCTTCGAAAATCACAATGTCCAACGTCCAAAAATAAAAACCAAAATATAGCAAGCAATCTAAATTTTTACATTTTCGACAAGCTAGGTTACTCAAATACATTTCCAAAACAACATAAATAAACTAAGTAGCCGCCTCCCCAAGCTCCTAAGCTTGGCTCCCGTTGCGTCCACCGTTTCCGCCGTCTCCTGCGTCATCAGCTAGGGTAGAAGTAGGGCGTTAGACAACGCGCCCAGTAGGACTCCGAATAGGGCTAGCACATGGATTAGTGATAACAAGCATACAGATAATAATGTAACGAAAAACCATAAAATGAATGCCATGCCATGGGTGTCTGTGTTATGAATCCCACCCATCATCCATATCATCATGATACCATATCCCCCTTGATGGAAAAACCTCTACAAGATATAACCAATCACAATGTATCCCCCTTGACGGCAAGACCTCATCAAGGTGTCCCCATGCCTGCTTCTCGGTCGCCCCGACGGAGCATGGACTCCGGTTATAGCCTATCAAGCTATCCCCATGCTTGCTTCTTGGTCACCCCGACGGAGCATGGACTCCGGTTATAGCCTATCATGCTATCCCCATGCTTGCTTCTCGGTCGCCATGACCCATGTCTTTAGGTCATTCATGGGCTCAGTGTGTTTTATATATGTGCTTACATGGAATGGAACTTAAGTTAAGTTAATGATGAAATTTAAATGGATGTTACAAGTATCATATGTGATGTTTAAATGGAATAAAGATAGTGATTGAAATGGATGATTGGAGGTATGTGCAAATGGGTAATTGAAACCAAGAAGGATGGGGAAAGAAACATCATGGGTTCGGCCATGATGTATGGCCGAACCCATGACCCAAATTTTGATCAAGTTTAGGCTAAGGTTAATGCATGTATCAATGCCTAGAAAGTTGTTTTAAAGGGCCAAAATGAATGAAGTTTTGTGATTTTTGAAATGGATTATTTTTGGGACAAAATATGAGTCTTTGAAAATGGCACCAATAAAAGTGAACCATGAACCCTATGGTAATATTTTGGGAATTTTATGAATGGAAAACAATGGAGAGAAATGGAAATATTAAATGGATTGGTAAGCATGGTAGGTGATGTTTTATATGAGATGAAAAATGGGGTTTTAAATGAATGAATTAAATTCATTTGGTGAAAGTAAAATGAACCAAGAAATTAGGAAATGGGCATCATGGTTTCGGCCATGGTGTATGGCCGAACCCATGACCCCTTTGGGAGCCATATTATGGGCAAGGTATGGAATTATTTATGGGATTAAAAATTTACAAATTTAATTAAACTAGATGGCTGATTTTATGATGTTATGTCGTGAGTAAGAAATTATAAATGGGTCCAAGTTTATGGGTCAAATATGGACTTAAATATGCATGGATAAAAGGGGTAACTTAACCATGGAAGAGGAGTGGCAAAACCGTAATTTGTGGCCACATTGAAGGACCATGGGTTTGACCATGGTACATGGCCAAACCCTATGGGGGTTGGACATGAAAATGGAAATATTATGAATGGTTAAGTAAAGCGATTAGTTGCTGCGTTTTAGGCTCGCAAATCGGAATTTTAAATTTGGCCAAAATTGGATTTATGTATGAGTCTAGAACCAATGGATAATGGGCTAAGTTAGGGACTTAATCATGGACGATGTATGGACTAATTCGGTAAATGTAATAAGGTATCGGGCGTCGCAAACGGTACGCGATCGGCGACCGGATTAGCGAACGGGAAGCATAACGGAACGCGACACGGTATTCGGTAGGATTCCTACCTTTTTGTAAGCGATGGATATGTGATGGTATTTTAAATTATTTGATTTGGCTTACGATGGATTTATGATTATGATTTATCTTATGATGAATTTTAAATTATGAAGCATATGTTTATATTTTTAATATCATGCATTATATGGCTATGTATGATATGTCAAGTATATGGAATACATATATATTACATAGCATAATGCACTACATCTCATGCATGGCATGGGCAGAAAAAAATAAACAAACCGGAGTCCATGGTCCGTCGGGGTGACCGAGAATCAGACATGGGGATTGCCTGAGGGTTATAACCGGAGTCCATGCTCCGTCGGGGCGACCGAGAATCAGACATGGGGATAGCCTGAGGGCTATAACCGGAGTCCATGCTCCGTCAGGGCGACCGAGAAGCAAACATGGGGAACAGGAGATTGTATGATCATACGGATAATGGGTGGGACACATGACATAAGCACCCATGATATAGCATTCATCACATGCTTATTTTGTTGTACTTTATTTTATCGGTATGTGTGTATCACTAATCCATGTGCTAGCCCTACTCGGAGTCCTACTGGGCGCGTTGACTAGCGCCCTACTTCTACCCTAGCTGATGATGCAGGATAGGCAGGAAGCGGTGGACATACCCGAGGCCAAGCTTAGGAGCTTGGAAAGAGCAGTCCTAGTTTATATTATGTTTTACATTTTGGTAATGTAATTTTAAAGTAGCTTAGCTTGTCGGGTTGTATAATTTTACATTTCCTGCGATGGTTTGGACGTTACTTATGGATGATGCATTTTGTGATATAATCATGAACGTAGGGGCATTTTGGTAAATTCAATGTTATATCTTCCCTTCTAGCTAAAAACCGGTAGGATAGACTCTATTACCATGATCCGCAATAACTATAATCCGCGAGCTTACTTCCCACGCATGAATCATTCTCGTGGACTTAGTTCCGCGCACGCGTGGGGTTGGCCAGTTAAGGGTTGGGCTTTAGAAGCTCGAACTTAACTCGCGTCGTGGCGTCCGCGCCCTCTCTCACTCTTCTATTTAAAAAAAAAAAATAGACTCTGATTTTCGAAAAACGGGTGAAAAAGGGCGGAGCGTTACAGTTGGTATCAGAGCGAAATCGAAAGAATGAATCTCTCGAAGTATGATTAAGACGGTTGCATGTCTCACTGACAGCTAAGAATCCCAACTGACCGACTCTTCGGAGTCTGCTGCACGGGGGCCGGATTAATCTACTTCGATTGACTCAGACTGAAACATTCAATCTGAGCGCCATGTTTGACATAAGAAATGATAGGAAGGGAAGTACAATCATTGTAACATTGAAGGAATTACCAAAATTAGGAGATTTCCCCCCAATTTCACAAAAATGGACAAACATAGCTAGATGGGAAGTTTTCCCCAAACCAAGTATGCTTATTTGGCTACTTTCCCCCAAATGAAAGAAACAATATTCAATACTTAGGAATTTCCCCCAAAAATGAAGTATACTTAATCCATAATTCTTCCCCAAATTGAAGGAACATTTGATATTTAAGAAAATTATTCCAAACTATGAACATGACAATGATTGTGAAAGAACTAAGTCAATATGTTTCGATGACTTAGGAAAAGATGCCACCAAAGAGAAGAACCCGTCGCAACCCCCAAGTGGAGAGAGAGGTAACACCCCCTCGACAGGAAGAAGAGGTACCACCACCTCATACAGCCGAGGGACAAAATAGTATCAACGTAGAAGGTGTACCTCCCGAGTTGAAGGACATAGTTCAAACGGTAATCGCTTTTGCTCTACAACAACATTCAAGTGGCAATGCGACCGCCAACGACTCCAATAAACGAAAGATGGTCAAGGACTTCCAACAACAGCGCCCTCCCTACTTCAAGGGAAAAGAAGGTGCTGTGGGAGCGGAACACTAGTTAAAGAGGATCAACCAAATCTTGAATTTGCTCCAGATTTCTAGTACTGCTGATAAGATCTTATTAGCCACATCCCAACTGATCGAGGATGCCGGTAGTTGGTGGGAAGTGGTAGAAAAGCAACAAGCATTGATACCGGAAGGAGAAAGGATACCCATGACATGGGAGTGGTTCTCGGCCACCTTCCTAGAACAATTCTTTCCGGAAGAAGAAAGAGAGAGCCAGACTGAAGCTTTCATCTCACTGGGTATCATAGAGAATTTCTTAAACTGTCTATCTATGGGTTCTATATGGTGGATACTGAACACCGAAGGGCCCGTAAGTTTGAACGGGGCCTTCGGCCAAGCATCAAGAATAGAGTAACCATTTTCAAAGAGCCCACACTGGCAGGGGTGGTTAGCAGGGCCACCATTGCAGAAAAGGAACTAAATGAGATAGTGCGGTTCGACAACCGCCGAGGGCAGGGTGGGCGGGGAACATTCCAACCCAACAAGAAGTTCCGCCCAAATCCTAGCAGGCCCTCACCCTCCACGGGGTCTACCGGAGGCTTTCGCCCCAGTCAGCCTTCTACATCAACATCAGTCACACAAGTTCCCCGGGGTGGGAACACATGTTACCAGTGTGGCCAACAGGGCCACTTCAAGAGGGATTGTCCACAGATCAACCGACCCTCTAACTCCAGGGGTGCCTTCCGCCCTCCAGCCAGATCAACTCAGTCACGGGGAGGCAGGACATACAATCAGGCGGGACGAGCACCAAAGCCTGCGGGATCTGGACGACTCTTCACCATACCATCTCCAGTAGCTGTGGACCGTTCAGTGATGCAAGGTATGGCTGTAATTGGTAGTTCCTATGCTGTTACTTTATTTGACTCTGGGGCATCACATTCATTCATATCTGCTGCATTCATATCTGCCACGGGTACACTAGTACAAAACCTGTCCACATCACTCACCATTATATCCCCCGTCGGAGACACATCATTAGGACTAATATGTACGGCATTGAACACGGAACTCGCGGGATTCAGATTCGAGTTCGATTATTTAGTCATCGATATGGTGGAATATGATGTCATTTTTGGCATGGACTGGCTGACTACGTATCAGGCCCATATTGATTGCCATCTTCGTAGGGTAACATTTTGGTCACCCGAAGGAAAGCGGTACATGGTACACGCTGACAGGCAGGGTATCCCTAGAAGACTGTAGGAAGAACTGAACCATCTTGCCTTGAACAGCCTCAGATTAGATAAAGCACCAACGGTTGAACTTCCGGCGATGGTAGCAGATTTTGCCGAGGTATTCCCAATAGAACTCCCTGGTTTACCACCCAAAAGGGAGATAGACTTTGAAATAAAATTATACCCCGGCGCCGCTCCAGTATCGTTCCCCCATTATAGGATGGCACCAGCTGAGATGACCGAACTGAAGAAGCAAATTGATGAGCTGCTCAGACTAGGCTTCATTCGAAACAGTACATCCGCATGGGGAGCCCCAGTGTTATTTGTGAAAAAGAAAGACGGTACCCTACGAATGTGTGTGGACTATAGGAAATTAAATCAGTTGACTGTCAGGAACAAGTATCCCCTACCCCGGATTGATGATCTGTTTGATCAACTTAGGGGTTCCTCTCATTTCTCCAAGATTGACCTGATGTCCGGATACCATCAAATTCGGGTTAGAGAGGAGGACATAGAGAAGACTGCTTTCAGGACACGGTATGGATTATATGAATATGTAGTCATGCTGTTTGGGCTTACTAATGCACCGGCGGTGTTCATGGACCTGATGAATAGGATATTCCGTCCATACTTAGATCAGTTTGTGATCGTATTCATCGATGATATTCTGATCTACTCCAAAAGTCAGAACGAACATGCCGAGTACCTACGGATAGTCCTAGACACCTTGCGGAAGAACCAATTATATGCCAAAGCCAGCAAGTGTGAATTTTGGCTGTCTGAAGTCAACTTCTTGGGGCACATCATATCAGAGGAAGGTATAGCCGTGGACCCGGCTAAGGTAGCGGCAGTCAGGGAATGGAAAGCGCCGACAAATGTGACCGAGATCCGCAGTTTTCTGGGATTGGCCGGTTACTATCGAAAATTCATCATGGACTTCTCCAAGATTGCAGCTCCACTTACCCGACTCACTCAGAAAGGAGTCAAGTTTGAGTGGTCCAATCTGTGCAATCAGAGATTTGAGGAGTTAAAGGAGAGGCTTACGACCGCTCTTATTCTGATCTTGCCGGAAAGAGGCAGAAATTATGAGGTGTACTGCGATGCCTCCGGTGAGGCACTGGGGTACACACTCAGTCAAGGTAATCGTGCGGTGGCGTACGGATCGAGGCAGTTGAAAATTCATGAACGCCATTATCCCACACATGATCTAGAACTAGCAGCGGTGGTCTTCGCTCTCAAAAGCTGGAGACACTACCTCTATGGTGAAAAGTTTGAGGTGTTCTCGGATCACAAAAGTTTGAAGTACCTATTTGATCAGAAAGAACTCAATATGAGACAGCGTAGATGGATGGAGTATCTGGCAGATTATGAGTTCGCACTTCGATATCATCCGGGAAAGGCGAACAAGGTTGCAGATGCTCTCAGCCGCATGTCACATGCTACAGTCGCCAGCATGATCAGGACGGAATGGGAGGTATTGAATACCATCAAAGAATTTAAACTCTACCTCAATGATCATGGAACCATATATAATCTGATCATACGATCCAACATGGTCTCTGAGATTGAACGGGAACAACGGACAGATCCAGAAGTGGAGGAGATTTGGGCTAAAATGTCTATTGGCAAGGTTGTACCGGAGTGGGAATTACGACCAGGGCAGGGTCTTATGTTCCGAGGCAGGACATACGTACCTAAAAATTGTAGAAGAGAGTTGCTGATTGAAGCACACCAAACCAAACTCTCTATCCACCCGGGCAGCACGAAGATGTACCATGATCTTAAGAGGCACTATTGGTGGCATGGACTTAAGAAAGACGTGGCAGAGTTTGTTGCTCGTTGTTTAACATGTCAACAGGTTAAGGTAGAACATCAGAAACCGCCAGGCTTACTCGCACCCTTACCAGTACCAGAATGGAAATGGGAATACATATCCATGGACTTTGTAACAGGGTTGCCAAGGTCATCCAAGGGCAACGATGCAATATGGGTCATAGTGGACCGGTTGACCAAGTTTGTACATTTCCTTCCCATCAAAATGACAGATTCATCAGAGACTTTGGGTCGATGGTACATCCGGGAGATCATCAGGTTACATGGTATTCCCCGGTCTATTGTGTCCGATAGGGATGGCCGATTCACCGGCAGAGTATGGCAGGGCCTGTAGTCGGCTATGGGGACCGACGTATTAACTAGCACAGCATTTCATCCACAGACTGATGGACAGTCAGAGAGGACGATACAGACACTAGAAGATATGCTGAGAGCATGCATGCTAGACTTCAAAGGCGGATGGGAGGATCATCTGCCACTAGTGGAGTTCTCTTACAATAACAGTTACCAGGCAAGTCTCCAGATGGCTCCGTTTGAGGCCTTGTATGGTAGACCGTGTAGATCGCCAGTGTGTTGGACGGAGGCCGGCGAGCCTGCGTTGATCGGACCAGATTTGGTTACAGAGACTACAGCGTAGATTAAACTGATATGACAACATTTACTCACTGCACAGAGCCGTCAGAAAAACTATGCAGACAAGAGGAGAAGGTTCCTTGAGTTTGAGGTGGGAGACTTGGTATTTCTGAAAGTCTCACCACGGAAGGGGCACATGAGATTCGGAAAGAAAGGAAAACTGTCGCCTAGATTTGTGGGGCCGTTCCCAATACTGAAGAGGGTGGGAGGGGTAGCTTATCAGTTAGCGCTCCCTCCATAGCTGTCATCTCTACATGATGTGTTTCATGTGTCCATGCTGAGAAAGTACAATCCTGATCCTTCTCATGTGATAAATGTTCAAGACATCGATGTACAAAGCGATGTGACATATGTGGAGAAGCCGGTCAGAGTTATTGAAAGCGAACAAAGGGTGCTACAGAACCGCGCCATTCAGTTCGTCAAGGTGGTATGGGAACGACATGGCAGTGAAGAAACCACCTGGGAACTTGAGTCGGAGATGAAAACCGCCTATCCGGAGCTCTTCGCATGAGTTATTTTGGTCCCCTACTTCGCTCGAATTTTCGGGATGAAAATTTCAAAAGAGGATTCTATTTTAATAGCCCGAATTTTCTAATTAATATATATTTGGCATTTATTGATTTTAATTTGAATTTTAACATAATGGAATGCCAAATGGACCAAATTTTGGGACAATGGCCCAAGGATAGCTCAATTGGGCCATGGATTGGATGAAATCCATTTAATGGGTCAATGAGGATTAAATCGGGTCAACGATGGTCAAGTGGGCCCGATAGCCATGTGGGACCCAATGGATCAAAATTGGTCCAAACTCTAAGGCAAAGGGGTAGAAAATAAATTGGTTGGGCCGTGGGCCCAATGGTGGGCCAATTATTTTAAAAAGGGTGAATTGGAATGAAACCCTCTAAGTTAGTAATAAAATGAAATGGCATGACCAAGTGGGGCCCACCTCCACCTCACCAAGTGAGGTGGCGTGTGGACCAAGGCAAAGGTGGGGCCAACCATCATGGTTGACTTGGTCAACCATGGATAAATTGAGAGGACTAAGGTGGATTAAGGTGAATTAAATTGATTAAAATTATTGTAAAATTATCTAAGCTAAAATTAATGGAATTAAAATGACATGGCCAAGAGGGGCCACCTCCACCTCATCAAGTGAGGTGGCGGGTGGGGTAGGTATAGGTAGGGACTGTCCACCATGGTTGACTTGGTCAACCATGGGTGGATTTCTTAGATAGATAAATGTTATGAAATTAAATTGGATGGAAATTAATTAACCTAAGTAAGGATTTAATTTAATTAATTAGGTTGGTCAATTAGGGTCAACATAGGACAAGTCAATGGTGGTTTCATCTCATTGAAACCACCTGAGAGAAACAAGAAAAATACCATGGACTTGGGTGGTGGTTTCATCTCAACCACCACCACTCCAAATATGGTGACCCATACCCAAATGAGTGGTCAAAGAGGGAAGATCCAAACCACCCCTTTTCAAACACCAAAAACCGTTGGCTTGGTGGTGGTTTGGTCTCAACCACCACCACCAAGGTCAAGGGAGCCCATACTTTGGTTGGTGGAGCCATAATGGTGGAGTGTAGTTTGGTCAACCAAAATGAGATGTGTTTGATCTCATTTCTCATCTCCTTTCCATCTCTCTCTCTTCCTCTCTCTCTTGCACTCCCAAAAAACCGTCCCACACAAAAGAAAATAAGAAGAAGAAGGCTAAGGAGAAAAGAAGAAAAGAAGAGAAGAAGAGAAGAAAAGAAGTGAAGCATTAGTTCACCACCCTAAGATCAAAGGTTGGATCTTGTCTCTCATTATCTTCCCCTCTCCCAAACCTAGCTCTACCTTAACCAATCCAAACATGTCCCACCATTGATCAAGCTCATCTAGCCGATCAAAGACCAAGAAGAAGGAGAGAAGAGGCTAAGGAAATTGACGGGAGCGACAAAGACCAGAGGAGCCGTCGGATCCGTAAGTATTTTTAAACAAGAGTTTAGATTTTTGTTTATGGTTAAAAAAGGGAATCCATTTACTAGATAATGGCCAAAAAACATAATGGGCCTTGGATCTAAGATCCATCAATGGAAGATTAAGAAATGGATAAACTTAGAGAGAGAAAGATTAAATGAATGGATGACCATAGGGTTCGGCCATGTAGCATGGCCGAACCCCATGGTGAATGATGGGTAATTTAATTGAGATTATATGGTTTAGAATATTGGAGAATGCTTAATGGTTTTTATGAGGATTTCAAGATTTTAAAATGATTGAACAGTTGGTAAGTTTTAAAGGTGTTAAATAAGTAAAACTATGAGGTATGTAGATGATTCCAAGTGGCCTCAAAATATTGGAAATATGATATTTTAAAGAAATCATGGACCATAGGGTTCGGCCATACAAGGTGGCCGAACCCCATGGTTAGTGATGATGAGGGTTAGGGTTCTTAAAATAATGGTTTTTAAGGTTGGAAAATGATGGAGAATGGTTAGGGTTTCAAGGGTTAAATGTAGGCAAATTTTTGGAAAAAGTTTTATGATGAAGTCCATGAATGATGTGTTAGGATTTTTTTATGGAACTATGGTGATGGTTAATTATTTTTATAAGAATAGAAAGATGGAAGTGGTGGAATAAATAATTTTGAATTATGGAGGTAATGAGGAAATGATGAGTGGTAAAAGTGGATTTTAAATGTAATTAAAAATCCAAGATAAAAATGAGGGAAAGACATCATGGGTTCGGCCATGGTGTATGGCCGAACCCATGACCCATGTCTTTAGGTCATTCATGGGCTAAGTGTGTTTTATATATGTGCTTAAATGGAATGGAACTTAAGTTAAGTTAATGATGAAATTTAAATGGATGTTACAAGTATCATATGTGATGTTTAAATGGAATAAAGATAGTGATTGAAATGGATGATTGGAGGTATGTGCAAATGGGTAATTGAAACCAAGAAGGATGGGGAAAGAAACATCATGGGTTCGGCCATGATGTATGGCCGAACCCATGACCCAAATTTTGATCAAGTTTAGGCTAAGGTTAATGCATGTATCAATGCCTAGAAAGTTGTTTTAAAGGGCAAAAATGAATGAAGTTTTGTGATTTTTGAAATGGATTATTTTTGGGACAAAATATGAGTCTTTGAAAATGGCACCAATAAAAGTGAACCATGAACCCTATGGTAATATTTTGGGAATTTATGAATGGAAAACAATGGAGAGAAATGGAAATATTAAATGGATTGGTAAGCATGGTAGGTGATGTTTTATATGAGATGAAAAATGGGGTTTTAAATGAATGAATTAAATCATTTGGTGAAGGTAAAATGAACCAAGAAATTAGGAAATGGGCATCATGGTTTCGGCCATGGTGTATGGCCGAACCCATGACCCCTTTGGGAGCCATATTATGGGCAAGGTATGGAATTATTTATGGGATTAAAATTTACAAATTTAATTAAACTAGATGGCTGATTTTATGATGTTATGTCGTGAGTAAGAAATTATAAATGGGTCCAAGTTTATGGGTCAAATATGGACTTAAATATGCATGGATAAAGGGGTAACTTAACCATGGAAGAGGAGTGGCAAAACCGTAATTTGTGGCCACATTGAAGGACCATGGGTTTGACCATGGTACATGGCCAAACCCTATGGGGGTTGGACATGAAAATGGAAATATTATGAATGGTTAAGTAAAGCGATTAGTTGCTGCGTTTTAGGCTCGCAAATCGGAATTTTAAATTTGGCCAAAATTGGATTTATGTATGAGTCTAGAACCAATGGATAATGGGCTAAGTTAGGGACTTAATCATGGATGATGTATGGACTAATTCGGTAAATGTAATAAGGTATCGGGCGTCGCAAACGGTACGCGATCGGCGACCGGATTAGCGAACGGGAAGCATAACGGAACGCGACACGGTATTCGGTAGGATTCCTACCTTTTGGTAAGCGATGGATATGTGATGGTATTTTAAATTATTTGATTTGGCTTACGATGGATTTATGATTATGATTTATCTTATGATGAATTTTAAATTATGAAGCATATGTTTATATTTTAATATCATGCATTATATGGCTATGTATGATATGTCAAGTATATGGAATACATATATATTACATAGCATAATGCACTACATCTCATGCATGGCATGGGCAGAAAAAAATAAACAAACCGGAGTCCATGCTCCGTCGGGACGACCGAGAATCAGACATGGGGATTGCCTGAGGGTTATAACCGGAGTCCATGCTCTGTCGGGGCGACCGAGAATCAGACATGGGGATAGCCTGAGGGCTATAACCGGAGTCCATGCTCCGTCGGGGCGACCGAGAAGCAAACATGGGGAACAGGAGATTGTATGATCATACGGATAATGGGTGGGACACATGACATAAGCACCCATGATATAGCATTCATCACATGCTTATTTTGTTGTACTTTATTTTATCGGTATGTGTGTATCACTAATCCATGTGCTAGCCCTACTCGGAGTCCTACTGGGCGCGTTGACTAACGCCCTACTTCTACCCTAGCTGATGACGCAGGAGAGGCAGGAAGCGGTGGACATACCGGAGGCCAAGCTTAGGAGCTTGGAAAGCGCAGTCCTAGTTTATATTATGTTTTACATTTTGGTAATGTAATTTTAAAGTAGCTTAGCTTGTTGGGTTGTATAATTTTACATTTCCTGCGATGGTTTGGACGTTACTTATGGATGATGCATTTTGTGATATAATCATGAACGTAGGGGGATTTTGGTAAATTCAATGTTATATCTTCCCTTCTATCTAAAAACCGGTAGGATAGGCTCTATTACCATGATCCGCAATAACTATAATCCGCGAGCTTACTTCCCACGCGTGAATCATTCTCGTGGACTTAGTTCCGCGCACGAGTGGGGTTGGCCAGTTAAGGGTCGGGCTTTAGAAGCTCGAACTTAACTCGCGTCGTGGCGTCCGCGCCCTCTCTCACTCTTCTATTTCAAAAAAAAAAAATAGACTCTGATTTTCGGAAAACGGGTGAAAAAGGGCGGGGCGTTACAGTCTTTCTATTCCGTAATTATCTAGATTATTCCGCATGTTGATGTTAGTTCCATGTGTGATTCACTATCATGGTCTATTCCATGTACACATGGGTGGCCAGTTAAGGTTCAGACTTGGGTAGTCTGAACTTAACTCGCGTCGTGACGCCGTCCGCTCTCTTCCGATGTTTATTTAAAAAAAAAAAAAAATTAGACTCTGAAATTCTCGGAAAGGGCGGGGCGTTACAGTTGGTATCAGAGCGAAACGGGAAGTTGAATCATCGAAGTAAGATTAAGACTGTTTCATGTCTCACTGACGGATAAGAATCCCAACTGACCGACTCTTCGGAGTCCGCTGCCTGGGGGCCGGATTAATTTACTTCGAGTGACTCGGACTGAACAATCAATCTGAGAACGACAATGAATGATAGCAAAGTAAAGTACAATCATCATAATTGGACAAATCAAACGTAGCAAGGTAGGATGAACTCCCTTGAAATCCCCACACTGAGAAATAGACAATAGGAAATTAGAGATTTCCCCAGAAACAAGAGAAAACAAAGAATGTTGATTTGGTAATCTTTCCAAAACAAAGTACATGACATAATGCATGATCAGATTCCCCTGAAAACCAAGGTTGGTTTATTTAGAATTGTTGTTAATATTCTTGTGTTCTATTGATATGATACAGATATGTCGAGTAATGTGGAGTACTCGGAATGGCACAGCGGAAACTCCTAGCCATCCCATAGATTTGGTGTCTGTTTCTAACAACACCAACGTGGAAGAAAATGTGGACCTTCAGGAGGGACCTCCTGAAGAAGATGAGATGGACTTAGCACCTGTTGCAGAGGATTTGATGGATGATATTCCTGGGATGGTGGAACCTCCTGAGGAAGAATAGGAGGAGGATCTGGGATTTTTCTTTTATGAGGATCCAATGGAAGACTTTCCTATAATACTGGAATCGGCGGGGGAAGTAGATCCCTATGATACCTGTGAGTTGTGTAATCAGGACGACCACAACAGGTTGTATTGTCCTCATCCATTGGGAGTTGTATGTCCGATTTGTGGACTACACGGGCATGGAGAGGCGAGGACTAATTGTCCTTGTATTGGAGGACCTGGAATAATCCCCTGCACGACATGTGAAGTATTGGGGTACATGGCGACGACGTGTCCTGATAACCGATTCAAGTTCGCTTTTGATGAGGAGTCTTCTACGGAAGACTAGGATAGGAAGTAATAGTAGGGGTATTAAAAAGAGGGTTATTTTTGTAAGGGGGTATATTTTGTTATACATAGGGTTTGTTTCACCCTACCCACCTTTGTACAAAGATGCAGTTTGAATTTATATAAATATGTGATTTCATGTTTTTATGAGGATTCATGGCATGTGTTGCATATTGTTAATGGAAACTAAGTCTATGATGTTTCCATGAATAAGGACTAAATGGCGCCACAGAAAAAGGTGGTAAAAGATCTGAAGGGAAAAGAGAAAGTGTTACAGATCGGACTAGGTGACGGGGTGTCAAAGAGAAAGACTCATCAGGACGATAAAAAGAAGGATGATGTGCTCATTATCACACCACAAGGGAAGGTGGTACCCCGACGTAAGAAGGCGTCATCGGAACCTGAAAGAGAGCCGTCCGTTCATGACAAAGAGAGATCTGTTCATGAACGATCTCACAGTGAGGAAGAGTCTCACCACTCTCGGCGGGAAGAAGAAGGGAGTGACCCTACGTATCAACAGGACGACGAGGAGGAATATGACTCGTCATATCGACGCGAGGAGGAGGAGAATAGTAACATGACTGTACCCTTTGTGCCTCCTGAACTGCACAGCTTGGTGCAAGCCGTGGTTACATCTGTCCTCCAACAACATTTGAACGGAGGGGGAAACACGAGCGAAAATAATGACCAAAACATGGTCAGAGATTTTCAGCAACAGCGCCCACCTTACTTCAAGGGCAGAGAAGGGCCTATTGGGGCCGAGAATTGGTTGGAGAAGATTTCACATATATTGACTCTTTTGAACATCAAGAGTCATGCCCATAAAATATTATTGGCCTCGTCACAGCTGGTGGATGACGCTGCCAAATGGTGGAAGGTGGTGGAGAAACAGCAGGCACTTGTGCCAAGAAGAGAAAGAGTTGCTATGACCTGGGAGCAATTCTCCACGACATTTCTAGAGCGCTACTTTCTAGAGGAAGAAAGAGAACGTCAATTCAGGCCTTTATGACGTTAGTACAAGGTTCAATGACGGTGGCTGAGTATCACCAAGAATTCCTCAGCCTGTCAATCTATGCATACTATATTGTGGACACGGAATATCAAAAGGCTCGCAAGTTCGAGCGTGGGTTACGGCCAAACATTAGGGCCAAGGTAACTGTGTTCAAAGCAGCCACGCTGGCGGAAGTGGTCAGTAGGGCCACCATTGTGGAACAGGAGATGGCGGAATTTGCCAGAGTGGACAACCGCCGAGCTCCGAGTGGGAGAGGTGTGTACCAACCCAACAAAAAGTTCAGATCGAACTTCAGTAGACCCTCACCGTCTGTTGGATCAAGTGGGGGCTTTCGCCCCAACCAGCCCACTCAATCTGTTGCAGTCACTCAAGCATCTCGAGGAGTGAATACTTGCTTTCACTGTGATCAACCTGGTCACTACAAAAAGGACTGCCCAAAGCTCAATAGGCTGTCTAACTCAAGAGGATCATTTCGTCCACCAGCTAGACCGGCATACTCCAGAGGAGGCAGAATGCAGGGCCGGGGAGGTCGAAGGTCTAACCCTGCTGGAGCCGGAAGATTATTCACTCTAACTTCTCCAGAGGAAGAGGAGGAGGATCATCCTGTGATACAAGGTATGGCGGTAGTGAGTAGCTCATATGCATATGCACTATTTGATTCCGGAGCATCACACTCCTTTATAGCTGCATCGTTTATTACTGCTACTGGTACATTAGTTCAAAGATTAGCCATAGAACTTACTATTGTATCCCCTGTCGGAGATTCGGCATTGGGACTTATTTGTACTGCGGTTAACACCGAATTAGCTGGACTCAGATTTGAGTTCAATTATTTAGTGCTGGACATGTCGGAATATGATATTATATTCGGAATGGATTGGTTGGCAAAGTTTCATGCCAACATCGACTGTTATGGTCGAAGAGTGACATTTAAGTCACCCGAGGGCAAGCAATATGTAGTTCGTGCAGATAAACAAAGTGGATTACAGGAAGGGTTAAACCTCGTGGTATTGAATAATATCACCATAAACAAAGCTCCAGTTACTGAACTTCCGGAAATTGTACAAGAATTTGGGGATGTGTTCCCAAAGGAACTCCCTAGTTTACCACCTATGAGAGAGATTAACTTCGAGATCAGGCTGTACCCTGGGACAACACCAATGTCGTTACCACACTATCGGATGGCACCAACGGAGATGTCGGAGCTAAAGAAGCAGATTGATGAACTGCTTAGGCTGGGTTGCATCCGGAACAGTACGTCATCATGGGGAGCACCAGTGTTGTTTGTGAAGAAGAAGGACGGTTCATTACGGATGTGCGTGGACTACCGGAAGCTGAATCAGTTAACATTCCGGAACAAGTACCCTCTACCCAGGATTGACGATTTATTTGATCAATTGAGGGGTTCTAGTCATTTTTCAAAGATCGATTTGATGTCTGGTTATCATCAAATCCGAGTTAGAGAGGAAGATATAGAAAAGACAGCTTTTCGGACGCGATATGGACTGTTTGAGTTCGTGGTCATGCCATTTGGACTCACAAATGCGCCGGCTGTGTTCATGGATTTAATGAACAGAATCTTCTGTCCCTATCTGGATCAGTTTGTAATTGTATTCATTGATGATATCCTAATCTATTCTAAGAGTCAGGAAGAACATGCAAAGCATCTACTGATAGTTTTGAATATTTTGAGGCAGAATAAACTATATGCCAAGGCCAGTAAGTGTGAATTCTGGCTATCTCAAGTGAATTTCTTAGGACATGTTATATCTGAGGAAGGAATAGCCGTGGATCCGGCTAAGGTGACGGCCGTGAAAGACTGGAAAGCGCCAAAGAACGTAACCGAGATCCGCAGTTTCTTAGGATTGGCGGGTTATTATCGGAAATTTATTATGGATTTTTCCAAATTAGCATCTCCATTGACTCGACTCACTCAGAAAGGAGTCAAGTATGAGTGGTCAGATCTGTGCAACCAAAGGTTTGAAGAGCTAAAAGACAGACTTACAACCGCTCCTATTTTGATTTTGCCGGAAAAGGGCAAGGGTTATGAACTAGAATGCGACGCTTCGGGAGAAGGACTGGGGTGTGTCCTCAGTCAAGATCATCGTGTGGTGGCTTATGGTTCAAGACAACTAAAAATACATGAACGCCTCTATCCTACGCATGATCTTGAACTAGCTGCAGTGGTCTTCGCTCTCAAAAGCTGGAGACATTATCTTTATGGCGAGAAGTTTGAAGTGTATTCTGATCATAAGAGTTTGAAATATTTATTTGATCAGAAGGAGCTTAATCTAAAGCAGCGTAGATGGATGGAGTATCTGGCGGATTTTGAGTTCGAGCTTCGATACCATCCAGGCAAGGCAAACAAGGTGGCTGATGCTCTTAGCCGCATATCACATGCATCCGTGGCATGTCTGATCAGAACCGAGTGGGAGATGTTGAATACCATTCGAGAGTTCAATCTATACATTACAAACCATGGAGTTTTACACAATTTAATCATACGGTCCAATATAGTCACCAAGATTGAACAAGAACAAAGAGCAGACCCGGAAGTGGAGGACATATGGGCCAAGATGTCTACTGGCACCATTGTACCGGAATGGGAATTACGACCGGGACAAGGTCTTTTATTCCGGGGAAGAACGTATGTGCCACAGAGTTGCAGGAAAGAGCTACTGATTGAGGCACATCAGTCCAAGCTCTCTATTCATCTGGGTAGCACCAAAATGTATCACGATCTAAAGAGGCATTATTGGTGGCATGGACTAAAAAGGGATGTGGCAGAATTCGTGGCACATTGTCTAACTTGTCAACAAGTTAAGACTGAACACCAAAAGCCACCAGGGTTGCTCAAACCCTTAGCCGTGCCAGAATGGAAATGGGAACATATTTCCATGGACTTTGTATCTGGGTTGCCGAGGTCTTCAAAGGGTAATGACGCAATTTGGGTCGTAGTCGACCGGCTAACCAAGTCTGCACATTTCATTCCTATCAAGATGACGGATTCGTCTGAGACGTTGGGTCGGCGTTATATTAAAGAGATCATTCGACTACATGGTATTCCTCGAACGATAGTATCGGACAGAGATGGCCGTTTTACTGGCAGAGTATGGCAAAGCATGCAGACAGCCATGGGGACTGAGCTATTGACTAGCACCGCATTCCATCCACAGACTGATGGTCAGTCTGAAAGAACAATACAAACCTTGGAAGATATGCTGAGAGCGTGTATGTTAGATTTCAAAGGAGGATGGGAGGACCACTTACCATTGGTGGAGTTCTCCTATAATAACAGCTATCAGGCAAGCCTTCAAATGGCTCCTTATGAGGCTTTATATGGTAGACCGTGTAGGTCACCGGTATGTTGGACAGAGGCAGGTGAGCCTGCATTGATCGGACCGGAACTAGTCGCAGAAACTACTGCACAAATTAAGTTGATACGTCAACACTTGTTGACTGCACAGAGTCGGCAGAAGAGCTATGCTGATAAAAGGAGACGGTTTCTGGAATTTGAAGTGGGAGACTTGGTGTTTCTAAAAGTCTCACCACGGAAGGGACATATGAGGTTTGGTAAGAAAGGAAAACTGTCGCCAAGATATGTGGGACCGTTTTCCATCATAAGAAGGATGGGGGATGTAGCTTACCAATTAGCACTTCCATCGCAATTAGCAGCTCTACACGATGTGTTCCACTTGTCGATGCTAAGGAAATACAATCCGGATCCGTCCCATGTTTTATATGTTCAAGATATTGAAGTACAAAGCGACGTGACGTACGTCGAGAAGCCGGTTAGGATAGTGGAGACCGAACAAAGGGTGTTGTGAAACAGAGCGATTCAGTTCGTAAAAGTGGTATGGGACCGTCATGGTGATGAAGAGGCCACATGGGAACTTGAATCGGAGATGAGAACAGCTCACCCCGAATTGTTTGTGTAATTTAATTTGAGAACCCTACTTCACTCGATTTTCGGGACGAAAATTTTAAAAAGAGGGTTATATTGTAACACCCCAATTTCTCAATGAAGTGGAAATTTACCAAAATGCCCCTGAGTTGTTAAATAAATTATTTTGTGATGTTAAGTAAGGAAATAGTGGGGCCCATTGCTCAAAATAAAATCATATGAGCACATTATGAATGTTAAGTTTGATTGGTTGGGTAATTTTCATCATTTGGGTCAAAAATGGCTAAATGGGTCAAAGGGCCCAAATGGGGCCCATCGGGTCTTGCTGGGTTATTTGACCGTTTTGTGATTTTAAATTAAAAGGGGTTAAGCGTATTTGATTGGAAATCAAGTGGAGGAAAAATGGGTAGGCTTGATCCATATGTAAAAACCAATTAGAAATGACCAAAATACCATAAATGGGTCATGTTGTCAAAACGGGTCAAGGAGCTAAAAGTGGACCCAACGGGTCGAGTTGACTATTGTTGACCGTGTGAACCCTCAAGGGAGCTCAAACATGATTCAAATCAGTTGAGTGGGATTGAGGTGAGTTGGAATTAAATCAAAAGGTGAGTTAACTCATGTGCATTAAATGAAATGCATTAAATGTGATGAGTTGGGTTGGAATAAACATACCTTGAGTTGGGTGAGTTGAAATGGAAATTCAAGGGACTGTAAATCAGTGAGTTTAAGGGTAAGTTGAAGAGGTTGGCTGGCCTCAACCCAACCAAAACAAGTCCCACACGTTGGGGCCTTGTTTTGGTGAGTTCCATGGTAGAAATTAAATGCAAATGCATGGATTTGAGGTGAGTTGGTTGGGAAGCTGTATGGTTGCATGGGTAGCTGCCAAGGGGTGCCTTGGATGGCACCCAATACCCATTGGTTTGTGCATGAATTGATGAGGGAGTGGAGGAGTCTTGGTGGCTGAAAATACAAAGGCAAACAACACCATGCTTGGCCGAATTTCATGTGCAAAAGCTTTAGAATTCATCTCTCTCCCTCACTCAAGAACACACTCTCTTGGCCGAATTTTAACTTGGTGATTTCACCATTGGTTCAAGCAAATAATCAGTAAAGGAAGGGAGGCTAAGAAAGAAAAGAAACAAGGATCAAAAGGCAAGACAAGAGCTTGGAAATTGGTAAGTGTTTCATGGATTTTTGGTTAAAAAAAATGGGTGTGTGCTGGGCCATGGTGATGGCCGATTACACCAGGGTTTTAACCTTGTTTAGTGGAGGATTTAAAATGGTAAAAATAACCATTGGGTTCGGCCACCATGAAGGGCCGAACCCCATGTGAGAGATGGCTTGGTTTTCATGTTTTGAAACATGAAAACCATGGGTTTTATGAACTGTTTTTGGGTTTGATTTAAGATTCAAATGCATGTTTTAGAAAGGTTTAAAACATGGATTCGGATGTCATGAATGGCTGAATGTATCATGGGTCTAAGACCTTGGGTATCAAATGATGAAAGGGTTCATTGGGTTCGGCCATCTTGGATGGCCGAACACCATGAATTGATGTTGAAATCTTGATGATTTTTGTAAGATAAAACCATTCAAATGTCTTACTGTTTTGGATGATTAGATTAGACACAAGATGACATGTTTAGGTGGTTCAAACCAAAGGCCATAGGGTTCAGCCAATGAGCATGGCCGAACTCCATGAAATGGTGTGATCATTTTATGGTTAATGGTGATGGTTTTGAGAGATAAAAACCATACATTACCATGGGGTTTTTATGTGATTTACATGAAGATTATTTACTGATTTTGGTTGGCCAATATATGGCTGAACCATGGTAATGTTATGGTTAAGTTACTGATCTAAAACAGTGGATTAAAACTGGAAAAATGGACCATGGGGATTGGCCATCTTGGATGGCCGAATCCCATGAGGTGTTATGGTTATTTGGACAAAATAATGAATTTATTAGATGGTTTTGAGAGGTTAAAGTGCAGCAATGATGTGCTGATTTTTATATGAATAAGTGACACCAAAAATATGTATGAAAGACCAAAACATGGACCTAGGGTTCGGCCACCTTGGATGGCCGAACCCCATGTAAGTCTTTCATGTTTTTGGTGAGTTAAAAACCATATGAAGATATGGTGTTCTTATGGTAATAAATGGATTAATATGTTACTGTTTTGGTGGATTAATATGCGGCTGAACCATGTTTAATTCATGGTTGAGTTAGCATGATTAAACCATGAGTGATCATGGTGTTGATTGGATCAAGTGAACCCTAGGGTTCGGCTATGAGTATGGCCGAACCCCATGGGGCTGTTTTGATAATTAATGGGCTGTTTTAAATGGGAGCTTATGACTGTTTTAATTAGGGGATCATTCATGATAATTATGGACCATGGCATGGGTTAAATAGGCTAAGCTTATGAGTCGTAATTGTCAATGGTTCCATGTTGAATTAAAAGGTTTAAAAAGATCCTAATGGAGAACCATATGGTAAGGGGTAATAGAACCCCACTATGGTGGAATGGTTATGAATGTTGGTTTCAATATGGTTTAAGGTCAATGGCAAAAACTGTAAATACCAGTCAAATGATCAATGATGGAAATGATCATAGGGTTGGATGTACGGACACGAACCCCACATGATGTGGATGGGTCTATAATGTGATTAAATAAGTGAATGATGTTATGACTTATTGATTGATATATGGATAAGGTACCGGAAGTTGAACGACGAGCGAGTCGTGACCAGGTGAAGCTCAAAAAGGAACGGACACTTAAGCCAAGTTTAAGTAGGTTTCCTACCTACTTGTAACCACGGTTTTACCCAGTATTTCTTATGATACTCTTGTTTTAATATATGTGTTTCAAATGATATATTATGCATTAACAAATGGCATACAGGCATTGGCATCTCATGCATAGTCATGGGATAATGAATGAAGTTCTACAGTGATGGCTACGATTGTACATGATGGGGGTTGCCCATTGCATGTACATATTGTATAGAAGAGATGAATGTTGTTGTAATTTAGCTTGCCGGTGCAAGGCACGTCAAGTGATGGCTACGATGGTACATGATGGGGGTTGCTCATTACATGTACATCGCTTATAGAAGAGATGAAGGTGTGTTGTAATTTACCTTGTCGGTGCAAGGCACGTCAAGTGATGGCTATGAAAGTACATGATGGGGGATGCTCATTGCATGTGCATATTTCATAGCATTGTTTTACCTGTTTTGATGATCATGTATTATGATATGTATATGCATGTTTTATATGCTAACATGTGGTAGCCCTGATTCGGGAACCTACTGGGCGCGTTGATCTAACGCCCTAATTCTATCCTCAGAGGAGATTGCAGGTACAAGCAAGGGGAAAGGAAAGGTCATTGACCGAGAGGGGAGCTGAGCCTAAGTGCTTTAATGATGGATTTGGATTACATTATATTACTGTCATTTGAATACTATTGTTGGACATGTAATAATTCGTTATTTGCTATGGTTTGATTAGGATAATAACCTATGGATGGTTGATCTATGTTATTTAATATTTAAGACTGTTACTTGCCATCTCGTCTTTCTATTCCGCAATTATCTAGATTATTCCTCATGTTGATGTTAGTTCCATGTGTGATTCACTATCATGGTCTATTCCATGTACACATGGGTGGCCAGTTAAGGTTCAGACTTGGGTAGTCTGAACTTAACTCGCGCCGTGACGCCGCCCGCTCTCTTCCGATGTTTATTTAAAAAAAAAAAAAATTAGACTCTGAAATTCTCGGAAAGGGCAGGGCGTTACAACTGGAGACACTACCTTTATGGTGAAAAGTTTGAGGTGTTCTCGGATCACAAAAGTCTGAAGTACTTATTTGATCAGAAGGAACTCAATATGAGACAGCGTAGATGGATGGAATATCTGGCGGATTATGAGTTCGCACTTCGGTATCATCTTGGCAAGGCGAACAAAGTGGTGGATGCCCTCAGCCGCATGTCACATGCGACAGTAGCCAGCTTGATCAGGACGGAATGGGAGGTACTGAATACCATCAGAGAGTTTAAACTCTACCTCAATAATCATGGCACCATATATAATCTGATCATACGATCCAACATGTCTCCGAGATTGAACGGGAGCAACGGACAGATCCAGAGGTGGAGGAAATTTGGGCTAAGATGTCTACCGGTGAGGTCGTACCGGAGTGGGAATTAAGACCCGGACAGGGTCTTATGTTCCGAGGCAGGACATACGTGCCCAAGAACTGCAGAAAAGAGTTGCTAATTGAAGCACACCAAACCAAACTCTCTATCCACCCGGGCAGCACCAAGATGTATCATGATCTTAAAAGGCACTATTGGTGGCATGGACTTAAGAAAGATGTAGCAACATTTGTTGCTTGTTGCCTAACTTGTCAACAGGTTAAGGCAGAACATTGGAAACCACCGGGCCTACTCGCACCCTTACTGGTACCAGAATGGAAATGGGAGCACATATCCATGGACTTTGTAATAGGGTTGCCAAGGATATCAAAGGGCAATGATGCGATATGGGTCATAGTAGACCGGTTGACCAAGTCCGCACATTTCCTTCCCATCAAAATGACAGATTCATCAGAAACTTTGGGTCGACGGTACATCCGAGAGATCATCAGGCTACATGGTATTCCCCGGTCTATTGTGTTCGACAGGGATGGACGATTCAATGGCAGGGTATGGCAGGGCATGCAGTCGGCTATGGGGACCGACGTATTAACTAGTACAGCATTTCACCCACAGACTGATAGGCAGTCAGAAAGAACGATATAGACACTAGAGGATATGCTGAGAGCATGCATGCTAGACTTCAAGGGCGGATGGGAGGATCATTTGCCACTGGTGGAGTTCTCTTACAATAACAGTTATTAGGCAAGTCTCCAGATGGCTCCATTTGAGGCCTTGTATGGTAGATCGTGTAGATCGCCAGTGTGTTGGACAGAGGCCGGCGAGCCTACGTTGATTGGGCCAGATTTGGTTGTAGAGACTACAGCACAGATTAAGCTGATACGGTAACATCTACTCACTACACAGAGCCGTCAGAAGAGCTATGTTGACAAGAGGAGAAGGTTCCTCAAGTTTGAGGTGGGAGACTTATTGTTCCTAAAAGTCTAGCCACGGAAAGGGCACATGAGGTTCGGAAAGAAAGGGAAATTGTCACCTAGATTTGTGGGGCCGTTTCCGATACTGGAGAGGGTGGGAGGGGTAGCTTATCAGTTAACGCTCCCTTCACAGCTGTCATCTCTACATGATGTGTTTCATGTGTCCATGCTGAGAAAGTACAATCCTGATCCTTCTCATGTGATAAATGTTCAAGACATCGATGTACAAAACGATGTGACATATGTGGAGAAGCCGGTCAGAGTTATTGGAAGTGAACAAAGGGTGTTGTGGAACCGCGCCATTCAGTTCGTCAAGGTGGTATGGGAACAACATGGCAGTGAAGAAACCACCTCGGAACTTGAGTCGGAGATGAAAACCGCTTATCCGGAGCTCTTCGCATGAGTTGTTTTTGGACCCCTACTTCGCTCGAATTTTCGGGATGAAAATTTCAAAAGAGGATTCTATTGTAATAGACCGAATTTTCGAATCAATATATTTTGCATTTAATTATTTTAATTTGGAACTTGATGTGATGAAAGGCAAATGGATCAACTTTGGGACAAGGGTCCAAGAATGGCCCAATTGGGGGTCAATGAGAAGTAATTGGGTCAAAGATGGTTAATTTGGGACAAAGGGCCATATGGGACCCAATGGGCCAAGGTAGCTAAGCCCAAAGGTAAATGGGTAAGACAAAAATTTAATTGGGCCATGGGCCCAATGGTGATCCAATAAGAAGGATACATTTAATAAAATTTAAATCACCTAAGTTAGGTGATAAATGGACCAAGGTAACATGGCCAATGGGGCCCACCTCCACCTCACCCATTGAGGTGGTGTGTAGACCCAAGGGTAGTGGGGCCGACCACCATGGTTGATTTGGTCAACAATGGGTGGATCTTAGAGGGAATTTAATGAGATTAAATTAAGTGGAAAGTGATCAATTAAATTAACCTAGGGATCAAGTGATCTAAGTTAATTAACTTAATCTAAATTGGTCAAGTGGTCAAAACCATCCCAACAAACACAAACCACTTGAGAAAACACAAATTGAAACCATGATTTAAAGGTGGTGGTTTTATCCCAACCACCACCATTAATTCATATTGGTTGGTGAGGAGTTAATGTGAGGTAACCAAAAGATAAGACTTCATCTCATTGTCTCCATTTCCATTTTCTCTCTCTCCATCCCTCCTCACACACACAAAAACCGTCCCATGCACTAAGGAAGGGAGAAGAACTTAGAAGAAAAGAGAAGAAAAGAGAAGGAGAATGAAAACTTTGGGCTACCAAGATCATTGAAGAACTCTCCCTCATCTCCATAATCCTTCTCTCTCAACCTAAATCCCATCTACCTTAGCCGATCCAAGCATGTTCCACCATTGATCAAGCATATCTAGCCAATTAAACAAGGAGAAGAAGAAGAGAAGAGGCTAAGGAAATCAAGAGGAGAAAGAAAGACCGGAGGAGTCGTCAGATTGTAAGTATCTCTAAGAACAAGAGGTTAATTTTTCATGGTTTAATGGGCCATAGGGTTCGGCCATGTAGCATGGCCGAACCCCATGGTAAATAATGGATGACATTTAATGAAGGTTTAAGGTTTAAAATGTTGGAGAATGATTAATGGTTTTATGAGGATTTCAAGATTTTAAAATGATTAAAAAGTTGGTAAGTTTTAAAGGTGTTAAATAAGAAAAATTATGAGGTATGTAGATGATTTCAAGTGGCCTCAAAATAATGGAAATATGATATTTTAAAGAAATCATGGACTATAGGGTTCGGCCATACAAGGTGGCCGAACCCCATGGTTAGTGATTTATGTGGGTCAGGGTTCTAAATGCTCATTGATTAATGGTTTTTAAGGTTTGAAAATGATGGAGAATGGTTAGGTTTTCAAGGGTTAAATGTAGGCAAATTTTTGGAAAAAAATTTTATGATGGAATCCATGGATTATATTTTAGAATTCTTTTATAAGAATGGAACTATGGTGATGGTTAATTATTTTTATAAAAATGGAAAGATGGAAGACGATCGAGGAAGTGATAATTTCAATGGATTTGAAAGTGTATGATATAAAGTTTTAAAGGGACCAAATGAATGAAAATTATTGATTTTTAAATGGAATTTTAGCAAAGAAAACCATGGACTAACATTGAGGAAATAATGGCCTCATATGGCTCCAATAAAGGTGAACCATGAACCATGGGTTCGGCCATGGTGTATGGTCGAACCCTATGGTGATATTTTAGGACTTTTATGAATAGAAAATGATGGAGAAGAATGATAAAATTTAAATGGATATATGGGACTATGTAATGTTTAAAATGGGATGAAAAATGAGGTTTTAAATGAATGATTTAAATTTCATTGGAGATTGGATTAAAGAGGGTAGAATGAACCCAAGAAATTGGAAAAATAGACATCATGGGTTCAGCCATGGTGTATGACCGAACCCATGATCTCTTTGTGGGCCACCGTTAGGGCCAAATAGGAAATGACATATGGGATTAAATGTTTTTTTTCAAAATTAAATAATAGGTGGCTGATTTTAGATATGTTATGGAATCATAAATGGGTCTAAGTTATGGATGAATTTTAGACTTAAAGTAGACATGAATGGGTGAATGAGTAAACATGGAAGAGGGAGTGGCAAAATGGCAAATATTAGCCACATTGAAAAACCATGGGTTCGGCCATAGTACATGGCCGAACCCTATGTGGATTAGAAGTAAAATTCGATGCAATGTGAATGATGAAAAGAAACGTATAGATGCTGCGTTTTAGGCTCGCTCATTGAAATATTCGAAATGGCCAAAATTGGATTTATGTTTGTGTTTAAACCAATGGATAATGGGCTAAGTTAAGGGCCGATTTTCGAAAAACTTATAATGTATTTACGGATCATTAAATGGATCTAAGGTTATGATCAGTTAGGAACTTAATCATGGATAAAGTATGGACTAATCCGGTGAGTGTGTAAATAAGGTATCGGGACGTCGCAAACGGTATGCGATCAACGACCAGATTATCGAACGGAAATGTAACGGAACGCTACGCAGTATTCGGTAGGATTCCTACCTCTTTGTAAGCCGTGGATATGTGATGTTTATTTTAATCTATTTTGATGATTATGGGACTTGTATTATGATGAGTTTTAATTTATGAATTATATGATGGTGTTATGGATTATATTTTAACGTTATGCATGATATGGCTATGTATGGTATATTAAATTTATGGTTTATCTATATACTACATAGCATAATGCACGTACATCTCATGCATGGCATGGGCGGGAAAATAATGAAACCGGAGTCCATGCTCCGTCGGTGCGACCGAGAATCAGACATGGGGATAGCCTGAGGGCTATAACCGGAGTCCATGCTCCGTCGGGGCGACCGAGAATCAGACATGGGGATAGCCTGAGGGCTACAACCGGAGTCCATGCTCCGTCGGGGCAACCGAGAATCAGACATGGGGATAGCCTGAGGGCTATAACCGGAGTCCATGCTCCGTCGGGGCGACCGAGAAGCAAACATGGGGACAATACATTGTATGATCATACGGATGATGGGTGAGACACATGACATAGGCACCCATGGCATAGCATTCATTACATGCTTATTTTGTTATATTTTATTGTATCGGTATGCGTGTTATCACTAATCCATGTGCTAGCCCTACTCGGAGTCCTACTGGGCGCGTTGACTAACGCCCTACTTCTATCCTAGCTGATGACACAGGAGATGGAGGAAACGGTGGACATACCGGAGGCCAAGCTTAGGAGCTTGGGAAGTGGATACTAAATTTATATAAGTTTTATATTTTGGAAATGTAATTTGAGTAACTTAGCTTGTCGGACTGTACAAATTATATTTCTCGCGATGGTTTGGACTTTAGTCATGGACGATTATATTTTGTGATATAAATATGAATCATAGGGGCATTTTGGTAATTCAATGTTGTATCTTCCCTTCTATCTAAAAACCGGTAGGATAGAGTCTATTATCATGTTCCGCAATGATTATAATCCGCGAGCTTACTTCCTATGCATGAACCATTCTCGTGGACTTAGTTCCGCGCACGAGTGGGGTTGGCCAGTTAAGGGTCGGGCTTTAGAAGCTCGGACTTAACTCGCGTCGTGACGTCCGCGCCCTCTCTCACTCTCCATTTGAAAAAAAAAAAATAGACTCTGATTTTCGAAAAGCGAGTGAAAAAGGTGCGGGCGTTACAGGCCATGAGTATGGCCGAACCCCATGGAATAAAATGAATGGATAATGATGTGTAAAAAGGATAAGAAATAGACCAAATAGCAGAACCCCATGAAAAGTCTTGGTGAATTTTTAGGGTTTTTTTAGAGATTAAAACCTTACTATGTAATGAAGGTTTAAAGGATTTTTAAATGTAGATAAGTTTACTGTTTTGGATCGGCAATTGCATGGTTAAATCATGTTGTTATCATAGCTAAGTTGCTGATCATAAACCATGGATAAATGATGGAATGATTGAGTCAAGAGAACCATAGGGTTCGGTCATGTGTATGGCCGAACCCCATGGGCTGTTTTTATGGGTTAGTTAGAGTAAGAACATGGTTGGAAATTATGGATTAAGATATGCTTTTGATATGAGTATCACATATGTTTATCTATGGACTTAGTATAAGAAATTAATCAGCCATCAAAGATGATGGAAAGAGGGACAAAAATCAGTTTGGTGAGGTTCGGCCATGTAGTATGGCCGAACCCCACTAAAGGGTCATTTGGTGGACTTAGTGCTAATTTATAATGTAATTGGAGATGGGTTAATGAAAGATTTAAAGGATCAAAAGTTAAGTGGTGAGGTTCGGCCATGTGTATGGCCGAACCCCACTAAGGTGGTTTGGATATGGATTTTGGTCTTTAAGAAATATTAAACAAAGGTTAGTATTGTGGCATTATTGTAAATATGGATGAAATGATCAAAGGTGAAATGATGAAAGATGAAATTACCAAAGGAATTGAAATATGGGCCAAAACCAAAGTGGTAAGGTACGACCATGTTGTATGGTCGAACCCTACCAAGGTTCATTTGGAAGTTTGAGTTAATTGAATGGTTTTAGTTAAATAAAAGAGAGACCAAAATTTAAATGGGTGAGGTTCGGCCATGGGGTATGGCCGAACCATACAAAGTGGATTTTTGGAACTTAGACTAAGTTGGAATCATATGGATAAATGTTTGATTTGTTGTTATATAAATAGGACCACGGGACTTGCTTGAACGGTGTACAAGTCGTGAACGAGTGACGGTTCACAAGAGTGGTCAATCTAAGTGACTTAGTGTAGGTTTCCTACCTTTTTGAACCACACTCATATTTGATGTTTTATCGTAATTTTGATGAATTATGTGCTAAGTTATTATGTTTCATAGTAGTTTTATATGTTAAGATGTGTTTACATATGGCATGAAATCATGGACATCTCATGCATGGCATGGGGTGGTGATTATGGAAACCGGAGGCCACACTCCGTCGGAGCGTCCGAAAGACCACTGTGGGGTACCTTGATAAAGAGAATCCCATCAAGAGGAATTCGGAGGCCACACTCCGTCGGGGCGTCCGAAAGACCACTGTGGGGTACCTTCACGATGAGAATCCCGTCAAGAGGAGGCTATGTATATTTGTGATGGGTGGGACTCATTACATGTGCATTACATACATAGCATTGTTTTTATGAGATTTTGATGAACATGTATTATTATACTATTTGCATGTTTTTATACTAACCTTGTGGTAGTCCTATTCGGAATCACGTACTGGGCGCGTTAATCTAACGCCCTATCTCTATCCTTAGTGGATGACGCAAGAAAGGGAAAGAACGAGGATCATGAAGGAAACTAAGCCTAGGAGCTTGGGCTTTGAATGGACTTTTAATGGATTTATTTATGGACTTTTTATATGGACAATGTAATTTGATAGTTAGTTGTTGTCGGCATGTAATAATGTAGTTAACTAGTTACTATGGTTTGGAATGAATGTTAGTCTAAGCTTATTTTAGTAATTTTGGAGAATATGATTATGTACTTTGCTATCTAAAGATGTAAAATGGAGTAGTCTTAGGATCTATTATAACCCGCAGTTAGATTAAGATTAATTTTATTCCACAAGTCTTATTTGTATCATGTGTGGATCGGTTCTTATGGACTTAGTTCATACGCACATGGGCTTGGCCAGTTAAGGGTCGGACTTTAGAAGTCCGAACTTAATTCACGTCATAACATACCACCCCAATCACCTGTTTATTATTATTATAAAATAGAAAATAAACTCTGATTATTAGAGTGAAAAGGGTGGGGTGTTACAGTTGGTATCAGAGCGAAACGGGAAGTTGAATCTTCCGAAGTATGATTAAGACGGTTTCATGTCTCACTGACAGATAAGAATCCCAACTGACCGACTCTTCGGAGTCCGCTGACTGGGGGCCGGACTAATTTACTTCGTAGACTCAGACTGAACAATCAATCTGAGAACAACAGTGAAAGATAGTAAAAGTACAGTCATTGTAGTTGATCTACCAAACGTAGCAAAATAGGATATACTTCCCCTATATTCCCCAAATTGAAAAAGATAGCAAACAATAGGTATTTAGAAATTTCCCCCAAAAACAAAGGAAAATCAAGTTTGTTTATTTGGAAATCTTCCCAAAATAGTGAAAAACACAAATTATATGAAGAAACTAAGTCATTAATGTTTTCATGACTTAGGGAAAATGGCTCCAAAGAAAAAGATCCCTCATAACCAGAAGGGGAAAGAAATAGTGTTACAAATCACTCAACATGAGAAAGTGGTATCGCAACATGAAAAATCTTTACATGAGAAGGAGCCATCTTTACATGAGAAGGAGGTAACTCAACCTGAGAAGGAGCCATCTTTTCATGAAAAATCACACAATGAGGAAGAATCACATTACTCTCGGCTAGAAGAGAAGGAGAGTGAACACTCATCTCGGAGGGAAGAAGAGGGGAACAACGGCGTACATATACCACATGTGCCGCCTGAACTACAGAGCTTAGTTCAAGCGGTGGTGACTTTTGTACTCCAACAGCATATGAATGGAAGTGAAAGTTCTAAAGAAGTCCATGACCGGAGTATGGTCCAAGAATTCCAGCAACAGCGCCCTCCCTACTTCAAAGGGAAGGAAAGGGCTGTCGGAGCTGAACATTGGTTGAAGAAGATCACTCAGATCTTAACTCTACTCAAGATCTCGAGTCATGCTGACAGGATTCTATTGGCTACATCACAACTAATTGAAGATGCTGGTAAATGGTGGGAGGTAATGGAGAAACAGCGGGCACTCGTACCAGTAAGGGAGAGGACGGCCATGACCTGGGATGAGTTTTCAGCGATTTTTTTGGAACACTACTTCCCGGAGGAGGAGAAAGAGCATCAGATTCAAGCCTTTCTGTCCTTGGTACAGGGCTCTATGACGGTGGCAGAGTATCACCAGGAATTTCTCAGTCTATCCTGCTATGCATTTTATATGGTGGATACAGAGCATTGTAGGGCACGGAAGTTTGAGAGGGGTCTACGGCCAAACATTAGGGCCAAAGTGACCATATTCAAAGCAGCCACACTGGCTGAGGTGGTCAGCAAGGCCACTATAGCAGAGCAAGAGTTGAATGAAATGGTGCGGTTTGACAACCGCCGAGCTCCAAGTGGGAGGGGTGGGTTCCAGCCCAACAAGAGGTTCCGATCGAACTTCAGTAGACCCTCACCATCTACTGGGTCCACAGGGGACTTTCGTCCCAACCAGCCCTCCCCATCTGCATCAATCACTCAGGCATTCAGAGGGGTGAACAACTGTTTCCACTGTGATCAGCCGGGTCACTTCAAGAGAGATTACCCGAAGCTCAACAAGCTCTCATATTCCAGAGGATCTTTCTGTCCACCAGCTAGGCCAGTTAACTCCAGGGGAGGCAGGACCTATAATCAGGCGGGTCGGGCGCCTAATCCTACTGGATCTGAATGTCTGCTTACTCTATCACCTCCTGAGGATGTGGATCATTCTGTGATTCAAGGTATGGTTGTTGTCAGTAGTTCCTATACGTATGCACTATTTGATTCTAGAGCTTCACACTCTTTTATATCTGCATCATTTATAACTGCCACTGGAACTTTATTTCAAAAATTGTCCACATCACTCACAATTGTATTCCCTGTCGGAGACACGTCATTGGGACTCATATGCACGGCTATGAATACCGAACTAGCTGGACTCAGATTTGAGTTCAATTATCTAGTACTCGATATGTTTGAGTACGATATTATTTTCGGCATGGACTGGCTGGCTAGCTTTCAAGCCAACATTGATTGTTATCGCCGTAAAGTGACATTTTGGTCATCCGAAGGAAAGCAGTATGTGGTTCGTACAAACAAGCAAAGAGACTGTAGGAAGGGTTGAATCATCTGGTATTGAACAATATCAGAATCAACACAACACCGGTGACTAAACTCCCGGCAATAGTGAAAGATTATGCAGATGTTTTTCCGAAAGAACTCCTTGGCTTGCCGCCTATGAGGGAGATAAACTTTGAAAACAAGCTGTATCCTGGCACTTCACCAGTGTCATTACCCCACTATCGGATGGCACCAGCGGAGATGTCCGAGCTAAAAAAATAGATTGATGAACTTCTTAGACTAGGTTGTATCCGAAACAGCACATCGTCTTGGGGAGCACCAGTGTTGTTTGTGAAGAAGAAGGACGGTTCACTGCGATTGTGTGTGGATTATCGGAAATTGAATCAGCTAACTGTCCGGAACAAGTACCCTTTACCCAGGATCGATGATTTATTCGATCAACTAAGGGGTTCTCGTCACTTCTCGAAGATTGATCTGATGTCCGGTTATCATCAAATCCCGGTTAAGGGGGAAGATATAGAGAAGACAACCTTCAGGACGTGGTATGGACTATATGAGTTTCTAGTCATGCCGTTTGGACTCACCAATGCACCGGCTGTGTTCATGGATCTAATGAACATGATCTTCCGACCTCACCTGGACCAGTTTGTGATTGTGTTTATTGATGATATCCTGATCTTTTCCAAAAGTAAGGAAGAACATGCTGAGCATTTATGGATAGTCTTGAACACTTTGAGACAGAACAAGCTATATGCCAAAGCGAGCAAATGTGAATTTTGGCTATCTGAGGTCAAACTCTTGGGGTATGTCATAACAGCAGACGGTATAGCCGTTGATCCGGCTAAGGTGGCGGCAGTGAACGAGTGGAAAGCACCAAAGAATGTCACTGAAATCCGTAGCTTCCTGGATTTGGCTGGTTATTACAGGAAGTTCATCATGAATTTCTCCAAAATTGCATCTCCATTGACTCGACTCACTAAAAAAGGAGTCAAATATGAGTGGACAGACCTATGCAATCGGAGGTTCGAGGAGCTGAAAGATAGACTTACAACTGCTCCTATCTTAATTTTGCCAGAAAGAGGCAAAGGTTATGAAGTACAATGCGATGCATCAGGAGAGGGACTGGGGTGGTCACTCATGCAACGTCATCGTGTGGTGGCTTATGGTTCAAGACAATTAAAAATTCATGAACGCCTCTATCCCACACATGATCTGAAATTAGCTGCAGTGGTCTTCGCTCTTAAAAGCTGGAGACACTATCTATATGGTGAGAAGTTTGAAGTCTTTTCAGATCACAAGAGCTTGAAGTATTTATTTGATCAGAAAGAGCTCAGCCTGAGGTGGCGCAGATGGAAGAAATATCTGGCGGATTATGAGTTCGAGCTTCGATATCATCTAAGAAAGGCAAACAAGGTGGCGACTGCTGTCAGACGCATATCACATGCATCAGTGGCATGTTTGATCAGAACAGAATGGGAAATGTTGAATACCATTCGAGAGTTCAATCTATATATCACAAACCATGGGAGCATGTACAATTTAATCATATGGTCCAACATGGTTACCAAGATTGAACAAGAGCAACGAGCAGATCCGGAAGTGGAGGAGATATGGCCCAAGATTTCTAATGGCGTGGTCATACCGGAATGGGAATTGTGACCAGGACAGAGTCTTGTATTCCGGGGAAGAATATATGTGCCAAAAAACTGCAGGAAAGAGTTGCTGATTGAGGCACATCAGACCAAGCTCTCCATACATCCGGGCAGCACCAAGATGTATCACGACCTGAAGAGGCATTACTGGTGGCACGGACTCAAAGGAGATGTGGCGGAATTTGTGGCACACTGCTTAACTTGTCAGCAGGTTAAGACGGAATATCAAAAGCCACCAGAATTACTCAAACCCTTAGCAGTGCCGGAATGGAAATGGGAGCACATTTCCATGGATTTTGTAACAGGGTTGCCTAAGTCATCAAAGGGCAACGATGCAATATGGGTTGTCGTAGACCGATTGACCAACTCGGCCCACTTTCTACCCATCAGGATGACAGATTCGTCGGAGACATTGGGTCGGCGGTAAATCAAAAACATCATCAGATTACATGGTATTCCACGAACAATCGTATCTGACAGAGATGGTTGATTCACCGGAAGGGTGTGGCAGCACATGCAGTCGGCCATGGGGGCCGATCTACTGACTAGCACAACATTCCATCCACAGACTGATGGACAGTCGGAAAGAACAATACAAACACTGGAGGACATTCTGAGGGCGTGCATGCTAGACTTCAAGGGTGGATGGGAGGATCATTTGCCACTGGTAGAGTTTTCATATAACAATAGCTACCAAGCAAGCCTTCAGATGGCCCCATTCGAGGCTTTATATGGTAGACCATGCAGGTCACCAGTGTGCTGGACCGAGGCCGGCGAGCCTGCGCTGATTGGACCCGAGCTAGTCACAGAGACTATAGCACAAATTTAGTTGATACGTCAGCACTTATTGACTGCACAGAATCGGCAAAAGAGCTATACTGACAAAAGGAAGAGGTTTCTCGAATTTGAAGTGGGGGACATGGTATTCTTAAAGGTCTCGCCACGAAAGGGGCACATGAGATTTGGGAAGAAGGGAAAACTGTCGCCAAGATATGTGGGACCGTTTTCCATCATAAGAAGGATGGGGGATGTAACTTATCAGGTAGCACTTCCTTCACAATTGGCATCTCTACACGATGTGTTTCATGTGTCGATGCTGAGGAAGTACAATCCCGATCCATCTCATGTCTTGAATGTGCAAGACATAGATGTGCAAAGCGATGTCACTTATGTCGAGAAGCCTGTCAGAATAATAGAGACTGAGCAAAGGGTGTTGCGGAACCGAGCGATCCAGTTCGTCAAGATGGTATGGGATCGACATGGTGTTGAGGAAGCCACCTAGGAACTAGAATCGGAGATGAGAACAGCTCACCTTGAATTGTTTGTATGATGTATTTTGGAATCCTACTTCGTCCGATTTTCGGGATGAAAATTTTAAAAAGAGGATTGTATTGTAATACCCTAGATTTTTCAACATATCAATATTTACGAAAATGCCATTGGATTTATGAATTGAAGGGTTATGATCATAGATGAGAAAAATGGTGGGACCCGTTGCTCAAGTAAGACTCAATGTAACCCGTTGCTCAAGTAAGACTCAATGTACTTGTATAAGGTTTAAATTAAGTTAAATGTGTGAGGTACATTTATTTGGGTCAAAGTGGTTAAATGGGTCAAAGGATCCAATTGGGACCCAATGGGTCGTTGTGGACATGATTGATCATTGGGAGCTCAAAGCTTAATTGGTTTATGTTTTATTAAATATTTGAGTTGGTTTGAGTTGAAATAAATGATGGAGTTTAGTTGAGTTGAAGTTATGAGTTGAGTTACATTAAATTGATGAGTTGAGAGAGTTAAATTATTATAAATGAGTGAAGTGTGTGAATGAGAGTGGAGTATTTAAATTCCAATTCTAAACCAAGAAAACGTTGGCTGCATGGAGAGGTTTTACCATGCATGTAACTCCCACGTAAGAAATGAATGCGTGGCGGTTTGGGAGTTACAAATGTGAGGAGTTCAAATTCAACCTATTACACGTTGGAATTGCATAGGGGTTTTATGCCATGCATGGGACTTCAAATGGGCAGCCAATGAGAAGGATGGTTGGGTAAAAGATTAAGACATAAAAACCGTTGGCATGTAGGAGTTTCATCTCATGGATGAAACTCCCACATGGGTAAAAGATGGAAGATAAATAAGCAATTGGAGTTACTCAAGGTCAATCAAAGGCTAGCCGTTGGAGCCTATGAGAGTTTCATTTCAACATGAAACTCTCACATGCAAGGTTAATGAGGGATGAATGGTGGGAGGAAAAGATACCAAAGATCATCTTAGGGAGCCGTTGGACACCTTGGGAGTTTCACCTCAAGGATGAAACCCCAAGGAAGGTATTAAACAAATGGGAGTTACAAGTGGGTTCACACTTGGAGAAGTGATGGAGAAGGGTTGTATCTAGGGCAACCAAGAGCCAAAACCGTTGGAGGGTTTCATCTCAAGGATGAAACCCCCACATGAAATAAGTTATGGAAGTAAATGGGAGGAGAGTTACATTTGGTGCCAACCTTGGGCTGAAGTGCATTAGTCAAAAAGGGTTTTCATTTGCACACTCTCTCTCTTTCTCTCCCTCTCTTGGACGTCTTCACCTCTCAAGATCAAGAGGATTGGTTGATTGCCTACCTCCAATCAGCCCTTGACCGATCCCTCCACCAAGACAAGTAGACTTAGAGAAAAGGAGTTGTACCTCTAGGTTTATCATTTCATTTCCATCCAAGGTCAAGTTCCTATCTCTCTCCCTCTCTCAAATCAATACTTTGTCTGATCAACTTCAAGGAGTTTCCAGCAAGGTTAAGCTTAGTTAAAGGACAGGAAGGAAGGAGGAAGGCTAAGGATCTAAGAGGAGCAAAAGGAACGGAAGAACAAGAAAAGATCAAATAGGTGGAGTCACGGAAACGGTAGGTGTTCTATAACTTTTATTTAGTAAGATAACCAAAGAAACATGATCAGTCCATTGTATGTTCAAATCTTAAAAAGGGATGTACAAAAACCATTGAGTATGAAAAGGAGGTGATTAGGTTTGGCCATGATGTATGGCCGAACCCATCAAGGGGTATGATCATGGCTATGAAGTTTAAATGAAGAGGTAAAGGAAACATAGGGTTCGGCCATGAGTATGGCCAAACCCCATGGAAGAAAATGAATGGATAATGATGTATAAAAAGGATAAGAAATAGATCATAGGGTTCGGCCATTTGGGATGGCCGAACCCCATGAAAAGACTTGGTGAATTTTTAGGGTTTTTTGAGAGATAAAAACCTTACTATGTAATGAAGGTTTAAAATGATTTTTAAATGTAGAAAAGGTTACTGTTTTGGATCGGTAATTGCATGGCTAAATCATGTTGTTATCATGGCTAAGTTGCTGATCATAAACCATGGATAAATGATGGAATGATTGAGTCAAGAGAACCATAGGGTTCGGTCATGTCTATGGCCGAACCCCATGGACTGTTTTTAAGGGTTAGTTAGAGTAAGAACATAGTTGGAAATTATGGATTAAGATATGCTTTTGATATAAGTATCACATATGTTTATCTATGGACTTAGTATAAGAAATTAATCAGCCATCAAAGATGATGGAAAGAGGGACAAAAATCAGTTTGGTGAGGTTCGGCCATGTAGTATGGCCGAACCCCACTAAAGGGTCGTTTGGTGGACTTAGTGCTAATTTACAATGTAATTGGAGATGGGTTAATGAAAGATTTAAAGGATCAAAAGTTAAGTGGTGAGGTTCAGCCATGTGTGTGGCCGAACCCCACTAAGGTGGTTTGGATATGGATTTTGGTCTTTAAGAAAAATTAAACAAAGGTTAGTATTGTGGCATTATTGTAAATATGGATGAAATGATCAAAGGTGAAATGATCAAAGATGAAATGACCAAAGGAATTGAAATATGGGCCAAAACCAAAGTGGTAAGGTTCGGCCATGTTGTATGGCCGAACCCTACCAAGGTTCATTTGGAAGTTTGAGTTAATTGAATGGTTTTAGTTAAATAAATGAGAGACCAAAATTTAAATGGGTGAGGTTCGGCCATGGGGTATGGCCGAACCCCACAAAGTGGATTTTTGGGACTTAGACTAAGCTGGAATCATATGGATAAATGTTTGATTTCCTATTATATAAATAGGGCCACGAGACTTCCTTGAACGGTGTACAAGTCGTGAACGAATGACGGTTCACAAGAGCGGTCAATCTAAGTGACTTAGTGTAGGTTTCCTACCTTTTTGAACCACACTCATATTTGATGTTTTATCGTAACTTTGATGAATTATGTGCTAAGTTATTATGTTTCAAAGTAGTTTTATATGTTAAGATGTGTTTACATATGGCATGAAATCATGGACATCTCATGCATGGCATGGGGTGGTGATTATGGAAACCGGAGGCCACACTCCGTCGGGGCATCCGAATGACCACTGTGGGGAAGCTTGATGATGAGAATCCCATCAAGAGAAATCCAGTGGCCACACTCTGTAGGGGAGTCCGAAAGACCACTATGGGATACCTTCACGATGAGAATCCCTTCAAGAGGAGGCTATGTACATTTGTGATGGGTGGGACTCATTGCATGTACATTACATACATAGCATTGTTTTTATGAGATTTTGATGAACATGTATTATTATACTATTTGCATGTTTTTATACTAACCTTGTGGTAGCCCTATTCGGAATCACGTACTGGGCGCGTTGATCTAACGCCCTATCTCTATCCTTAGTGGATGACGCAGGAAAGGGGAAGAACGAGGATCATGAAGGAAACCAAGCCTAGGAGCTTGGGCTTTGAATGGACTTTTAATGGATTGATTTATGGACTTTTTATATGGACATTGTAATTTGATAGTTAGTTGTTGTCGGCATGTAATAATGTAGTTAACTAGTTACTATGGTTTGGTTTATTTTGGATGGTTTGGAATGAATGTTAGTCTAAGGTTATTTTAGTAATTTTGGAGAATATGATTATGTACTTTGCTATCTAAAGATGTAAAATGGAGTAGTCTTAGGATCTATTATAACCCGCAGTTAGATTAAGATTAAGTTTATTTCGTAAGTCGTATTTGTATCATGTGTGGATCGGTTCTTATGGACTTAGTTTATACGCACATGGGCTTGGCCAGTTAAGGGTCAGACTTTAGAAGTCTGAACTTAACTCGCGTCGTAACGTTCCGCCCCGATCACTTGTTTATTATTATTATAGAAAAAAAAAATAAACTCTTATTATTAGAGTGAAAAGGGCGGAGTGTTACAGGGTTAACACATGGTTAGTACAAAATATATATAATAATATCATAATATCAAAAACCATATAAACCATGCCATGTTATGGTGTCAAATGCAATGAGTCCCACCCATCACAAGTACATATAAGTACCCCCACATAGGTCTTTCGAATGCCCCGACGGAGTGTGGTCCCTCCAGTTACATATCCTTCACCCCATGCCATGCATGAGATGCTAGTGAAACACATATTGTTTTATATTGTAACCATAGCATTAAAACTTCACAATTGAAACATATCTTTTACAACGTAAATTCATCAAAATAAGATAAAAACATTGTACATAAACCCATTGTTTCAAAGAGGTGGAATCCTACCAAAGACCACTAACGTGTCCTTGTGCTTTCGTCTGGTAACCGCTCACGATCGTACACACCTTGTGAGGTCCGTTATCTTATTACACAACAATTAATTAAACCCATGTTCCAATTGATTTCTTATCATATCTAAGTCCACAAAACAATTCCCATGGGGTTCGGTATGGCCGAACCCATGGTCCATTATTTCTACTTAATTACCATATTGCCATCCATGGCTAACATTCCATTAATCTAACCATTCATATATTAAATCCATAAATCATTCCCATGGGGTTCGGCCATACACCATGGCCGAACCCATAGTCTATCATTTTCACTCTTATTTACAATTTTGCCATGGTTTCCATCACCTCATGTTTAGGTCCAAAATTGATCCATTACATAGATTCATGATTGATTCATAATTCATAAAATAAAACCTTAATCATCCTCTTCATCCTTGGTTTGGTAAACCATTCATTTAAATTATACAAAGACCCAAAAATGGCCCACTAACAAATTCATGGGGTTCGACCATACACCCTAAACCCTAAAGACTTGACGTACTTTACTATCTAAAATGGAATAGAACTAGGTTCTATTATAATTTCGCAGTTATGATTTTAATTCCGTATGTTTATATTGTTATGTGTGAACCATTTTCATGGACTTAGTCCATGCACACATAGGGTTGGCCAGTTAAGGGTCGGACTTTAGAAGTTCGGACCTAGCTCAGGTCGTGACGTCCTGCTCTTGCTCACTCTGTTATTTTAAAAAAGAATTAGACTCTGATTGACGGAAAGCGAGTGAAAAAGGGCGGGATGTTACATCGGCTGTGGAGAGAGAGATTGAGAATTGTTTGCGGCTATGCCATACCACTAAACAGTTTCCAACGTAGAAGCAGCCTCCACTGGTATATTTTCTGTCATCAATATTTCCAGCCCAGTCTGCATCAGTGTATCCAGCTACCAAGAAGGATGTATCACATGGAAACCAAATTCCATGCAAGGTAGTACCGGCCACATATTTTATAATCCTTTTAAAAACTTTAAGGTGTGACTCTTTAGGTTTGGATTGAAATATGGCACAAGCTCCTACACTAAATGAGATGTCTGGTTGACTTGCTGTGAGGTACAAGAGACTTCCTATCATGCTTCTATACAAGCTGGGGTCCACATCTGTTCCATTCTCATCTTTGAACAATTTGATGATTGTGTTCATAGGGGTGGTCGTATGTTTACATCTTTCTAGATCAAATGTCTTTACAAGTTCTTTTGCATATTTGGATTGGGAGATAAAAAGTCTATCATAACTTTGCTCGACTTGAAGACCAAGGAAATAGTTTAGTTCTCCCACCATACTCATTTCAAATTCAGATTTCACAAGTTTGGAGAAATTCAGTGCATCTTTTTCATATGTAGACCCAAACACTATGTCATCCACATAGATTTGGGCGATAAGGATAGACTCCTTAGTCTTTTGTACAAACAAGGTCTTGTCTACACTTCCCCATTGAAAATTGTGACCAAGTAGGAATTGGGTTATCTCTTATACCAGGCTCTTGGCACTTGTTTGAGGCCATATAAAGCTTTCTTAAGTTTGAACACATGATTTGGAAATGTTGGATCAATGAATCCTTTGGCCTGTTCTACGAACACTTGCTCATTTAAAAAGCCATTCAAGAAGGCATTTTTCACATCCATTTCGTAGAGTTTGAACTTGAGGTGGCAAGCAATGGAGAGCATAATTCTAATGGATTCTAATCTTGATACGGGGGAAAAGGTTTCATCAAAATCTAAACCTTCAATTTGAGTGTATCCTTGAGCTACCAGTCTTGCTTTATTCTCACAATGGTTCCATGTTCATCCAGTTTGTTTTTTAAAATCTATTTTGTTCCAATTATGTGTGTTTCCTTGGGTCTAGGAACCAAATCCCATACATCATTTCTATTAAATTCTCCCAGTTCCACTTGCATAACATTAACCCAATCTTCATCAGCTATGGCTTCTTCTATTTTTTTGGGTTCCAGTTGTGAAGTAAAACACGCATAATTAACCAAGTTCTCAATCTGTCTTCTTGTCCTTACTCTAGTAGTGGGTTCTCCTATGATTTGTTTGAGAAGGTGTTCCTTTACATTTTTTAGAGGTTTTGGTTCAGGTGGGGGATCTTATGGTTCATCTTTGTTTTCTAGATTTTTTTCTTCTTGAGTTAACTTGATGATTTCTTCTTCTTTTAAGTCTTTATCTGGTGTACTTGCTTGGTCATCTACTACAACAATCATTGATTCTTGGATGGCACCAGTTCTAGGATTCTTTACCCTATAAGCATGACTATTTGTTGAATATCCTAGGAAGATGCCATCATCCCTTTTGGATTCAAATTTTCCTAAATGTTCTCAATCCTGCAGTATGTGACAATTTCTTCCGAAGACTTAAAAGTACTTAAAGAGTTGGGTTTCCTACCGATCCAAAGTTTATACGCAATTTTGTTTAGCCCAGCTCTCAAATATACTTGATTAATGATTTAGCATGCATTCTTAAAGGCTTCAGTCCACATATTTTTTGGAATATTCTTACTTTCTAGTAGGGTGTTGGCCATTTCTTGAAGGTGTAACACCCAAGATTTTTCAATGCATTATTATATTGGATTTTGTCTATTTAAACTATTAAATTGGTTGAATTTAAGATTTATGGATGGAATGGATTTTAGATGGGTAAGAATTTGATCAATGGCCCAATTATGATCCAATGGATCATGGATAGGGTTTAATTGCAAGTAATTGGATAAATGAAATTAATTGGGTCAATTACCACATTGGGACCCGATGGGTCAAGGTGAATGGATTTGAAAGTAAATGGGTAAAGGATTAATTTAATTAGGTCATGTACCCAATTAAGATCGAAGGCATGGGATCCACCTCATCAAGTGAGGTGGCATGCGAGTGACATGGCCAAGTGGGACCCAAATCCACGTCATCAAGTGAGGTGGCAAGTGGTTTAATGTAACTTGCAAGGTCAGGCTAACCATGGTTGACTTGGTCAACCATGGGTGAGGTCAAAGGGTGAGTTAAATTATGTTGAGTTGGAAATTAAATCACTTGAGTTAAGTGGCAAATGAGTTCAAGTAAATTAAGTGAGTTAAAGTGAGTTAGATTTGAGTTGAGATAAGTGAGTTGAGCCAAGTTGCATGGAAGTGGAGGAGACTTGAGTGAATCAAGATGGAAGTTGGGGAGATTTCCATCTCAAGTGAGTCAAGGGGAGATGGAGGGTTTCCATCTCATGGGAGAGAAAACCCAAGGCATGCACGTTGGGAGGGGGAAAGACCTTAGCCATGTGTGTCCTTGGTTAAACCCAGGGACACATGGGAAAGACCAAACATTGAGGAGGGTGGTTGGGAGGTCAAGGGCTGATTTACACAAAGAACACACACCACACCCTTGGGCCAATCCCTCTCTTTGAAACCAAAGAGATTTTTATCTCTCTCCATCTCTTTCTCTCTCTTCTCTCAACCTACACTACTTAGCCGATTTCATCCCCTTGGAACATAGAGATTTTCATCTCTCTCTTCCTCTCTCAATCAACACCCTTGGCCGAATGCTTCATTGAAGAACAATGAGGTTTTCATCTCTCCCTCTCTCTCTCTCATTTTCGGCTTTACACTTGGAGAAATTAGCGAGGAACAAGAAAGGAAGGAGAAGGACAGAGGAACAAGTTCAGATTGAAAAGAAACAAAGGAGACGTGGAAAGGTATGTTGTGTGTAACAAGATAAGATTGAATGAATGAATGAACTAAGGGAATCCATAGATTGGCCATAGTTTGGCTGAATCTATGTATTCTAGTTATTGATTTGAAATCGTTGGCCTGAAGTGTTATGGGCCATGAACCGTAAAATCCATCCAAGAAAATGGTTAAATGATTGAAGAAAAGAATGGATCTGAAACTACGTTATAATACGAAGATTGGGAGAATAATGGACAATACCTATTGTGGTTAGTGAGTAGGGTATACTCACTGATTTTAAAATATGGATGACATTATATATGTTTTAAATGATAAGAAATGAATTCCATAAGGAAGGGTCAAGCCAAACATCAAATAAAAGAGGACTGTCCACGGGTGTGCACTGTCTGCTGACAGGTATCACCAGTCCACAGGTGAGTTTCTGCCGTCTGTGAATGGGTAACAGACATGAAGTGTATATTGTCTGCGGACAGGTTATATGTCTGTAGGATGGGTTTCTGCCGTCCGCGGGACGGGTTTCTATCGTCCGCGGACGGGTAACAGGCAAGAAGTGTATATTGTTTGTGAACGGGTTATATGTCTGTAGGATGGGTTTCTACCGTCCGCGGACGGGTAACAGACAGGAAGTGTATATTGGTTGCAGACGGGTTACATTTTTGAGGACGGGTTTTTATTGTCCGCGGGACGGGTTTCGACCGTTCATGGACGGGTGACAGACATGAATGTGATATTGGCTGCGACGGGTTACATGTTTGAGGACAGGGTTTCTGCAGTCCGTGGGAGGGGTTTTTACAATCCACGGATGGGTTTTTATTATCCGCATGATGTGTGGTGGACGGGAACCCCATGAATGATCTTATGAGTCCATGAATATTTAAAAGTTAATTGATTAACTATGGATTATGAAGGTAAGGAAAAAAAAAAAAGGAACGGTGGTTAACCCATATTATTTAAAATAAAACAAGGATTAAAAAAGGGGTCAAAAACCAAAGAGTGAGGTTCGGCCATGTTTTATGGTTGAACCACATTGATGGGTCTTGGTGGACATGAACACATTTCAGCCACATTGTATGACCGAACCCCGTTAAGGGTCTTAACCGGTTTAAGGATTATAATGCGTAAATGCGACTGGAATGGAAATGTGACATCCCGAATTTTCAATGCAATTATTATATTGGATATTGTCTATTTTAATTGTTAAATTTAAGATTCATAGATGGAATGGATGTTAGATAGATAAGAATTGGGGCAATGACCCAATTATGATCCAACAGATCATGGATAAGAGTTTGATTCTAATTAATTGGGTAAATGTGGTCAATTGGGTCAAATACCCAATTAGGACCCAATGGGTCAAGATGAATTGATTTAATTGGGTCATGTACCCAATTAAGACCTAAAGCATGGGATCCACCTCATCAAGTGTATGAAGTGGCAAGTGTATGAAGTGACGTGTGAGTGGCATAGCCAAGTGGGACCCAAATCCACCTCATCAAGTGAGATGGCGAGTGGTCTAAGGTCACATGTAGGGTCGGGTACCATGGTTGACTTGGTCAACCATGGGTGAGTTCATGGGTGAGTTCAAGAGGGTTAAATGAAGTGAGTCGAGTTAGGGAATTATTTAATTAAGAAATAAATTCAAAGTCTTGAGTTGGGATTGAGTTAAATGGGAAGTAAGTTCAAAATAAACAAGTAAGTTGAAAGGGAAGTGGAAGTGACTCTAAGTCAGTCAAAGAGGGAGGTGGAGGATGGAAACCCTAGACAAAACCATTGGGAGTGAGGAGAAGGCTCCAAGTGTAAGCCATGTGTCCTCTTGGTTAACCAAGGGACACATGGGAAAGACCAAGATGTAAAGAGGGTGGTTGGGAGGCTAGGCAAGATAGAAAGGGCTCATTTCAAACCCTAGGGCCGATCCTCTCTCTTAGACAAAAGAGTTAGAGATTTTCATCTCATCCTCGCCCTCTTTCCCTCTCTCAACCTTCACCCATTTGGCCGAACCCTCCCTTAGGGCTTTTCATCTCAATCCCTCTCCCTCTCTACACTCCTTGGCCGAATACATCTCTAAGAAACCTAGAGATCTTCTTCTCTTCTCTATCTCTCTTCCTCTCCATTGCTACACCTAGAGCACTAAGGAAAGGTTGGTCTTTCACACAAAAGACATTAGCTCAAGGGACACCACACAAGTGTGGCCGAAATCCATCCCTTGCATTCAAGAGATTGGCATCATCTCTCTCTCTCTCTCTCTCTCTCTCTCTCTCTTTCCCATTTCAGCACTAAACTTGGAGAAACCGAAGAATGAAGGAGGAAGAAGAAAGGACTACGGAAGGAGAATGATGGAGGAACAAAATCGACCTAAAGAAACGGAGGAGTCGCGGAATAGGTATGTATTGTTTAACAAGGCTTATTGATTAAAAAGAGGCTAAGGAACCATGGGTTCAGCTATGGAATGGCCGAAACCATGGGGTTCCATATTGGATTGAAAAGATTGGCCAAAATATTATGGGCCATAGAATGTAAAAGAAAAATCCATCCAAGAAGATGGTTAAACATTTGGAATGAAAGGAATATACCCTAACCTTGTTGGTGGGTAAGATAGGTTGTACAAGTGTAATGGATGACAACATGTATGTTAAATATAAGGAATGAAGTTCATAAGAAAATAATCAAAGAACAAGGTTCGGCCCCTTGCATGGCCGAACCCTATTTTTTATATATGGATCATTTGAGGACTCAAAGAAAGACAAGATGAGGTTCGGCTATGTTATATGGCCAAACCCCATCAAGTGCTAAAACATGTTGGATGTAAATACCCATAAAATGGAAAAAAGATGAAATGGAAGAACCATGGGTTTGGCCATGTTGTATAGCCGAACCCCATCAAATGACCTAAACATGTGGTATGTAGATGTTTTTAAGAAAAACCCATCTTCAAAGTGTTATAAGATGGGAAGAAGATGAAAATGAAGGATCATGGGTTTGGCAATGTTGTATGGCCGAACCCCATGGATCATTTTATGGATCTAAGTATGTGTAAGAAGTTGAGTGATTAACTATGGATTATCAAGCTAAGAAATGAAAAAAAGAAAAATAAATGATGGCTAAGATGGGAAGATGATGAAAAGAGAGAACCATGGGTTCGGCCATGTTGTATGGCTAAACCCCATGAATGACTTTTATGGTCCTAGGTGTGTTTAAAAAGTTAAATGACTAACTAGGGATGATTAGATTAAGAAATAAAAGAATGAATGACTGTTTGACCCGCTTTGTTTAAAAGAAAACAAGGGTTAAAAAGGGGGTCAAGACCAAAGAGAGGTTCGGCCATGTTGTATGGCCGAACTCCACTAATGAGATTTGGTGGACATGAACACATCCTATGGCCGAACCCCATTGAGGGACTTAACCAGTTCAAGGACTATGATAGTAAATGGAAATAAACATGGGATGATGTAGGGGATGATGGGAATCAAATGGATCACCAAATTGATTTATATTTATGTGCTAAATGTAATAAGGAAAGAAGATTGGCAAAGGGGTTTGCAATCCTGTTTCGACGTGATCATTGAACGTGACCGGCACGAAAACAACAAGGACATTATCCTTGGACGTTGGTAGGATTCCTACCTTGTTGAAACGCTTGGACTTATGTATATGTGACTGGATTTTATTTCTATGTGCTATGATCTATTTTTGGTATCAAAGTGTTATGTTTTAAGAATGGGATTTCAATGCTATTATGTCTAATATGAAATAACATGTTTGCACTTACATCTCATGCATGGCATGGGAGGGATCATATGAGGGGAGTCCACACTCCATTCGGATATCCGATAAACAAACGTGGGGAGGGATCTGCACTGATTCCGATTGAGATATGGTATATGATGTTTGAAAAGAAAGAGGAGCCCACGCTCCGTTCGGTTGGACCGATAAGGCATACGTGGGGAGTCATGACAGTGAATACCTTGATGTTTCTTGTACATCAAAGGAATTATCTATGTGTTTTGAGATATGTTTGATGGGTGGGAAATCATGGCATAGGACACCCATGGCATGGCATTGATTTAGCCTGATTTTGGCATTATGTATCTATTCTGATTTTTATACTAATCCATGTGTTTGACCCTACTTGGAATACCTACTGGGCGCGTTGACTAACGCCCTACTTCTACCTTAGATGATGATACTGTAACGCCCCGCCCTTTCCGAGAAATCAGAGTCTAATTTTTTTAAAAAAATAATAAAACATCGGAAGAGAGTGGGTGGCGTCACGACGCGAGTTAACTTCAGACTACTCAAATCTGAACCTTAACTGGCCACCCATGTGTACATGGACTAGACGATGATAATGAATCACACATGGAACTAACATCAACATGCGGAATAACCTAGATTAACTGCGGAATAGAAAGACTAGATAGCAAGTAACAGTCTCAAACATTAATTAACATAAATCAACCATCCAAAGTTATTAACCTAATCAAACCATAGCAAGTAATGACTTATTACATGTCCAACAAAATATAGTTCGAATGACAGCAATATAAAGAATTCCAGTCCAACATTCAAGCGCTTAGGCTTGGCTCCCATCCCGGTCAACGACTTTTTCCTTCCCTTTCCTTGTACCTACATTCTCCTCTGAGGATAGAATTAGGGCGTTAGATCAACGCGCCCAATAGGTTCCCGAATCAGGGCTACCGACATGATTAGCATATAAAACATGCATATATATCATAGTACATGATTAGTCAAAATAGGTAAAACAATGCTATGAAGTATGCACATGCAATGAGTCTCTCCCATCATGTACATTCATAGCCATCACTTGACGTGCCTCTCACCGTCAACGGTAAATCACAATACACTTTCCATCTCTTCATCATTGAGTTGATTCATCTCACTTATTATTCCTCCTAGCGGGACTCTCATCGCCTAAGGAGACCAATGTGACTATGATCCTCATGTTACTCTTCCTGGTGGGACTCTCATCACCTAAGAAAGACGTAACCCATAATTGCAACACTGTAGAATCTCATTCATCATCCCATGTCCATGCATGAGATGCCAATACTGTGTATACCATTTGTAAATGCATAACATATCATTTGAAACCACATAAAATAAACAAGAATCTCATAAAGAAAACTAGGGTAAAAACTGTGGTTATAAGTAGGTAGGAAACCTACAGAAACTTTGCTTAAGTGTCTGTTCCTTTTTGAGCTTCACCTGGTCACGACTCGTGCGCCGTTCAAGTTCTGTTACCTTGTCCATATAACAACAAGTTAATACTCAATATTCTTGACTTCTAATCAAGTTTAGATCCCATGATTCATATGGTAGGGGTTCTGCCATGCCCCATGGCTGAACATCACCCACTTTAATTTGATCTCTCCTTTATTTAATCCTCATTAGGCATTACATATTACAAACATATCTTGGTAGGGTTCGGCCATGCACCATGGCCGAACCATACCACTTGGGTTTTGGCCCACAAATCAATTCCTTTGGTCAATCCTTTCATATTGAACTTTGACTAATATTTACGGTTTTGCCATTGACCTTAAACCATATTGAAACTAACATCCATAACTGTTCCACCTTAGTGGGGTTTGGCCATACTACTTGGCCGAACCTCACCACCTTTCTTTGGTCCTTTACATCATACATACAAACATCCCCCATTCATTATGAATTAGCACAAAGTCCATCAATAATCATTGGTGGGGTTCGGCCATACTGCATGGCCGAACCTCACCCTATGTATTTTTTATCCCATACTTCCTTATCTATCATGCTTGGTTATTTACTGATATTAAATACATAATATACATACATAATTCTTGAATCAAAATCATACAACCCAATCATAATCTCCAACAAAACAGTCTATGGGGTTCGGCCATTCATATGGCCGAACCCTATGATCCTCCCACTCATTGACCCATCATTTGTTTACAAGTTAGGACTCTACTCTTTAGCCATGTTAACTACATGGTTCAGCCATCCCATGGCCACCCAAAACAGTAACCCTTTTTTCCATTTAAATCACATAAGACTCTCCACCATTGGTATGGTTTTTATCTCTCCAAAAACCATACCAAATTATCAAATACTTTTATGGGGTTCGGCCATCCCATGTGGCCGAACCCTATGCCCATTTGTTGGACCTTTTTAACTGACATATTATGTCCTATTGAATCACGTAAAAATCCCCATAGTATTGTACGGTTTTTACACTTCAACAACCATCAAATACCCATACAATTTCCATGGGGTTCGGCCATCCAAAATGGCCGAACCCAATGGTCCATTTTTTTATCATTTACACCCACTTTGCCAAAGGTTTGAGCCCATGATGCATTCTGCCATTCCATGGCCCAAACCATGACATCCAAATCCATAATTTAAAAACCCTTTCAACTTGCATCTTAGGCCTAATTTGAACATACAAAAATAGTCCATCATTTTGCATGATTTTATCTTACAAAAACCATCACTTTAACAAATAAATTTCATGGGGTTCGGCCGCCCAAAGTGGCCGAACCCTATGGTCCATGTTTTTCCCTCTTTTAACATAAAAATCCATATTCTGAATCTTTGGTAGATTCGGCCAACCCATGGCCCAATCATGTTTCCTTTATCCCATTTCATTAATCAAAAGTCCATGGAAATACTTACTAAATTCCAAGCTTTTCTTCTTGCCTTTGCTCTTTGCCTTCTTCCCTCTTGTTTCCTTCTTTCTTCCTTAGCTTCTAGCCGAATTAGTGCTTGATCTATAATGAAAAACACCACAGCTGGTTCGGCCAAGAGAAGTGTTCTTGAGGGAGAGAAAGGAGATGGAATTCAAAGGTTTTTCTTGAAATGAAATTCGGCCAAATGGGAGTGTTCATTCCTTTTGTATTTCAGCCCCCAAAATGCCTCCACTCCCTCATCAATTCTTGCATAAAACGATGGGTCTTGGGTGCTGTCCAAGGCACCCCTTGGCACCTACCAATGTAGCCATTCAGCTCTCCATGTATCTCATCTCAATCCTATCCATTTGCATTTAACTTAGCATGAAAATCACCAAAACAAGTCCCCAACGTGTGGGACTTGTTTTGGTTGGTTTGAGACCAAGCCACCTCTTCATATTCCCTATGAACTCAGTGATTTACAGTCCCATTGACTTCCACTTTGACTCGCCCAACACACATGTCCAACTCGCATGTCCAACTCACCTCATTAATTGACAACCATTTAATGCATTTGAGTCAACTCATTCTTAATTCAAATTAAATAAAATCAGTTCCACTTAACCTAATTTAACTCACCATTGAACTCATTTGTGGGCCCACACGGTCGGCTGTGGTCAACAAAGTCAACCCGACCCGTTGGGTCCACCTTTAGCTCCTTGACCCGTTTTTGACTCCATGACCCAATTATGGGTATTTTGGTCATTTGTAAATGGTTTTTTTCATATGGATCAAGCCTACCCATTTTTGCTATAGCTGATTTCCTATCAGTTTAGCTTGACCTCATTTAATTTAAGCTTACACAATGGTCAAATCATCCAATTTGACCCATTGGGTCCAATTGAGCCATTTGACCCATTTAACCATTTTCGACCCACTTGATGTTCATAACCCAACCAATCAAGTTTGATATTTATATTGTGCTCATATGACCTTAATTTGAGCAATGGGCCCCACCATTTCCTTATTTGACATCACAAAATAATTAATTTAACAACTCAGGGGCATTTTCGTAATTTTCCGCTTCATTGAGAAATTGGGGTGTTACAGATACAGGGAATGGACGGAACAAAGGACGCGAAAGGAGCCAAGCTTAGGAGCTTGGATAATTTAGACTTACTTTATTTAAGTTTTATTTTCGGATAATGTAATTTGAGTTATTCGCATTTTGGGACTGTAATAACTTAGAACTATATTGCTATGGTTTGGTTTTATTTTTGGACATTTGAATTTAAGTTAATTATTTGTGATGGACTTCCTTGCTTAAAAATGGAGAGGGATAGTAATTTTAATCTCGTATTAATTCTGCATTACGTTTATTCCACAAATATAGCCTTAATGCGTGTGAACCGTTTTAGTGGACTTAGTCCACGCACACGTATGGTTGGCCAGTTAAGGGCCAGGCTTTGGAAGCTCAGACTTCGCTCGTGTCGTTGCGTGCCGCTCTCTCTCACTCTTATTTAAAAAAAAAAAAATAGAGTCTGATTTTTAGCGAGTGAAAAAGGGAGGGCCGTTACAGGAAAGTTGATTTTTAAATTGATATATGTGTAGGATTAAATTGATAAGAAAAAGAGGCGTGATTCGCTTTCACATGACGGTTAGCGATTGTTCATCCGAAACAAGGAAAGGACAGTAAATCGGATTTGGGTAGGATTCCTACCTTATTGAAATAACATGTGGATCTTATATGGTTTTATATTTTTCCAACATGATGATTACTTTGAATTATGAAATATATATGTGTATGAACTGTTTTGATGGCATATTATAATTTAAAAAGGAATGGCATCTTTGTACTAAGCGTCTCATGCATGGCATGGGAGGGAACATATGAGAGGAGTCCACGCTCCATTCTGGGTATCCGATAAACATACGTGGGAGGAATCCACACTGATTCCGATTAACATATATGGGAAGGAGTCCATGCTCCATTCGGTGTTCCGATAAATAAAACGTGGGGGGAGTCCACGCCCCATTCAGTGAGACCGATAAGGCATACGTGGAGAAGCATAACAGTGAATACTTTGATATGGTTGTTGGGTGGGAAACCATTGGCATATGTCACCCATGGCATGGCATTACATTAGCATGATTTTGTTATGAGTATCATGCGCTAATTTTAGTACTACAAAATGGTTACAGTTTTGATATTATGTATCTATCCTGATTTTATACTAATCCCATGTATATGACCCTACTTGGAACTCCTATTGGACGCTTTGACTAACGCCCTACTTCTATCTTAGATGATGGTACAGGGAATAATAGGGACGATGGGCGCAAAAGGAGCCAAGCATAGGAGCTTGGGCAGCTTATTGCTTACATTATTTTAATATTGATTTTGGGCAATGTATTTGAGTTAATTGCACTTTGGGACTATAATAACTTAGATTTACTTTGCTATGTTGCTTTGATGATGTTTGGATAATTAAGTTCAGTTTATTATATGGCGATTGGCTTCCTTGCTAATTAATGGATAAGGATAGTAATTCTATTCATATGATAATTCCGCAACGTGTTTATTCCGCAAGTATGACTTTAATGCATGTGACTTGTTTTAGTGGACTCGGTCCATGCACACGTATCGTTGGCCAGTTAAGGGTCAGGCTTTGGAACCTCGGACTTAGCTCACGTCATGGCGTCCCGTCCTCTCTCACTCTTTATTTATAAAAAAAAATAGACTCTGATTTTTAGCGAGTGAAAAAGGCGAGCGTTACAATTGGTATCAGAGCGAAACCGGAAGTGTGAATCTTTCAAAGTAAGATCAATACAGTATCATGTCTCACTGACAAGATAAGAATCCCAACTAACTGACTCTTCGGAGTCTGTGCACGGGGGTCGGATTAATGTACTTTGTTGAGAATCAGACTGCAGCATTCAATCTAAGAGCAACACTGGATGAAAAAATGAATAACAGCAAAGGAAGGACAATCACTATAAAAATGGATTTATCAAGCATAGCAAAGCAGGACATATTTCCCCGAAACAAGAAACATCAAGAATTCCCCAAATTGAGAAACAATACTTGATACATAGGAAAGTTCCCCAAAAACAAGAAATACGAGATGCTGATTTGGCAATTCCCCAAACTATGTAGACACAAAACTTTATGAGAAAGCTAAGTCAAATGATGTTTCAATGACTTAGGAAAATACCTCCGAGAAGAAGAAGAACTCGACAACACAAGCATGTGGAAGAAGAGGTGCAACAACCACAACAGGAAGAGGAGCAAAACAACATGAATATTCCTGTGGTACCTCCCTACCAAGCATCACAAAGTGACTATTTTCAAGTCACCTACATTGGCGGAAGTGGTCAGTCGAGCTACCATAGCTGAGCAAGAGCTAACAAAGACAGTTCGGTTTGTGGACAACCACCGAGGTCAAAGCGGGGGAAGTGTTTTCCACCCGAATAAGAGATTCAGACCCAACTTTGGGAGACCTTCATCTTCTACTGGATCAATTGGATGTTTTTGTCCTAATCAACCCTCCACATCAGTATCCGTCTCTCAGGTTCCTCGAGGTGTTAGCACCTATTGTCAGTGTGGCCAGCAAGGCCACTTCAAGAGGGAGTGTCCGCAGAATAGTAGACCTTCTCACTCCATGGATTCATTCCGTCCTCCTGCTTGACCAGCTCATTCACAAGCATCCAGAGCATATAACCAGACAGGACGAACACCTATTCCGACAGGATCTGGAAGACTGTATACTTTGGCTCCTCCTCCAGAGACGGTGCATCACTTAGTGATTCAAGGTATGACAGTAGTTGGTAGTTCCTATGCTTGTACATTATTTGATTAATAAGCATCCCACTCCTTTGTATCTGCTGCTTTCATATCTGCTACTGGTACCCCTAGTACAACAATTGTCCACTGCACTCAAAATTGTATCCCCTATTAAAGACACAACACTGGGATTGATTTGCACATCGGTAAACACTGAACTTATTGGGTTCAGATTTGAGTTCAATTATCTGGTACTCGAGATGACAGAGTACGATATCATTTTTTGCATGGATTGGTTGGCTAACTTCCAGGCTAGCATTGACTGCCATCTTCGTAGGGTGATATTCTGGTCACCAGAGCGGAAACGATATGTGGTACATGTCGACAGACAGAGCATACCAACGACCAGAAGACTGCACGAGGAAATAAACCATCTTGTATTAACAACATCGGGCTAGACAAGGCGCCAATGGATGAACTACCTGCGGTAGTGAAAGACTTCCAACAGAACTTCCTGGTTTGCCATCAAAGATGGAGATTGATTTTGAGATTAAGCTATATCCTAGCACTGCTCCAGTGTCATTGCCGCATTACCGGATGGCCCCAGTTGAGATGTCGGAGCTAAAGAAGCAAATTGATGAACTGCTCAAACTAGGATGCATCCGGAATAACACATCGTCTTGGGGAGCACCGGTATTATTTGTGAAGAAGAAGGATGGTACACTTCGGATGTGTGTAGATTATCGGAAGTTGAATCAACTGACAGTCAGAAACAAATACCCTCTAAACAGAATTGATGGATCTATTCGATCAACTCAGAGGTTCCAGCCATTTCTCCAAGATTGATCTAATGTCAGGCTACCATCAAATCCGTGTCACGGATGAAGACATAGAGAAGACGGCTTTCAGAACTCGATATGGACTATATGAGTATGTGGTCATGCCGTTTGGACTCACCAATGCACCAGCTGTGTTCATGGATTTGATGAACAGGATATTTCGTCCTTACTTGGACAAGATTGTAATTGTTTTCATTGATGACATCATGATTTATTCTAAAAGTCGTGAGGAGCATGCTGAACATCTAAGGATAGTCTTGGACACCCTGAAGAAGAATCAGTTCTATGCCAAAGCAAGTAAGTGCGAATTCTAGCTATCTGAGGTTAACTTCTTAGGACATGTCATATCAGCAGAAGGAATAACCGTGGACCCAACTAAAGTAGTAGCAGTTAGAGACTGGAAAGTTCCAAGGAATGTGACCGAAATCCACAGCTTTCTGGGATTGGCTGGTTATTATTGGAAGTTTATATGGACTTCTCCAAGATTGCATCTCCACTCACCCGACTCACTCAGAAAGGAGTCAAATTTGAATGGTCAGAGGTGTGCAACCGAAGGTTCGAAGACTTGAAGGAGGGGCTTATGACTGCTCCTATTCTGATTTTGCCGGAAAGAGGCAAGGGCTATGAAGTATATTGTAATGCTTCAGGAGAAGGACTTGGGTGTTCTTTTACTTAAAGTCAACATATAGTGGCATATGGTTCATGGCAGTTGAAAATTCATGAACACCACTATCCCACTCATGATCTGGAATTAGCCGTAGTGGTCTTCGCTCTCAAAAGCTGGAGACACTATTTGTACGCCAAGAAATTGGATGTATTTTCAGATCACAAAAGTTTGAAGTACCTGTTTGATCAGAAGGAACTCAACATGAGGCAACGCAGATGGATGAAATATCTGCAAGATTATGAGTTTGCACTTCGATATCATCTTGGCAAGGCGAACAAAGTGGCGGATGCCCTCAGTCGCCCTCAGTCGCATGTCACATGCAACAGTGGCCAGTTTGATTATGAAGTAATGGGAAATGCTGAATACCATTCGAGAGTTCAACTTGTATATCAAGAATCATGGAAGTATGTATAATCTGATCGTACGGTCCAACATGGTTTCCAAGATTGAGCAGGAACAACGGACAGATCCGGAACTAGAAGAGATATGGACTAAAAGTCTACTGGTGAGGTGGTACCGGAATGGGAATTACGACCGGAACATGGTCTTTTGTTTCGAGGCAGGACGTATGTGCCTCAAACCTGCATAAGGGAGCTATTGATCGAGGCACACCAAACCAAACTCTCTATTCATCCGGGTAGCACCAAGATGTACCATGATTTGAAGAGACCCTATTGTGGCATGGACTTAAAAGAGATGTGGCAGAGTTCATTGCTCACTGCCTGATTTGTCAGCAAGTTAAGACTGAACATCAGAAGCCACCAGGATTACTCAAACCCTTACCAGTGCCAGAGTGGAAATGGGAACATATTTCCATGGATTTTGTGACGGGGCTGCCAAGGTCATCAAAGGGCAATGATGCAATATGGGCTGTAGTAGATCGATTGACCAAGTCTGCACACTTTCTCCCAATCAAGACTGACAGATTCATCTGAGACTTTGGGATGACAACACATCAAGGATATCAACAGGCTACATGGTATCCCCAGGACTATTGTGTCCGACAGAGATGGCCGATTCACTGGCAGGGTGTGGAAGAGCATGCAGACGGCTATGGGGATGAATTTATTGATTAGCACAACTTTCCATCCACAGACTGATGGACAGTCAGAGAGAACAATACAGACATAGGAGGAAATGCTGAGAGCTTGCATGTTAGACTTCAAGGGTGGTTGGGAAGATCATTTACCACTGGTTGCGTTCTTTTACAACAACAGTTACTAGGCAAACCTCTAGATGGCTCCATTAGAGGCATTGTATGGTAGACCCTGTAGATCACTAGTGTGTTGGACAAAGGTTGGTGAGCTGCACTTATTGGACCCGAGCTAGTTGCAGAGACCAAAGAACAAATTAAGATGATACGAAAACATCTACTCACTGCACAGAGTCGTCAGAAGAGCTACGCTGACAAGCGAAGGAGGTTCCTTGAGTTCGAAGTGGGAGACTTAGTATTCTTGAAAATCTCACCACGAAAGGGACACATGCGATTTGGGAAGAAAGGGAAACTGTCGTCTAGATTTGTGGGACCATTTCCAATCCAAAAGAGGGTGGGGGAGTGGATTATCAATTGATACTTCCTCCGCAGTTATCATCACTGCACAATGTATTCATGTATCTATGTTGAGGAGGTACAATCCTGATCCCTCTCACATACTAAATGTACAAGACATAGAGGTGCAAAGCAATGTGACTTACGTCGAAAAGCCTATCAGAGTGGTGGAGACAGAATAGAGGGTGTTACGGAACCGAGCAATTCAGTTTGTCAAAGTGGTATGGGATCGACATGGTAATGAGGAAGCTACTTGGGAACTTGAATAAAAAATGACAGTAGCTCATCCTGAGCTTTTTGTATAAGTTGTTTTGAAACCCTACTTCGCTAGATTTTCGGGATGAAAATTTCAAAAGAGGGTAATATTGTAACACTCAGGACTTTTCAATGCATTATTATATTGGATTTTGTCTATTTAAATTATTAAATTTGTTGAATTTAAGATTTATGGATGGAATGGATTTTAGATGGGTAAGAATTGGGTCAATGGCCCAATTATGATCCAATGGATCATGGATATTGGGTAAATGAAATTAATTGGGTCAATTACCCAGTTGGGACCCGATGGGTCAAGGTGAATGGATTTTTAAAGTAAATGGGTAAAGGGTTAATTTAATTGGGTCATGTACCCAATTAAGATCCAAGGCATGGGATCCAGCTCATCAAGTGAGGTGGCATGTGTATGAGGTGGCATGTGAGTGACACGGCCAAGTGGGACCCAAATCCACCTCATCAAATGAGGTGGTGAGTGGTTTAATGTAACTTGCAACGTCGGCTAACCATGGTTGACTTGGTCTGTAAAGGCCCGGAATTTTTAAATTAATAAAAAATGTGGATATAAGTTATTTTAGTGATGGAAATTGGAAAATTGGTGAAGTAAAGAGTAAATGGGCCAAAAATTTGGACAAAGGCCCAAGTATGGCCCAATGGACTATGGAGTTGATTTAAATTCATTTAAAGGGGCAATGAGGGTTAAATGGGTCAAGAATGGTCAAATTGGGTCACATACCCATTTGGGACCCGATGGGTCAAAGTAGTTAAGCTCTAAGGTAAATGGGCTACATGGAAATGTAATTGGGCCATGGGCCCAATGGTGATCCATTTAGAGGGTATTCAATGAAATTAAATCACCTAAGTTAAGTTAAAAATTAAACCAAGGTGATGTGGCCAAGTGGGACCCACCTCCACCTCATCAAGTGAGGTGGCGTGTGGGCCAATAATTGGTGGGGCCGGCCACCATGGTTGATTTGGTCAACCATGGGTGGATTTATAAAGATGGTGGCTTAAGTAAATGGGAATTAAAGTAACTAAGATATCTAAATATAAAATGATTAAAAAAAATTATACAAATGAGGTGGTCAAAGTGGGGTCAAAGGGTGAAAACCAAATCACCTCATCCCAAACCCAAAATAAAATACGTTGGGGCTTGGTGGTGGTTTAGATAACCACCACCATAAAGCAAATTAAATATCTAAAAAATATCTTAGGGTGGGTGCGATCATTAATGTAAAGAAAAAATGGGGATAAGCCTTGATTCTTTTCTCATTTCTTATCCTCTCTTCATTTGTGGACTCTCCATTTTTCATTCTCCAAGGTCGTCCCCTACATCCAAGTGAATGAGAGAAAGGGAGCTAAGGAAAAGAGAAGAGAAGGAGAGAAGAAAGAAGTAGAAATTGGAGGGAAATCACTCTAAGGTGAGGGTTAACATCTTCCCTCTCATGGTTTTTTTCCCTCTCCCTCTCTCACACAGACCCTAACATGGCCGATCCTAGGGTTGGGGATTGCCACCATTGATCAAGAACCTTGACCTATCAAAGATCAAGAGGAAGGAGAGAGGAGGCTACGGAGACCGACGGGAGCGACGGAGATCGGAGGAGACGACGGATTGTAAGTATTTCTTAAACAAGGAAATTTTGAATTTTAGGGTTAAGATTTGGGATTTATTTTGTGAATTTATTGGTAGTTAAGTAAATTTATGCTATGGATTTTAAATCCATCAAATGGAAGGAATGGAAAGTGGGTAAAACCCTAATGGAAAAAAAAATTAGGGTTAAGGAAAAATAAAAGGGATTAAGGATATTATGTGTTTAATGTGATCAAACATAGAGGTATATGCATTTTTTTTGGAGTTGAGAGCCATAGGGTTCGGCCATGTAGCATGGCCAAACACCATGGTAAGTAATGTATGATTTATTAGGGTTTGAAAAATGGAAGGCAATGAGGATTTTTAACTAGTGAATTTTAGTAAATGAATGAATGTGGGAAAGTTTTAAAATGGTGTTATGATGAAAATGCAAAGAGGTGTATGGCCTTGAAAGGCATGGATGAAGTGAACCTTGAATCCCATGGTGGGTGATTAGGGTTTGATGAAATTGGTTAAGGTTTTGATGAATGGAAGATAATGAAGGTAGCTAATGGAATTTAGGGTTTTAATGAATGCATGGAGGGAATGAGCCTTGAACCATGGGTTCGGCCATGGTATATGGCCGAACCCTATGGTGATGAAATGATGATTAAATGGTGGGTTTAAAGGATAATGTGTTGATGAATTTAGGGTTTTTAAATGAACAAGTGTAATGATACAAATGGGGTTAAGAATATGGTTTAGATGCATGATTTAAAACCTCTCATGGGAAGACTCGTGATAGATCTAAAGTGCGCCAAAAGATTCAAGGAAAATGGCGAACAAGACATCATGGGTTCGGCCATGGTGTGTGGCCGAACCCATGACCCATTTTGTAAGTCATTGTATGAGCTAAGGTTGGGTCCATGTTTGTGTTTAGATGATGGAAAATTTTATTAAATTAGATGGCTGATTTTGTTTCATGTTGGGTCATGGTTAGTGAATCCTTAATGGATCTAAGTTATGGATGAATTCTAGACTTAAAATATACATGAATGGGTGAATGATTAAACATGAAAGGGAGAGTGGCAAAATGGTAATTATTAGCCACATTGAAGAACCATGGGTTCGGCCATGTACCATGGCCGAACCCCATGTATATTGGACATGAGCTTGGGTGCATTAGGATGACCTAATGAATGATTTAAATTGAATGGTGAACGGTGTTTGTGGTCTCCAAATGAAATGAATGAATAATGCACTCATAGTAGTTAAATGCATGAGGTAAATCCCATGAAAAGATTTGATGAATTTAATGTTTTTGGACCCAAGAAAAAATGGAGAAAGGAACATCATGGGTTCGGCCATGGTGTATGGCCGAACCCATGCCCCAAATTGTAAATCAATTTGGGTTTAAGGTCAATGGGTATATATGTGATTAAGTATGGGGTTTGAATGGGTTTAAATGAGTAATGGTTAGATTAATTACATGACAAATTTTAATGTTTTGGTAAGTCAATAATGGACCTAAGTTAAGGACCTAAGTTGTGGATTAAATTTTGGGCTTAAGTAGGCATGAATTAATGAAAAATTGTTTATGTGAAGGGTAGTGGCAAAAATGGTAAATATGGGCTAAAATGAAGAAACCCACTAAGTTATGATTTATGGGCTTGGAAATGATTAAAACTTGGATTGATTTGGTAATTTAATAAGGTACCGGATAGCGCGAGCGGTACGCGAGTCGGTAGCCGGATTGTCGGACGAAAACGAAATAAAGACACGAGTCGGTATTCGGTAGGATTCTTACATTTTTGTAAGCCATAGATTGGGTAATGTTTTCTTTAATTTATTTTGGAAAGCATGTGGTTGTCTTTAAGATGAGTTTTGGATTATGCATCTTGTGATGTTTTCCTTTAAATTATTTTGGAAATTATGTGAATGCTTATGATGGGTTTTGGATTAAATATTGTGGGATGGTTTCCCTTTGATTTAGTTGGTAATCTTGTAATTGTTTTAAGATGGGTTTTATTACTATTGAATTTCATATATTACATGGCATATGGCATCTACATCTCATGCATGGCATGGGAGGCATATGACAGGGGAAGGATGAAATGAAACCGGAGTCCATGCTCCGTCGGGGCGACCGATAAACAGCATGGGGACATTTCACATATGTATTATTATACCTTGATGAGGCTTTGCCATCAAGGGGGGACTCTTGTAATTATGATACCTTGATGATGGTTTTTCCATCAAGGGGGGGATGCCTAGTGTGGACCGCATCTTGATGAGGCTTTTCCATCAAGAGGGTCATAGCACGATGATGGTATGGATTTTATTTGGGACACTATGGATGGTTGAAAAAGGGACATTGTAGAATGAGGATGAGATTGATGGGTGGGATTCATGACATAGAACACCCATTGCATGACATTGCCCAAAGTGCATGGTTTTTCTATAATATTATCTGCATGCCGTTATTACTAATCCATGTGCTAGCCCTACTCGGAGTCCTACTGGGCGCGTGTTCTAACGCCCTACTTTTACCCTAGCTGACGATGCAAGAGATGGTGGAACGGAAGGACATGACGGGAGTCAAGCTTAGGAGCTTGGGAAGGTGGACTAATTATTTTGTTTAAGTTTATTTTGGGAAAATGTGTATTTGTATAATTTAGCTTGTCGGAAATGTAATAACTTAGATGTCTTGCTATGTTTTATAAATTATTTTGGACAGTACAGTATAAGGGCATTTTAGTAATTTAATGGATATCTCTTCCCTGCTATCTGAAAATTGGTAGAATAGTGTCTATTATCATCCGCATTGATTTTTATGTGTTGCGAGCTTTCTTTCTATGCGTGAACCGTACTCGTGGATTTATGTTCCACGCACACGTAGGGTTGGCCAGTTAAGGGCCGGGCTTTAGAAGCTTGGAACTTAACTCGCGTCGTGACGTCCGTGCCCTTTGTCACTTTTATGTAAAAAAAAAAAAATAGACTCTGATTTTCGGTGAAAAGGGGCGGGCGTTACATGGTCAACTATGGGTGAGCTCAAAGGGTGAGTTAAATTATGTTGAGTGGGAAATCAAAATCACTTAAGTGGCAAATGAGTTCAAGTAATTTTAATGAGTTAAAGTGTGGTAGAGTTGAGTTGAGATAAGTGTAACACCCCGGATTTTCATTTCATGAATATATATGGAAATTGTCCATTTAATTTGTGAATTTATGGAATTTGAAATTAAATAATGGAGATGGACCTTAGGTGGGTAAGAATTGGGATAATAGCTCAATTATGATCCAATGGATCAAGGATAAAATTCGGGTTGGAAATAATTAGGTATGTGTGCTTAAATGGGTCAATTACCCAATTGGGACCCAATGGATCATAGATGAGCTAATTAGAAGTAAATGGGTAAGGTTTGATAATTGGGTCTAATAACAAATTAAGATCCAAGGCATGAGATCCACCTCATCAAGTGAGGTGGCATGTATGTGACATGGCTAAGTGGGACTCCAAGTGCCATGTGTCATGGTTGACTTGGTCGACCACCAAATGAGTTCAAGTTTAGTTAAGGTGTGGCTGAATTAAATTGGATTAAGTTCAATTGAATGAGTTCAAAATGGAATCGAGGAATTGAGTAAATGAATGAGTTTCAAAGAATTAAAAATATTGGAGTTAAGGTGAGTTGAATGGGAAGTTGATGGGACTTTCATCTTAAGTGAGTGGAGTGGGAAGATGGAGGGTTTCCATCTCAAAGGAGGAAATTCAAAAGGCATATTCAAGGTGTACACACGTTGGAGGTGAATGGATGCCATGGTGAAGACCAAGGGACACACGTTGGGGAGGTGGAGAGTTTCATCTCATGGGATGAAACTCCAAAGGAAACATTAATGAGGGAGGTGAAGGGTTTTGGTTGTTACAAAGGGGCATAACCCAAGAGACACACACCTTGGCCGATCCATCTCTTCACAACCAAGAGATTTCTTTTCATCTCATCTCTCTCTCCCTCTCTCAAGCTCTCCCTTGGCCGACCCCTCACAAGACAAGAAAAAGACTTAGAGTTTTCTCCCATTGTCTCCTCCTCTCCCTCTCTCAAACCTTCTCCTTGGCCGAACCACTCTTAGGGTTTTCATCTTAATCAAGCAACACACTTTGGACGAAGATCAAGGAGGAGAAAGAAAGACTAAGGAAGGATAAGATTGGAGGATCAAAGGCGGAACGAAAGTGTAACGCCCCTCCCTTTTTCACTCACCGAAAATCAGAGTCTATTTTTTATTTTCTTTGAATAAAAGAGTGAGAGAGAGCGGGACACCACGACGCGAGCTAAGTCTGAGCTTCCAAAGCCCGACCCTTAACTAGCCAACCATACGTGTGCGTGGACCAAGTCCACTAAAACGGTTTACACGTACTAAAGTTAAACATGCGGAATAATTCATAGATGCGGAAATATAATAGAATGATAATTCTATTCCATTTTAGATAGCAAGGAGGTCCATCACTCAACAATAATTATCTTAAGTTAACATTCAAACCATAGTAAATAATCTAAGTTATTATATTCCCAAATGCTAGTTACTCAAACTACATTGTCCATGAGTAACTTAAATAAAACGAAACTAAAACATCCAAGTTCCTAAGCTTCGCTCCTATCACGTCCTTCGCTTTGTCCATTTCCTGTGTCACCATCTAAGGTAGAAGTAGGGCGTTAGACAACGCTCCTAGTAGGAACTCCAAGTAGGGTCAAACACATGGGTTAGTATTAAAAATCCAGATATAATACATCATACCGTACTTGTAAAGCATCGTATCCAAAATAGTGTATGATAATAGAGATCCAATCTTACAGATAAAAACTAGAAACATTGCATGATAATAGAGATCATAATCATGCTGATTCAATGCCATGCCATAGGTGTCATATGCCATGAGTCCCACCCATCATCCACGTCACCATCACATAGTATCCTCTTGATGGAAGCTCCACAACAAGGTAATCTCACGAATGCCTTACGAATGCCCCGACGAAGCGTAGACTCCGGTTACCTCTTGATGGATAATGCACATCAAGGTCTTCCTCTTGATGGAAAACTCCTCATCAAGCTCATGAATACCTTACGGACGCCTCGACGGAGCGTGGACTCCGGGTACCTCTTGATGGATAATGTACACCAAGGTCTTCCTCCTGATGGAAACTCCTCATGAAGGTATCACAATCACATAGTATCCCTCCCATGCCACGCATGAGATGCAAATGCCAACATGCTATGTAATAATACAAATCATAGCATTTAAAATTCCATAATTGAAACATATTGCTTGATACCAAAATAACTTGTCAAACATGAATTAAAATCATCATATATACATATCCATGGTTTTCAATGAGGTAGGAATCCTACCAATGACAAACTTATGTGTCCTTGCTGTTTCCGCCTGAAAACCGCTCACCGATCACGTCAAGCCGATCGTACACCGCTTGTGAGGTCCCGTTACCTTATTACATATCAATCAATCAAAAACCAATGACCTCTTTGATTTCCAACCATGTTTAAGTCCATAAACATAACTTAGTGGGGTTCGGCCATACAACATGGCCGAACCTCACTCACTTGGTTTGGGTCCCTCTTTTGATTCCTTAATCAACCATACATGAGTTAGTCATTTTAGCATTAATAACACCTAAGTCCACAAAACTTTCTCCAAGGGGTTCGGCCATACACCATGGCCGAACCCATGGTCCATCATTTTCACCCATATTTACCTCTTTGCCATTAATCTTTCCATGGCTACTCACTTAGCTTATATATACATGACTTAAGTCCCAAAATCATTCCATTAGTTTTACATTAATGGAAGCCCGAAATGCATAAAACATTTTCTATGATTCAATCATTCACTTAGGCCATTTATGCATGTCTAGAACCAAAAACATGATCCATGTGGTTCGGCCATACACCATGGCCGAACCTGTAACACCCCGACTTCTCAATGAAGTGGATAAATACGAAAATGCCCCTAATGTGTTAAATTAATTATTTTGTGATGTTAAGTAAGGAAATGGTGGGGCCCATTGCCCAAATTAAGATCATCTGAACACATTATGAATGTCAAGTTTGATTGGATGGGTAATGTACATCAATTGGGTAAAAAATGGCTAAACGGGTCAAAGGGCCCAAATGGGACCCAAATGGGACCCAACGGGTCTTAATGGATTATTTGACCGTTGTGTGAACTTAAATTAAATGGGGTTAAGCTGATTTGATTGGAAATCAAGTAGAGTAAAAATGGGTAGGCCTGATGCATATGTAAAAACCAACTACAAATGACCAAAATACCCATAATTGGGTCATGGAGTCAAAAACGGGTCAAGGAGCTAAAGGGGGACCCAACGGGTCGGGTTGACTTTGTTGACCACAGCCGACCGTGTGGGACCACAAATGAGTTCAATGGTGAGTTAAATCAGGTTAAGTGGAACTGATTTTATTTAATTTGAATTAAAATTGAGTTGACTCAAATTCATTAAATGATTGTCAATTAATGAGGTGAGCGGGACATGTGAGTTGGGTGAGGCAAAATGAAAATCAATGGGACTGTAAATCAGTGAGTTCAGAGGGAATATGAGTAGTTTGGCTCAGTCATAACCACCAAAACAAGTCCCACACGTTGGGGACTTGTTGGGGTGATTTCCATGATAAATCTTAAATGAAATGCATGGGAATTGGAGGTGAAGCTTGGGAAGTTGAAAGGCTGCATAGGCAGGTACCAAGGGGTGCATTGGATAGCACCCAAGACCCATCGTTTTTGGTAAGAATTGATGAGGGAATGGAGGGGTCTTGGGGGCTGAAGTACTAAAGGAAACAATCACCATGGTTGGCCGTTTTTCATATTGGAAATTCAAGAATTTCCATCTCTCTCTCCCTCTCTCCAATTCGTTTTCCCTAGCTGGAATAGCAGAGGTGTTTGCACCAGTAGATCAAGCACAAAACAGCAAAGGAAAGAAGGCAAAGAAGGATTAGAAGTAAAGATTAAAAGCAAGGAACTTTGGTAAGTTTTTACATAAGTGCTTGGTTTATTAAAGAGCATGAAATTATAAATTTGGATGACATAATTTGGTCATGTATGGCCGAATTTGTCATGGATCTAAACCTGAGATTAGATGGCTTAAAAGGATAAGAAATTATGCCATTGGGTTCGGCCAGCTTGGTTGGCCGAACCCTATGAAAAATATGGATTTGATTTGGATGTTTTTGGCATTTAAAACCATACAAGTATGGACTGTTTTTAGATGATTTAAAGTGTATGTTTTAAAAAGGTTAAAACATAAATATGGAAGTTTGATTTGGACCTAGATGAATGATTAAGAAATTCAAAACCAAAGGTCATAGGGTTCGGCCACCATGGAGGGCCGAACCCCATGCAAATGATTGTTTGGTTTTGATGTTTTTGAAACATATAAACCATGAAGTTGGCGGACTGTTTTTGATGTTTCATTAAGACTCAATTGCATGTTTTAAAGAGGGTTAAAAACATGTATTTGAATGACATAAGGACTGAAGTTAGTATGGGTCTAAAACAGTGGATTAAAACTGATGAAATGGACCATGGGGATCGGCCATCTTGGATGGCCGAATCCCATGAAGTATTATGGTCTTTTGGACAAGTTGATGAACTTATGTGGATGTTTTAAGAGGTAAAAATGCAGTAATGTTATGTGATCATTACTTGTCTAACTGAGATTTAAAACATGCTCAAGAGGACCAAAACATGGACATAGGGTTCGGCCACTTTGGATGGCCGAACCCCATGTTAGTATTTGATGATTTTGATGAGTTTAAAACCATATAAAATATGGTGTTTGATGTGATTTGGTGAAGTTTAACTTGCTGTTATTGGTTGACTAATGTAGGGTTGAACCATGTCAATATTAGGGTTAAGTTACTGATTCAAATCATGGGTAATTGATGGACAAAATAGATCAAGAGAACCATTGGGTTCGGCCATGCCGAACCCCATGGGGCTGTTTCTGGGATGAATGGACTAAGTATATGGGTTAAGTTTGTTATTGTTTCCATGATTTCATAAAGGGTTTGAAGTATTTTAATGGAGAACCATTTGATGACAGATAAGTGTGGAACAAAATCAGATTTGGTGAGGTTCGGCCATAGGCATGGCCGAACCCCACTAAGGGTCTTTGGTGACTCAATTGTGTAGCCGATTTTGCGATTGAATTATGGGAAAGAATGATTTATTGATCAAAGGTGGAATGATCATCTGTATGTTTATATGAACCCTACCAAAGTATTTTGTAGAAAGTGATGCTTAATAAGGGATTAAATGAATGAGAGACCAAAAGGATAAATAGGTGAGGTTCGGCCATGGGCATGGCCGAACCCCACATAGTACATTTTGGGAAATTGACTAAGTCGGAACTATATGATAAACGTTTGGTTTGCTGCTATTTAAATAGGGTATCCAAACTTGCGTATACGGCGTACGAGTCGTGAACGGCTGACGATTAAGAAAGATCAAGTACTGAAGTGAATCTTCAGTAGGTTTCCTACCTACTTGTAAGCACATTTACACCTGTTTTCATGATGGGTTTTATGAGATATTGACATACTATTACTTACCATATTTTGAATGATGAATTATGCATTTACTACTGACATACAAAGCATTGGAATCTCATGCATGGGCATGGGATGATGACTGAGGATATGCTGTATTGCATTTATGAGTTACCATCCTCCTTAGGCGATGAGAGTGCCGCCAGAAGGAGTAACATGATGATCATAGTCACATTGGTCTCCTTAGGCGATAAGAGTCCCGCTAGGAGGACTAATATGTGATATGAATCAACTCAATGATGAAGAGATGGAAGTGTATTGTGATTTATCTTGACGGTGCGAGGCACGTCAAGTGATGACTATGAATGTACATGATGGGAGAGACTCATTGCATGTGCATACTTCATAGCATTGTTTTACCTGTTTTTACTAATCATGTACTATGCTATATATATATATATATATATATGCATGTTTTATATGCTAATCATGTGGTAACCCTGATCGGGAACCTACTGGGCGCGTTGATCTAACGCCCTAATTCTATCCTCAGAGGAGAATGCAGGTAAAAGGAAAGGGAAAGAGAAGGTCGTTGACCGGGAGGGGAGCCAAGCCTAAGCGCTTGAATGTTGAACTTGGACTTCTTTATTACTGTCATTTGAATTATAGATTGTGGACATGTAATAAGCTAGTACTTTGCTATGGTTTGATTAGGTTATTAACTATGGATGGTTGTTTATCTTAATTATCAATTGAGACTGTTACTTGCTATCTATTCCTATTATTTCAGCAGTTAGTCTAGTTTATTCCGCATGTTGTAGTTAGTTCCATGTGTAATTTATTATCATGGTCTAGTCCATGTACACATGGGTGGCCAGTTAAGGTTCAGACTTGGGTAGTCTGAACTTAGCTCGCATTGTGACGCCGCCCGCTCTCTTCCACTCTGTGTTTCTTTCAAAAGAAATTTTCAGACTCTGATTTTCGGAAGGGCGGGGCGTTACAATTGGTATCAGAGCGAAACGGGAAGTTGAATCATCGAAGTAAGATTAAGACAGTTTCATGTCTCACTGACGGATAAGAATCCCAACTGACCGACTCTTCGGAGTCCGCTGATTGGGGGCCGGATTAATTTACTTCGAGTGACTCAGACTAAACAATCAATCTGAGAATGACAATGAAAGATAGTAAAGTAAAGTACAGTCATCATAACTGGATATATCAAACATAGCAAAGTAGGATGTACTCCCCTGATATTCCCCATTGAGAAATAAAGAACAGGAATTTAGAGATTTCCCTAGAAACAAAAGAACACAAAGAGTGATGATTTGGTAATCTTCCCAAACAAAGCACATGATATTATGTATGAAAAATTCCCAAAAATCAAGACTAGTTCCTTACTGGAATGGTTTTTGTTGATTTATATGTTTTAAATGTTGTGGCACAGATATTTCAAGCAATGAGGAATACACAGAGCTATGGGATAAAGGGACACCTAGTTGTCCAGTGGATTTGGTATCGACTTCCAACAGTATCAGCATGGAAGTTAATGTGGACCTTCAGGAGGGATCTCCTGAGGAAGATGATATGGACTTAGCACCTGTTCCAGAGGATTTGATGGATGACATTCCTTGGATGGTGGGACCTCCTGAGGAAGAAGAAGAGGATCTAACACCTTTTCTGGAGGATCCTATTGCAGATGTTCCTATTATATTGGAATCGCTTGGGGAGATAGATCCCTACGATACATGTGAGTTGTGCAACCAAGATGGGCACAACTGTAGGTATTGTCCTCACCCGCTGGGCATTGTCTGCTCGTTCTGTGGACTCCATGAGCACGGAGAGGCTAGGACTAATTGTCCTTATAACGGAGGACCTGGGTTAATACCCTGCACAACGTGTGAAGTGTTGGGGCACACAGCGATGACATGTCCTGATAACCGCTTTAGGTTCAAGGGTGATGCAGAATCTTCTACGGAGGACTAGGCTAGGAAGTAGTATGAAGGAACATTAAAAAGAGGGTTATATTGTAAGGGTGCATATTTTTTTTATATATAGGGTTTTGTTTCACCCTATCCCACCTTTGTACAAAGATGAAGTTTGAATTTATATAAAATATGTGATTTTATGATTTTATGAGGATTTACGACATTTAATGCATATTGTTAATAGAAATTAAGTCTATGATGTTTCCATGAATTAGGAATAAATGACGCCACAAAAAAAGGTTATAAAGAATCCGAAGGGAAAGGAAAAAGTTTTGCAAATCGGAATAGGTGAGGGGACATCAAAGAGAAGGACCCGACAAGACAGTAAAAAGAAGGATGAGGTGTTAATAATCACACCACAAGGGAAAGTAGTACCTCAACGCAAGAAGGTGGTACATGAGAAAGTGCCATTGGTACATGACAGAGAGCGATCAATTCATGACGAGGAGAGGTCAGTTCATGAACGATCGCGCAATGAGGAAGAGTCACATCATTCTCGGCGAGAGGAGGAAGATAGTGACCCTACGTATCAACGGGATGAGGAGGAAGAATATGACTCGTCATATCGACGAGAGGAAGAAGGGAACAACAATGTAACAGTACCCTATGTACCACTTGAACTACACAGTTTGGTGCAAGTTGTAGTTACTTCTGTCCTCTAACAACATATGAACGGAGGTGGAAGCACGAGTGAAACTAATGACCGTAACATGGTCAAAGATTTTCAACAACAGCGCCCACCTTACTTCAAAGGCAGAGAAGGGCCTGTCGGGGTGGAGAACTGGTTGGAAAAGATCTCCCACATACTGACTCTTTTGAATATCAAGAGTCATGCTCACAAAATCCTATTGGCCACGTCACAGCTGATAGATGACGCTGCCAAATGGTGGAAAGTAGTGGAGAAACAGTAGGTACTTGTGCCAAGAAGAGAAAGAATTGCTATGACATGGGAGCAATTCTCAGTGACATTCTTAGAGCGCTATTTCCCGGAGGAAGAGAGGGAACGTCAGATTCAGGCCTTTATGACATTAGTGCAAGGCTCGATGATGGTGGCTGAGTACCACCAAGAGTTTCTCAGCCTGTCAATCTATGCATTTTATGTTGTGGACACGGAATATCAGAAGGCTCGCAAGTTTGAGCGTGGGTTACGGCCAAACATTAGGGCAGGGTAACCGTGTTCAAAGCAGCCATGCTGGCGGAAGTGGTCAGCAGGGCTACCATTGTGGAACAGGAAATGGCGGAATTTGCAAGAGTGGACAACCGCCGAGCTCCGAGTGGGAGGGATGCGTATCAACCCAACAAGAAGTTCAGATCGAACTTCAGCAGAACCTCACCGTCTGTTGGATTTAGTGGGGCCTTTCACCCCAACCAGCCCACTCAATCTGTAGCAATCACTCAAGCTTCACGAGGAGTGAACACCTGCTTTCACTGTGATCAACCAGGTCACTACAAAAAGGACTGCCCAAAACTCAACAGGCTGTCATACTCCAGAGGATCATTTCGTCCACCAGCTAAACCAGTAAACTCCAGAGGAGGCAGAATGCAAAGTCGGGGAGGTCAAGGGTCTAACCCTGCTGGATCTGGACGATTATTTACTCTTAACATCTCCAGAAGAAGAGGACCATGCAGTGATACAATGTATGGCGGCAGTGAGTAGTTCTTATGCATATGCACTATTTGATTCTGGAGCATTACACTCCTTCATAGCTGCATCATTTATTACTGCTACCGGTACATTAGTTCAAAGATTAGCCACAGCACTTACTATTGTATCCCCTGTCGGAGATTCGGAATTGGGACTTATATGTACGGCGGTTAACACTGAATTAGCTGGACTCAGATTTGAGTTCAATTACCTGGTGCTTGACATGTCCGAATATGACATAATATTTGGCATGGATTGGTTGGCTAAGTTTCATGCCAACATCGACTGCTATCGCCGAAGAGTAACATTTTGGTCACCCGAGGGCAAGCAATACGTAGTTCATGCAGATAAACAGAGTGGATTGCAGGAAGGGTTAAACCACGTGGTAGTGAATAATATCACCATCAATAAAGCTCCAGTTACTGAACTTCCAGCAATTGTACAAGAATTCGTGGATGTATTTCCAAAGGAACTCCCTGGTTTACCACCTATGAGGGAGATTAACTTTGAAATCAAGTTGTACCCAGGCACAACACTAGTGTCATTACCACACTACCGGATGGCACCAGCAGAAATATCGGAGCTAAAGAAGTAGATTGATGAACTGCTTAGGCTGGGTTGCATCCGGAACAGTACATCATCATGGGGAGCACCAGTGTTGTTCGTAAAGGAGAAGGACGGTTCACTACGGATGTGCGTGGACTACCGAAAGCTGAATCAGCTAACAGTCCGGAACAAGTACCCTCTACCCAGGATCGATGATTTATTCGATCAATTGAAGCGTTCCAGCCATTTTTCAAAGATTGATTTGATGTCTGGTTATCATCAAATACGGGTTAGGGAGGAAGATATAGAGAAGACGGCCTTCCGAACGCGGTATGGACTATATGAGTTTGTAGTCATGCCATTTGGAGTCACAAATGTGCCGGCAGTGTTCATGGATTTGATGAACAGAATCTTCCGTCCCTATTTGGATCAATTTGTAATCGTATTCATTGACGATATTCTGATATATTCCAAGAGTCAGAAAGAACATGCAGAGCACTTACGGATAGTTTTGAATATTTTGAGGCAGAATAAGCTACATGCCAAGGCCAGTAAATGTGAATTCTGGCTATCCAAGGTCAATTTCTTGGGACATGTTATATCTGAGGGAGGTATAGCCGTTGATCAGGCTAAGGTGGCAGCAGTGAAAGATTGGAAAGCTCCAAGAATATAACTGAAATTCGTAGCTTCTTGGGATTAGCTGGTTATTATAGAAGATTTATCATGGATTTCTCCAAAATTGCATCTCCATTGACTCAACTCACTCAGAAGGGAGTCAAGTACGAGTAGACAGATCTATGTAATCAAAGGTTTGAGGAGCTGAAGACAAGACTTACCACTGCCCCTATTTTAGTTTTGCCGGTAAGTGGCAAGTGTTACGAGGTATATTCCGATGCCTCGAGAGAGGGACTGGGTTGTACACTCAGTCAGAGTAATTGTGTGGTGGCGTATGGTTCAAGGCAGTTAAAAATACATGAACGTCTTTACCCCACACATGATTTGGAATTAGCTGCAGTGGTTTTTGCCCTCAAGAGTTGGAGACACTACCTCTAGAGCGAGAAATTTGAGGTATTTTCTGATCATAAGAGCTTAAAATATTTTTTTGATCAGAAGGAACTCAACCTCAGGCAGCGAAGATGGATGGAGTATCTGGCGGATTATGAGTTTGCGCTTAGATATCATCCAGGCAAGGCAAACAAGGTAGCGGATGCCCTTAGCCGTATACCTCATGCGTCGGTCGCATGCTTGATCAGAATAGAATGGGAGATGCTGCACACCATTCGAGAGTTCAATCTTCGTATCAACAACTATGCGAGTATGTATAATTTAATCATACGGTCCAATATAGTCACCAAGATTGAACAAGAACAAAGAACAGACCCGGAAATGGAGGAAATATGGGCCAAAATGTCCACTGGTGTAGACATACCGGAATGGGAATTACGACCGGGGCAAGGTCTTTTATTCTGGGGAAGAACATATGTGCCAAAGAGTTGTAGGAAAGAGCTACTGATTGAGGCACATCAATCCAAGCTCTCTATCCATCTGGGCAGCACCAAAATGTACCATGATTTAAAGAGGCATTATTGGTGCCATGGACTAAAAAGGGATGTGGCGGAATTCGTGGCACATTGTCTAACTTGTCAGCAAGTTAAGACTGAACACCAAAAGCCACCAGGGTTACTCAAACCCTTAGCAGTTCCAGAATGGAAATGGGAACACATTTCCATGGACTTTGTATCGGGGTTGCCAAGGTCTTCAAAGGGCAATGACGCCATGTGGGTCATAGTCGACCGGCTGACCAAGTCCACACATTTCATTCCTATCAAGATGACGGATTCATCTGAAACGTTGGGTCGGCGGTATATTAAAGAGATCATTCGGCTACATGTTATTCCCCGAACGATAGTATCGGACAAAGATGGCCGTTTTACTGGCAGAGTATGGCAAAGCATGCAGTTAGCCATGGGGACAGATTTATTGACTAGCACCGCTTTCCATCCACAGACTGATGGACAGTCTGAAAGGACAATACAAACCTTGGAAGACATGCTGAGAGCATGCATGTTAGATTTCAAGGGTGGATGGAAGGACCACTTACCAATGGTGGAGTTCTCGTATAACAACAGTTATCAGGCAATCCTTCAGATGGCTCCATACGAGGCATTATATGGTAGACCGTGTAGGTCGCCGGTATGTTGGACAGAGGTTGGAGAGCCTGCATTGATCGGACCGGAACTAGTCGCAGAGACTACCGCACAAATTAAGTTGATACGTCAACATTTATTGACTGCACAGAGTCGGCAAAAGAGCTATGCTGATAAAAGGAGACGGTTTCTGGAATTTGAAGTGGGAGACATGGTATTTCTAAAGGTCTCACCACGAAAGGGACATATGAGGTTTGGCAAGAAAGGAAAACTGTCACGAAGATATGTGGGACCATTTTCCACCACAAGAAGGATGGGGGATGTAGCTTGCCAGTTAGCTCTTCCTTCGCAATTAGCAGCTCTACTGTAACACCCCGCCCGTTTCACTGTTAAAATTTCAGAGTTTATTTTTTTTTTTAAATAATAATAATCAATAAGTGATCGGGGCGGAGTGTCACGACGCGAGTTAAGTTCGGATCTATAAATCCGACCCTTAACTGGCCAAGCCCATGTGCGTATGAACTAAGTTCATAAAACTGATCCGCACATGGTACATATTTATCTAGCGGAATTAACTTAGCCTAGATCTAACTGAGGTTATAATAGAACCTATGATTAATCCAATTTCCATTTTTAGATAGCAAAGTACCTTATTTATTTTCCAAAAGTATTATATGACCTTAGTCTACTATTCATTCCAAACCATTCAAATAAATCCAACCATAGCATCTACTTAACTACTTATTACATGCCAACATCTAATTTAACAAATTACATTGTTCCAAATAAATCAACTAATAAGTCCATAAATAATCCATGCATAGTCCATTGCAATCATTCAAATCGCCCAAGTTTTCGTACTTGGTCCTCTTCTCCAACCACGTTCTTTCCTTTCCCTGCATCATCCACTAAAGGTATAGATAGGGCGTTAGATCAACGCGCCCAGTAGTGTTTCCGAATAGGGCTACCACATGGTTAGTCAAAATCATGCAAATAGAATAATAGTTATTCATGTGTGACAAATTCTATAAAAATATGCTATGTATGAAATGAACATGTAATGAGTCCCACCCATCACCATTCAACATAGCCATCACTTGACGGGATTCTCATCGTCAAGTTAACCCACAGTGGTCTTTCGGACGCCCCGACGGAGTGTGGCCTCCGGATTCCTCCTGATGGGATTCTCATCATCAGGGTACGCCACAATGGTCTTTCGGACGCCCCGACGGAGTGTGGCCTCCGGTTACTTCCCCATCATCCCATGCTATGCATGAGATGTCTATGCAACATGCCATTTGTAAATATAACATATGATTCAAATAACTTATTCAAATAAACATAAAACAGCGAATAAGTTGTGTGGTTACAACAAGGTAGGAAACCTACAATATTTTACTTTGTTCGACCCTTCCTTTGGACCGTCTTTCGATCACAACTTTGTACACCGTTCTAGAAATCCGAATACCCTATATACATGGCAGCAAGTTAATCATTTGACCATTATAATTTGACTTGAATCACAAAAATCCACTTTGTGGGGTTCGGCCATACCCCATGGCCGAACCTCACACATGTAAACTTGATAAATCTTTTATTTACTTAATACCATCTAAGTATCCCAAACTTTTCAAATGATACTTGGTAGGGTTCGGCCATACTACATGGCCGAATCTTACTACCTTAGGTTTTGGGCTCATAAGTCCATTCTTTTGATCTTTTCATCTTTTCACCCTTATTTACCATAATGCCATTATACTATCCTTTGCCTAATTTTTTTCCTTAGACAACAAAGTCCATCACATGACAATTGGTGGGGTTTGCCACCTAACATGGCCGAACCTCACCCTAAAGATTTTAATCCTATTTTCCATCATCACCTAAATCCATAATTGATGTAATTTCCATCTTTTTGAAAGCCAACCAAACAACCAAATACTTACATGGGGTTCGGCCACCCATGTTTTGTTCTTCTAAAACATGTTTTTGGTGTTATTAACACATACAATATCAATATAATATTGCTGCCATTATACCTCTTAAACACCATCTAAATCAGTTCATCTACTTGTCCCAAATGACCATATTATTTCATGAAATTCGGCAATCCAAAATGGCCGATCCAAATGATCCATTTCATCAGTTTTGGACCTCTGTTTTAAACCATATTAACTTCAGTCCTTTGTCATACAGATCCATGCTTTTAACCCTTTTCAAAGCATGTATTTGAATCTTAAATAATAACCCAAAACAGTCCACATACTTCATGGCTTATATGTTTCAAATACATCACAACCATGTCATTATTTGCATGGGGTTCGGCCCTCCATGGTGGCCGAACCCTATGTCCTTTGTTTTTTTTTTGAGTTTCTTAATCATTCCTCTATGTCCAAAATAACTTCCTTATTTATGTTTTAACCTCTTTAAAATACACACTTAAAATCATCTAAAAACAGTCCATGGGGTTCGGCCATACACATGGCCGAACCCTATGGTTCTCTTAATGGAAATCCACCCATATTTATCTATGAAATTAATCAGCAAATTAACATAAGATAAACATGGTTCAGTCATGTCATATCCACTCCAAAACAGCAAGCTTAAATCCATATAAAAAATCTTTTAAAATCCTCACTCCAAAATATGGATTTTGACTTTCAAATACCATAGAATCCACCAAGTTTTTCCATGGGGTTCGGCCATCCAATGGAGCCGAACCCTATGGTCCATATTTTATCATTTTAAACATCATAATTCTAAATCTGAACCATTGATGGATCTGGCCATACAATGGCCAAATCTCATTTTCTTATCCAATCTTTTAAACAAGGGTTCAAAATGCACTTACTAATACCGCGTCTCCTTCGGTTCTTTTGACTCCTTCTTTGACCCTTTATCTCCTTGACTTCTCCTTCTCTCTTACTGTTCTTTGGGCTGAGACTGATCTTGATGCAAGCTCCTTGAGATAATTCAGCCAGGTGACAAGGACTTAAGAGGGAGAGAAAGAGAGAAAGGGAACTTTGGTCTTGAATAAAATTGCTATCCTTGTTGCCAAAAATCCTTTTGCTGATTTTTGTCTAGATGAAAGTATTACCCAAAACTAATTGAAAAATAAACAACCAGCTGCTGCTCTTGGTTTAGAAAGATAGAGAACGTCTATGAGTGATAGAGGGATAGAGAGATAGAGAGAGTAACAATGACAATCCTTTGCTTGACCAAAAACAGCCCCAAGGTTAATCCTTGTGTAACTCCCTCTCTTCAATCAAGGTTCTTTATGTTACTTGGGGGTTTCATCTATGAAATGAAACACCCCAAGCAGCCAACGTCCCTTGCAGTTGGACTAGTGTAATCCCCCCTTTTCTTAGGTTCTCACATGGGAGCTTCATATTGAAATGTAACTCCCATGTGCTGCACCATTCTCCATTGTTTGCCTCTAAGTTTTGGCCTATGTAACAGCCATCATTCCTATGTGTAACTCCACAAACAGCAGCTCCATTCAGCCCTCATCAACGTCCCATGTGGGAGTTCTATCATGGGAATAAAACTCCCCTCCTCCAAGTGTGAACACACTTTGTAACCCCCATTGGTCTAATATCTAATTTGAATTTGGAATGCCATAGAATGCCATAATCTATTGTGTGTAACTCCTCCAATAAGCTACCCATTTTATTCTCCAACCTTGGAGTTACATGCATGAACCATTACTCCATGCATTGGCTGTCTTTTGAAGACCCAAGCAAGGCATACACCCTATACTATCTTCAATGTGCACAATGATTTGAAAACTCAATTCTCACCCATGTACCTCCATGTAACGTCATTTCCATTCTTAACTTGGGTGGGAGTTACATGCATATAAGTTTCCCATGCAGCCAACGTTTTTAGTGTTTGAATTTGAATCAGCCTACAATCCTTCTATCTCTACATCTTACTCATTTAAAAATATATATTCATTAAACTCATTTAATCAACTCACCCAACCTAACTCATTCATTTAATTTAACTTAACTAATAAATTCAACTCAACTAAACCCATCATTCATTTCAACTCAAACCAAACTCAACAAATTAATATACTTAAAGTAACTAAGCTTGAACTCAATCCATGGTTAATCATGCCATTCACACGACCCATTGGGTCCCATCTAGCCATTTTGACCCATTTATCCAAATTTGACCCAAATATGATTCTTGACCGTTTAAATTTATCTTACCCATTTATTTGTTTTGTAAACCAACTATCATCCTTTGGGTCTTGATTGAGCCATTGACCCATTTAAATTCAAATCAATTTTTATCACAATGGCAATTCCGTAAATATGAATATTTTCATATAAACTGATAACTTTGAAATTCCAGGGTGTTACATCTACATGATGTGTTTCATGTGTCAATGCTAAGAAAGTATAATCCGGATCTGTCCCATGTTTTGAATGTTCAGGATATTGAAGTGCAAAGCGACGTGACGTGCGTCGAGAAGCCGGTCAGGATAGTGGAGACCGAACAAAGGGTGTTGCGAAACAGAGCGATTCAGTTCGTAAAAGTGGTATGGGACCGTCATGGTGATGAAGAGGCCACATGGGAACTTGAATCGGAGATGAGAACAGCTCACCCCGAATTATTTGTATAATTTAATTTGAGAACCCTTCTTCACTCGATTTTCGGGATGAAAATGTAACGCCCGCCCCTTTTCACCGAAAATCAGAGTCTAATTTTTTTTTTAAAAAAAGGAAAAGTGACAAAGGGCGCGAACGTCACGACGCGAGTTAAGTCCGAGCTTCTAAAACCCGGCCCTTAACTGGCCAACCCTACGTGTGCGTGGAATGAAGTCCACGGAGAATGGTTCACACGTAGAAGTAAGCATCGGGGAACATTTAAACCAATTGCGGAAAATTATAAAAGAGCCTAACCTACAAATTCTTAGATAGCAGGGAAGTTACATTCATTCAATCACCAAACATCCTTAAAACCATAATGTCCAAAATATAGTAAGTAATCTCAATTATTACATTTCCGACAAATTAAACTACATCAAATACACATTTCTCAAAATAACTTAAATAAAATAATTAGTCCGCCTTCCAACGCTCTTAAGCTTGGCTCCCGTCTCGTCCTTCTGCTCTGGCATTTCCTACGTCATCAGCTAGGGTAGAAGTAGGGCGTCAGACCACGCGCCCAGTAGGACTCCGAGTAGGGCTAACACATGGATTAGTGATAACAAAGCAGATAGATAATACATAACGAAAAGCCATAGAATGAATGTCATGCCATGGGTGTCTGTGTTATGAATCCCACCCATTATCCTTACTATCCCGATGCCATATCCCCCTTGACGGTAAGGCCTCGTCAAGGCGTAACCACAAATACAATATTCCCCTTGATGGAAGAATCATCATCAAGGCATAACAATAAATACAACATCCCCCTTGACGGTAAGGCCTCGTCAAGGTACAATAATACATATGTGAAATGTCCCCATGCTTGTTTATCGGTCGCCCCGACGGAGCATGGACTCCGGTTTCATTTCATCCTTCCCCTGTCCTATGCCTCCCATGCCATGCATGAGATGTAGATGCCATTTGCCATGTAATATATGAAATTCAATAGTAATAAAACCCATCTTAAAACAATTACAAGATTACCAACTAAATCCAAGGGAAAACATCCCACAATATTTAATCCAAAACCCATCATAAGCATTCACATAATTTCCAAAATAATTTAGAGTAAAACATCACATGATACATAATCCATAACATATCTTAAAGACAACCACATGATTTCCAAAATAGATTAAAGAAAACATCACCCAAATCCATGGCTTACAAAAAGGTAGGAATCCTACCGAATACCGACCCGCGTCCCTTTACGTTTTCCGTTCGATAAACCCAGTCGCCGATCGCGCACTGCCTGCGATGTCCAGTACCTTATTACACATTCATCATTAGTCCATGTTTTAACCATTTCTAAGCCCATATGCAAAAAAAAAACCGGTCACTATTTAGGTTTTGTGGGTCCCATATCATCTATTAAACCTTTTACTCCCATAAGTCTTAAAATTCAGCCACCCTAGGCTTTATCAATCACTTATAAGGTTATTATATTAGCTCCCCTAAGTCCATGATCAATTTCCATGGAATTCTTGAATTTGGCCACTAATTACGGTTTTGCCACTACCCCTTTTTTCATGCTTAATCACTCATTTATCCATGCATGATTAAGTCCATAATTGATCATAAACTTAGATCCCCAACTTAGGTCCATTAATTACCCATTGACCCATGTCACAAAGCCATTAAAATTAACCATTTTATTAACCTACCCCTCATTCATTTAAACCCATACAAAATCCCACACTTAACCCTTTAGATGGGTAATGAATCATGGTTTCAAAATACCTCATTCATCAACTCTTCCCATGGGATTTAGCTCATACATTTAAACTACAATCAATCCATTACCCATTCATATTCTTTGGAGACCATGAACATCACTCATCCTCCAATTTAACCCACCAAAATGGATCACAATTGGGCCATGGGTTCGGCCATACACCACGGCCGAACCCATGGTGTCCTTTCCCCATTTTTCTTGGGTCCATTGTTACACATTTGGGTTTATCACAAATCCCTCCATGAAGGGTTTAATTCATACACTTAAAACCATCATCCTTAGCTACATTAGAGTCCATTACAAATATCAATGCTAAAACCATTTTCGGGTCCATCAACACCACCAACATTCCCATTTACTTTCCATTATTCACAACCCTTCGTTCCACCATTTGATCACCATAGGGTTCGGCCATACACCATGGCCGAACCCATGGCTCAAGGTTCACTTCCTCCATGCATTTCAATGCCATAAACCCCTTTGCATTTTCATCATAAAACCATTTTACAACTTACTCCCATTCATTCATCTACAACCCTAATTTTCATTAGATAAAACCCTCATTGTCTTCCATCTTTTTGAAACCCTAATTATTTAAATCCAATACCAAATCACCCACCATGGGGTTCGGCCATACCACATGGCCGAACCCTATGGCCCATAATTTTCTTCCAATCATCCAATTCTATGATTAATTTCATAAATTACCCAATGCACATAATCCAAGTATTTATTTCTTTTCCCTAACCCTAATTTTTCAACTTAGGGTTTTTGCCCACTTTTCCATTCATTCCATTTGATGGATTTAAAATCCATAGCATAAATTTACTTGACTACCATTAAATTCACAAAATAAAACCCAAATCTTAAACCCTAAAATCCAAAATTTCTTGTTTAAGAAATACTCACTCTCCGACGTCTCCTCCAATTTCCGCCGCTCCCGTCGGTCTCCGTAGCCTCCTCTCTCCTTCCTTTTAATCTTTGGTAGGTTAAGATTTTTGATCAAGGGTGGCAATCCCCAACCCTAGAATCAGCCAAGGTAAGTTTTGTGTGAGAGAGAGAGAGGGGAAAATTATGAGAGGGAAGATGATAACCCTTTACCTTAGAGTGATTTCTCTCAAAATTCCACTTCTTTCTTCTCTCTTTCTCTTCTCTTTTCCTTAATTCTCTTTCTCTCCTTCACTTGGATGTAGGGGACAACCATGGGAGAATGAAAATGGAGAGAGTAGAATGAAAAGAGAATAAGAAATGGTAAAGAAAAAATGGACTTAACTTGTTTTACCATTTATTACTCCACCAACCCTAAGATATTTTCTTAGATATTTTTAAATATCTCTTATTTGCTTTATGGTGGTGGTTATCTAAACCACCACCATGCCCAACGTGTTTAACATTTTGAGGTGGGGTAGCTTGGTCTCCATTTGACCAATCTAACCCCATTTAGCCACCAACTTATTAATTTAAGTATTTAATGAAGTTGGTAATTAACTTAGGTTAATTTATTTTTATTTAACCTAATTCCCATTATTCCACCCATGGTTGACCAAGTCAACCATGGTGGCCGGCCCCACCAATCATTGGCCCACACGCCACCTCACTTGATGAGGTGGAGGTGGGTCCCACTTGGCCACACCACCTTGGTTTAATTTTTAACTTAACTTAGGTGATTTAATTTCATTGAATACCCTCTAAATGGATCACCATTGGGCCCATGGCCCAATTACATTTCCATCTAGCCCATTTACCTTAGAGCTCAACTACTTTGACCCATCGGGTCCCAAATGGGTATGTGACCCAATTTGACCATTCTTGACCCATTTAACCCTCATTGCCCCTTTAAATGAATTTAAATCAACTCCATAGTCCATTGGGCCATACTTGGGCCTTTGTCCAAAAGAGATTAAAGAAAACATCACCCAAATCCATGGCTTACAAAAAGGTAGGAATCCTACCGAATACCGACCCCCGTCCCTTTACGTTTTCCGTTCGATAAACCCAGTCGCCGATCGCGCACTGCCTGCGATGTCCAGTACCTTATTACACATTCATCATTAGTCCATGTTTTAACCATTTCTAAGCCCATATGCAAAAAAAAAACCGGTCACTATTTAGGTTTTGTGGGTCCCATATCATCTATTAAACCTTTTACTCCCATAAGTCTTAAAATTCAGCCACCCTAGGCTTTATCAATCACTTATAAGGTTATTATATTAGCTCCCCTAAGTCCATGATCAATTTCCATGGAATTCTTGAATTTGGCCACTAATTACGGTTTTGCCACTACCCCTTTTTTCATGCTTAATCACTCATTTATCCATGCATGATTAAGTCCATAATTGATCATAAACTTAGATCCCCAACTTAGGTCCATTAATTACCCATTGACCCATGTCACAAAGCCATTAAAATTAACCATTTTATTAACCTACCCCTCATTCATTTAAACCCATACAAAATCCCACACTTAACCCTTTAGATGGGTAATGAATCATGGTTTCAAAATACCTCATTCATCAACTCTTCCCATGGGATTTAGCTCATACATTTAAACTACAATCAATCCATTACCCATTCATATTCTTTGGAGACCATGAACATCACTCATCCTCCAATTTAACCCACCAAAATGGATCACAATTGGGCCATGGGTTCGGCCATACACCACGGCCGAACCCATGGTGTCCTTTCCCCATTTTTCTTGGGTCCATTGTTACACATTTGGGTTTATCACAAATCCCTCCATGAAGGGTTTAATTCATACACTTAAAACCATCATCCTTAGCTACATTAGAGTCCATTACAAATATCAATGCTAAAACCATTTTCGGGTCCATCAACACCACCAACATTCCCATTTACTTTCCATTATTCACAACCCTTCGTTCCACCATTTGATCACCATAGGGTTCGGCCATACACCATGGCCGAACCCATGGCTCAAGGTTCACTTCCTCCATGCATTTCAATGCCATAAACCCCTTTGCATTTTCATCATAAAACCATTTTACAACTTACTCCCATTCATTCATCTACAACCCTAATTTTCATTAGATAAAACCCTCATTGTCTTCCATCTTTTTGAAACCCTAATTATTTAAATCCAATACCAAATCACCCACCATGGGGTTCGGCCATACCACATGGCCGAACCCTATGGCCCATAATTTTCTTCCAATCATCCAATTCTATGATTAATTTCATAAATTACCCAATGCACATAATCCAAGTATTTATTTCTTTTCCCTAACCCTAATTTTTCAACTTAGGGTTTTTGCCCACTTTTCCATTCATTCCATTTGATGGATTTAAAATCCATAGCATAAATTTACTTGACTACCATTAAATTCACAAAATAAAACCCAAATCTTAAACCCTAAAATCCAAAATTTCTTGTTTAAGAAATACTCACTCTCCGACGTCTCCTCCAATTTCCGCCGCTCCCGTCGGTCTCCGTAGCCTCCTCTCTCCTTCCTTTTAATCTTTGGTAGGTTAAGATTTTTGATCAAGGGTGGCAATCCCCAACCCTAGAATCAGCCAAGGTAAGTTTTGTGTGAGAGAGAGAGAGGGGAAAATTATGAGAGGGAAGATGATAACCCTTTACCTTAGAGTGATTTCTCTCAAAATTCCACTTCTTTCTTCTCTCTTTCTCTTCTCTTTTCCTTAATTCTCTTTCTCTCCTTCACTTGGATGTAGGGGACAACCATGGGAGAATGAAAATGGAGAGAGTAGAATGAAAAGAGAATAAGAAATGGTAAAGAAAAAATGGACTTAACTTGTTTTACCATTTATTACTCCACCAACCCTAAGATATTTTCTTAGATATTTTTAAATATCTCTTATTTGCTTTATGGTGGTGGTTATCTAAACCACCACCATGCCCAACGTGTTTAACATTTTGAGGTGGGGTAGCTTGGTCTCCATTTGACCAATCTAACCCCATTTAGCCACCAACTTATTAATTTAAGTATTTAATGAAGTTGGTAATTAACTTAGGTTAATTTATTTTTATTTAACCTAATTCCCATTATTCCACCCATGGTTGACCAAGTCAACCATGGTGGCCGGCCCCACCAATCATTGGCCCACACGCCACCTCACTTGATGAGGTGGAGGTGGGTCCCACTTGGCCACACCACCTTGGTTTAATTTTTAACTTAATTTAGGTGATTTAATTTCATTGAATACCCTCTAAATGGATCACCATTGGGCCCATGGCCCAATTACATTTCCATCTAGCCCATTTACCTTAGAGCTCAACTACTTTGACCCATCGGGTCCCAAATGGGTATGTGACCCAATTTGACCATTCTTGACCCATTTAACCCTCATTGCCCCTTTAAATGAATTTAAATCAACTCCATAGTCCATTGGGCCATACTTGGGCCTTTGTCCAAATTTTTTTTGGCCCATTTACTCTTTACTTCACCAATTTTCCAATTTCCATCACTAAAATAACTTATATCCACATTTTTTTTGTTTATTTAAAAATTCCGGGCCCTTACAGAAAATTTTAAAAAGAGGGTTATATTGTAACACCCCGATTTCTCAATGAAGTGGATAATTACGAAAATGCCCATGATGTGTTAAATTAATTATTTTGTGATGTTAAGTAAGGAAATGGTGGAGCCCATTGCTCAAATTAAGATCATATGAACACATTATGAATGTCAAGTTTGATTGGATGGGTAATGTACATCAATTGGGTAAAAAATGGCTAAATGGGTCAAAGGGCCAAAATGGGACCCAACGGGTCTTAATGGATTATTTGACCATTGTGTGAACTTAAATTAAATGGGGTTAAGATGATTTGATTGGAAATCAAGTGGAGTAAAAATGGGTAGGCCTGATGCATATGTAAAAACCAACTACAAATGACCAAAATACCCATAATTGGGTCATGGAGTCAAAAACGGGTCAAGGAGCTAAAGGGAGACCCAACGGGTCGGGTTGACTTTGTTTACCACAGCCGACCGTATGGGCCCACAAATGAGTTCAATGGTGAGTTAAATCAGGTTAAGTGGAACTGATTTTATTTAATTTGAATTAAAAATGAGTTGACTCAAATTCATTAAATGATTGTCAATTAATGAGGTGAGTTGGACATGTGAGTTGGGTGAGTCAAAATGGAAATCATGGAACTGTAAATCAGTGAGTTCAGAGGGAATATGAGTAGTTTGGCTCAGTCATAACCACCAAAACAAGTCCCACACGTTGGGGACTTGTTGGGGTGATTTCCATGATAAATCTTAAATGAAATGCATGGGAATTGGAGGTGATGCTTGGGAAGTTGAAAGGCTGCATAGGCAGGTACCAAGGGGTGCATTGGATAGCACCCAAGACCCATCGTTTTTGGTAAGAATTGATGAGGGAATGGAGGGGTCTTGGGGGCTGAAGTACTAAAGGAAACAATCACCATGGTTGGCCGTTTTTCACATTGGAAATTCAAGAATTTCCATCTCTCTCTCCCTCTCTCCAATTCGTTTTTCCTAGCTGGAATAGCAGAGGTGTTTGCACCAGTAGTTCAAGCACAAAACAGCAAAGGAAAGAAGGCAAAGAAGTGTAAGGTCTCGGAATTTTGGAATTAATATAAATGTGAATATTATTTATTTTAATGATGGAAATTAGAAAATTGGTGGAGTAAATGGTAAATGGGCCAAAAATTGGATAAAGGCCCAAGTGTGGCCCAATAGACTATGTTTGGATTTAAATTTATTTAAATGGGTCAAGAATGGTCAAATTGGGTCAAATACCCATTTGGGACCCAATGGGTCAAGATGGGTATGCTCCAAGGTAAATGGGCTAGATGGAAATGTAATTGGGCCATAGGCCCAATGGTAATCCACTTAGAGTGAATTCAATGATTTTAAATCACCTAAGTTATTTGGAATTAAACAATGGTGATGTGGCCAAGTGTGGACCCAAGGTTTGGTGGGGCCGACCACCATGGTTGATTTGGTCAACCATGGGTGGAATAATGGAATTAGGTTAAGTATAATGAATTAACCTAAGGTGATCTAAATAAGTAAATGGGAATTAAAGTAACTAAGTAATTAAAGAATTAAATTATTTAACATGGTAGTTAAGAGTGGTCAAAGGGGGCCCATGAGGTGAAAACTCACCTCATCCCAAGCTCAAAAAATAAAACACGTTGGGACTTATGGGGGTGGAGTCATAAGCCATAAAGCAAGATAAATATCTTGTGGGTGGGTGGAGAGAGTTAATGTAAAGTGAAAGTAAATAACCAAAGAGATAAAGATGGATTTTACACCTTATCCTTTTCATTTTACCCTCAACTCACTCTCTCCATCTCTCCCATTTCTCCATTGCCGTCCCACATTAGCAAGGTAAAGAGGAGAAGAAAATTAAGGAAGAAAAGAGAAGAGCTCAAGGAGAGGAAGAAAAGGTTGGACCACCATCTCAAGGTAAAGATCTTGAGACATTTTTCCATCTCCATCCTCTTCCCTCTCTCAATTCAAACCTAACATGGCTGATTTTAAGGTTGGGAGTTGCCACCCTTGATCAAAGATCTTGACCTATAAAAGATCAAGAAGAAAGAGAGAGGAGGCTACGGAGACCGACGGGAGCGGCGGAAATCGGAGGAGACGTCGGATAGTGAGTATTTCTTAACTAAAAGAATTTTGGATTTTAGGGTTTAAGAAATGGAATTTATTTTTGTGAAATTAATGGTGGATAGGTGATTTTATACTATGGAATTTAGATACATTAAATGGAAGGGTGGAAGATGGAGAAAACCCTAAATGGGTGAATTAGGGTTAGGGTAAGAAATTGGAAAAATATATGGTGTGCATTGTGTAATTAAATTATTAAGCATGGAATTATGTGGAATTGGAAGGTAATGTGTGATTTTCTTAGGGTTTTAAGGTATGGAGGACATTGTGTAATTTAATTATGTAAAAATGGAAGCATGGAGAATGTTAATGATTTTAGGGTTTTAAAATGATTAAATGTAGCTAATTTTTGAAAAAAGTTTTTATGATGGAATCCATGGATGAATGTAAATATTTTAATGGCCTCAAAAGTGGTGGATGAAGGTGAATGTTTTTATGTCTTGAATATCACCTATGAATGATGAATCAAGTATTTTGGAACCATGAAGAATGAATGGAATAAGGGCTAAGTTAATGGACTCAATTATGGTGAAGAATGATAGTTTTAAAAGCATGAGGTAAAATCCCTCATGGGAGGATTCATTTTGGGCCTAAGTAATGTAAATAGGTCCAATGAAAGATAAGGAAAAGACATCATGGGTTCGACCATGGTGTATGGCCGAACCCATGATTCATATGAGAACCATTTTATGGTCCAAGATTAGGGTTTATGTAAATGATTAAATGAATGGGGATGAAGTCAATTAAGTGGCTGATTTTAATAATTCTATGATATGGTTGATGGGTCACTAATGGATGTAGGTTATAGATCAAGTATGGACTTAATTATACATGGATTAAATGAATGATTAAACATAGGAGAGGTAGTGGCAAAACCGTAATTAATGACCCATTTGTAGGTCATGCTATGGGCTAAGTTTAGGATCTATGTCCATGCATTAATGAGGCTAAGTTGAGGGCTAATTCTTGATAATCTTATAACTTAGTTAATGATCATATGACATGGTTAATGGTACATAAATGGATCTAAGTTTGTGATAAGTTAGGGACTTAATCGTGGATAAAATATGGACTGATTTGGTACTGTATAATAAGGTATCGGGACATCGCAAACGGTGCGCGATTGGCGACCGGAATTATAAGACGAAAACGAAAAAGGACGCGAGTCGGTATTCGGTAGGATTCCTACCTTTTTGTAAGCCATGGATTGTGTGATGGTTTCGTTGATTTATTTTGGGAATTTTATGGTTTATTTTATGATGAGTTTTAAATCATGGTTTATGTATCTTATATGGCATAATGCAAGATTATGAGTTATATGCTAAGTTATGAAGGCTATATTATGACTATGGAATATACATATTACATAGCATAATGCATTACATCTCATGCATGGCATGGGCGGAAAAAAATAAACAAACCGGAGTCCATGCTCCGTCGGGGCGACCGAGAACAGGCATGGGGACACCTTGACGAGGCTTTGCCGTCAAGGGGGATATTTTACGATTGGACAGATCTTGACGAGGTTTTTCCGTCAAGAGGGATATGACAGTATATGGCAGGAATGATGGGTGGGATTCATAACATTGACACCCATGGCATATCATTTACTTATATTTCAGTATATGGTGGTTTATAGTTTTCATTGTGTTATTATCTGTATGTGGTTATTACTAACCCATGTGCTAGCCCTACTCGGAATCCTACTGGGCGCGTTGTTCTAACGCCCTACTTCTACCCTAGCTGACGATGCAGGAGATGGCAGACCGGAAGGGCGAGACGGAAGCCAAGCTTAGGAGCTTGGGGAGGCGGATTAGTTATTTTGTTTTACTTCATTTTGGAAAAGATGTATTTGTATAGTTAGCTTGTCGGAAATGTAATAATTTAGGTAGTTTGCTATGTTTAGGTATTATTTTGGATAATACAATATAATGGCATTTTCGTAATTAATTGGGTATTTCTTCCCTGCTATCTGAAGAACTGGTAGGATAGTTCTATGATCATCCGATCTTATTTTTATGTTCCGTGAGCTTACTTGCTACGCGTGAACCGTACTCGTGGACTTATGTTCCACGCACGCGTAGGGTTGGCCAGTTAAGGGCCGGGCTTTAGAAGCTCGGAACTTAACTCGCGTCGTGACGTCCGCGCCCTTTGTCACTTTTATTTAAAAAAAAAAAAAAAGTACTCTGATTTTACGGTGAAAAGGGGCGGGCGTTACAAGAAGGATTAGAAGTAAAGATTAAAAGCAAGGAACTTTGGTAAGTTTTTACATAAGTGCTTGGTTTATTAAAGAGCTTGAAATTATAAATTTGGATGACATAATTTGGTCATGTATGGCCGAATTTGTCATGGATCTAAACCTGAGATTAGATGGCTTAAAAGGATAAGAAATTATGCCATTTGGCCGAACCCTATGAAAAATATGGATTTGATTTGGATGTTTTTGGCATTTAAAACCATACAAGTATGGACTGTTTTAGATGATTTAAAGTGTATGTTTTAAAAAGGTTAAAACATAAATATGGAAGTTTGATTTGGACCTAGATGAATGATTAAGAAATTCAAAGCCAAAGGTCATAGGGTTCGTGTAACGCCCCGCCCTCTTCGAGAATTTCAGAGTCTAATTTTTTTTTTTAAATAAATAAACATCGGAAGAGAGCGAGCGGCGTCACGACGCGAGTTAAGTTCAGACTACCCAAGTCTGAACCTTAACTGGCCACCCATGTGTACATGGAATAGACCATGATAGTGAATCACACATGGAACTAACATCAACATGCGGAATAATCTAGATAATTGCGGAATAGAAAGACGAGATAGCAAGTAACAGTCTTAAATATTAAATAACATAGATCAACCATCCATAGGTTATTATCCTAATCAAACCATAGCAAATAACGAATTATTACATGTCCAACAATAGTATTCAAATGACAGTAATATAACGTAATCCAAATCCATCATTAAAGCACTTAGGCTCAGCTCCCCTCCTGGTCAATGACCTTTCCTTTCCCCTTGCTTGTACCTGCAATCTCCTCTGAGGATAGAATTAGGGCGTTAGATCAACGCGCCCAGTAGGTTCCCGAATCAGGGCTACCACATGTTAGCATATAAAACATGCATATACATATCATAATACATGATCATCAAAACAGGTAAAACAATGCTATGAAATATGCACATGCAATGAGCATCCCCCATCATGTACTTTCATAGCCATCACTTGACGTGCCTTGCACCGACAAGGTAAATTACAACACACCTTCATCTCTTCTATAAGCGATGTACATGTAATGAGCAACCCCCATCATGTACCATCGTAGCCATCACTTGACGTGCCTTGCACCGACAAGGTAAATTACAACAACATTCATCTCTTCTATACAATATGTACATGCAATGGGCAACCCCCATCATGTACAATCGTAGCCATCACTGTAGAACTTCATTCATTATCCCATGACTATGCATGAGATGCCAATGCCTGTATGCCATTTGTTAATGCATAATATATCATTTGAAACACATATATTAAAACAAGAGTATCATAAGAAAAACTGGGTAAAACCGTGGTTACAAGTAGGTAGGAAACCTACTGAAGAATCCCTTCAGTAACTGATCTTTCTTTCGCGTCACCCGGTCACGACTCGCACGTCGTTCGACTTCCGGTACCTTATCCATATACCAAACAGTAAGACATAACATCATTTACTTATTCAATCACATCTACGACCCATCCGCATCATGTGGGGTTCGACCATGCCTTTGGCCGAACATCACCAACTTAGGACTTAACTTCCTACTTTATTTAATCAACTCTTAAGCACTTAACCCTTTTAAAAATGACATGGTTCAGCCCTATGTTGGCCAACCAATAATCAGCAAGTTAAACTTCCATAACCCACATCAAACACCATATTTTATATGGTTTAAAACTCACCAACTTCATCAAAACTAACATGGGGTTCACTTGATCTGGTTGATCCCTCTACTTCTCATGATTATACATGATTTAATCATGTTAACACAACCATGAATTACACATGGTTCAGCCACATAACCAGCCACCGAAACAGCAATTTAACTTCACCAAAACACATCACTTACTTACATGGGGTTCGGCCATCCAAGGTGGCCGAACTCAATGTCCATATCTTGGTCTTTTAACCATGCTTTAGGCATTATTTAAATATGCAATATCAGTATTATATTGCTGCCTTTAAACCTCTTAGAAACCATCTAATTAAATTCATTCACAACAGTCCATAAAGTCCATGGTTTCCATGTTTCAAACACCTTAAAACCAACCATCATTTGCATGGGGTTCGGCCCTCCATGGTGGCCGAACCCAATGCTATGTTTGCTGTTTTTGAACCTCATATAAACATGCATAAACAGTATATTAATATCAAGTTTTAACTCTAAAAAAAATCATCCAAAACAGTCCATAAAAAGTCTATGGTTTACATGTTTTTCCAACATGAAACCAAAATTCTTTTACATGGGGTTCGGCCCTCTATGTTGGCCGAACCCAATGGTTATGTTTGCTGTTTTTAAACCTCAATCATCATGTAATTAACAGCGTATTAACATCAGGTTTTAACTTTAAAAGAAACCATCCAAAAACCAACATGATATCATGGGATTCGGCCATCCAAGATGGCCGATCCCATGGTCCATCTTCTCCAATTTTACTCCACTAATTAGACCACATATCTTCAGCCTTTTCTGATATCCAAACCCATGTTTTAACCCTCTTTAAGCATATATTTTAAATCTTAATAAAATATGTAAAAACAGTCCCCAAATGGATGGTTTTAAATTTCAAAAACCATAACCATTAACCAACTCTTTTCATGGGGTTTGGCCACCCAAAGTGGCCAAACCCAATGGTTCATTTCATTTCTTTTGACACCTTCTTCCATGGTTTAGACTCTTGTCAAATTCGACCATGGTATGACATGCAAATTCATGTTTTCAATCTTTCCAAAGCATGTATCTTAGACCTCTAAAATCGGTCCTATTCTTGCATGGTTTAATCCTTACAAAACCATCAACACTAACCATAAAATTTCATGGGGTTCGGCCATCCAAAGTGGCCGAACCCTATGTCCATGCTTTCCATCTAATTGAGCATAAAGGAATCATATTTTAACCCTTTGATAGATTTGACCATCACATGGCCAAATCATGTCTTATTTTACCCATTTTATTAACCATAAATCAATGGGAAAAACTTACCACTTTCCTTTGCCTTTTGCTCTTGACTTTTAATCCTTGTTTCCTTAACTCCTTGCTGTTTTGTGCTTGATCTACTGGTGCAAACACCTCTGCTATTCCAGTTAGGAAAAACGAATTTGAGAGAGGGAGAGAGAGAGAGATGGAAATTCTTGGATTTCCAATGTGAAAAATGGCCAACCTTGTGTGCTTATTGTTTTTGTAGTTCAGCCCCAAAAACCTCTCAATTCCTCATAATTTCTTGCTCAAAACGGTGGGCATTGGGTGCCATCCAAGGCACCCCTTGGCAGCTACCAATGCAGCCATTCAAATCCCCAAGCATCTCATCCAATTTCCATGTATTCTCATTTAAAACCCATCATGAAAATCACCAAAACAAGTCCCCAACGTGTGGGACTTGTTTTGGTTGGTTTAAGACCAGCCAATCTCTTCAAATTCCCTCTCAACTCACTGATTTTACAGCCCCTTGAATTTCCATTTTGACTCACCCAACTCAAGGTATTTTTATTCCAACCCAACTCATCACATTTAATGCATTTCATTTAATGCATATGAGTTAACTCACCTTTTGATTTAATTCCAACTCACCTCCATCCCACTCAACTGATTTGAATCGTGTTTGAGCTCCCTTGAGGGTTCACACGGTCAACAATAGTCAACTCGACCCGTTGGGTCCACTTTTAGCTCCTTGACCCGTTTTGACAACATGACCCATTTATGGCATTTTGGTCATTTCTAATTGGTTTTTACATATGGATCAAGCCTACCCATTTTTCCTCCACTTGATTTCCAATCAAATATGCTTAACCCCTTTTAATTTAAAATCACAAAACGGTCCAATAACCCAGCAAGACCCGATGGGCCCCATTTGGGCCCTTTGACCCATTTAGCCATTTTTGACCCAAATGATGAAAATTACCCAACCAATCAAACTTAACATTCATAATGTGCTCATATGATTTTATTTTGAGCAATGGGCCCCACTATTTCCTCACTTAACATCACAAAATAATTAATTTAACAACTCAGGGGCATTTTGGTAATTTTCCACTTCATTGAGAAATTACCCAACCAATCAAACTTGACATTTATAATGTGCTCATATGACCTTAATTTGAGCAATGGGCCCCACCATTTCCTTATTTACAATCATATTTATTGAATTCACCAATCTAGGGCATTTTCGTAAATATTCATCTTATTGAGAAATCGGGGTGTTACAATATAACCCTCTTTTTAAAATTTTCGTCCCGAAAATCGAGTGAAGTAGGGTTCTGAACGATTCCATAAATATCTCAGAGTGTGCTATTCTTATTTCCGATTTCAAGTTCCCAAGTGACCTCTTCATTACCATGTCGGTCCACACCACTTTGACAAATTGAATCGCTTGGTTCCGTAACACCTTTTGTTTTGTCTCATGTTATATCTTTTTCTCGTGAGCCATTTGTGATCTCACATAGATCAATCTACTCTGTTTCACTTTACCTGCTCTCATAGTATTTTCCATACGTACCGGCTCAATATGTTCTTTTATCTACTCTCTGTGTGAGGTAGCCTGCCAATGCGAGCCTATGCTCAGAGCTTTTTCTGATTCCATTTCAACTAGTTTTCTAGTTGCACTCTCCTGGAACTCCATCGGTTAACTACAGAGCCAGGTGATCAGTCTAACTCGGCAGTCGTCCATAGTTTTCCATTCAAGTTTCACCAGACACTTATCTTTTCCGTTGAGTATATCTCCAAATTTAAACACATCTTTCTTTGCACATAAGTCTCTATGTGACTAACAACTTTTGTTCCAACTTCCACGATACCAATTCCCGGCATCAATCCAAACCACCATGGGAATAATCACCCATGGTTAACTGCATTTATCCCTTGTGTTTCGCTTTCAGTAAATATCATCTATCCCTGTTTTATAATCATCCATGAATATAACCCCTATGGGTATAATCCATTCATGGAAACCATTCATCCTTGGTATCACTCTGTCTAGGAGCATCATCTATACAACAGTTACAACCATCCATGAATATAACCCACCTATGGGTATAATCCATTCATGGAAACCATCCATCCTTGGTATCACTCTGTCCATGAGTATCATTTATCCATGATTAATATCCGTAGGAACAACATTCATATGAATCACTATAAGACTGTGGTAACCATATCAAATCACAAATATATCCCGACCCCTTGCAAGACTTAGGGCTCATGACTTACCAAGCAGAAGACCCACGTCTAACGTGATCCGGTCTACCTCGCCCTGCATCCCTTCACCTCATAGGTGATTCAGTCAAGCTCTAAGGCGGTTTCTCTGCGTCTGACGAAGCTAGTACCACCCCCACCGGGTAAAATAGTACTTAGCTCTGCGCATTCCAGCACATCTAGTGTGCCAAACAGCAGTGAGAGCGCCCTCCAGCGCGTAGCATGCGAGGGACCCACTCCTCAACGGTAGTCCTACGGAACCAAGTCTCCGTATTTCGTATCAAGGTTCCCACAGCCTCATAGCTACTCAAAGCCATACTCATGAAGTTTATATTCTTATCTCATCAATACCATGTGAGGGACGCACCCATACCACATCTCAATCATCAACATCACGTGAGGGACGCACCCCATACCACGTCTCAATGTAATCAAGTGACCTCGTCACCTATATCTTAGTCCCAAAAATCCTCTTAGAATCATAACATCGCATACTTAATATAACTTCATACTTTATCCTTGTACAAAGGTGGGTAGGGTGAAACAAACCCTATGTATAACCAAAATATACACCCTTGCAAAAATAACCCTTTTTTTAATACCCTTCATATTACTTCCTATCCTAGTCTTCCGTAGAAGATTCCGCATCATTAGCGAACTTGAAATAGTTATCAGGACACATCATCACCGTGTGCCCCAATACTTCACATGTTGTGCAGGGTATTAACCCAGGTCCTCCAATATAAGGACAATTACTCCTCGCCTTTCCATGCCCATATAGTCCATAGAACGGGCAGACAATGCCTAAAGGGTGAGGACAATACCTACAGTTGTGCCCGTCTTGATTTCACAACTCACATGTATCGTAGGGATCTACCTCCCTCGCCGATTCCAATATTATAGAAAAGTCTTCCATAGGATCCTCATAAAAGAAAAATCCCAATCCTCCTCCTCTTCTTCCTCAAGAGGTTCCACTAACCAAGGAATATCTTCCACAAGATACTCGGGTAACGGTGCTAGATTCACCTCCTCCATTGGTGCTAAGTTCAATTCTTCCAATGGTGCTAGATTCCATTCCTCTTCCTGAAGGTTCACATTAGCCTCCATGTTGGTGTTGTTAGAAGCAGACACCAAGTCTATGGGATTGCTAGGAGTTCCACTGTAACACTCTGAGTACTCCACATTACTCGATATATCTGTATCATATCAATAAAATACAAGAATATTCAACAACAATTTTAAATAACCCACTCTTGGTTTTCAGGGGAATCTGATCACGCATTATATCATGTATTTTGTTTGGGGAAGATTACCAAATCATCACTCTTTGTATTCTTTTGTTTCTGGGGAAATCTCTAATTTCCTCTTGTTTGTTTCTCAGTGTGGGGATTTCAGCGGAGTTCATCCTACCTTGCTACGTTTGATTTGTCCAATTATGATGACTGTACTTTATTTTGCTATCTTTCATTGTCGTTCTCAGATTGATTGTTCAGTCCGAGTCACTCGAAGTAAATTAATCCGGCCCCCAGGCAGCGGACTCCGAAGAGTCGGTCAGTTGGGATTCTTATCCATCAGTGAGACATGAAACCGTCTTAATCTTACTTCGATGATTCAACTTCCCGTTTCGCTCTGATACCAACTGTAACGCCCCGCCCTCTTCGAGAATTTCAGAGTCTGATGTTTATTTATTTAAAAAAAAAAAATTAGACTCTGAAATTCTCGAAGAGGGCGGGGCGTTACAGTTCGGCCACCATGGAGGGCCGAACCCCATGCAAATGATTGTTTGGTTTTGATGTTTTTGAAACATATAAACCATGAAGTTGGCGGACTGTTTTTGATGTTTCATTAAGACTCAATTGCATGTTTTAAAGAGGGTTAAAAACATGTATTTGAATGACATAAGGACTGAAGTTAGCATGGGTCTAAAACAGTGGATTAAAACTGATGAAATGGACCATGGAGATCGGCCATCTTGGATGGCCGAATCCCATGAAGTATTATGGTCTTTTGGACAAGTTGATGAACTTATGTGGATGTTTTAAGAGGTAAAAATGCAGTAATGTTATGCTGATCATTACTTGTCTAACTGAGATTTAAAACATACTCAAGAGGACCAAAACATGGACATAGGGTTCGGCCACTTTGGATGGCCGAACCCCATGTTAGTATTTGATGATTTTGATGAGTTTAAAACCATATAAAATATGGTGTTTGATGTGATTTGGTGAAGTTTAACTTGCTGTTATTGGTTGACTAATGTAGGGCTGAACCATGTCAATATTAAGGTTAAGTTACTGATTCAAATCGTGGGTAGTTGATGGACAAAATAGATCAAGAGAACCATTGGGTTCGGCCATGTGCATGGCCGAACCCCATGGGGCTGTTTTTGGGATGAATGGACTAAGTATATGGGTTAAGATTGTTATTGTTTCCATGATTTCATAAAGGGTTTGAAGTATTTTAATGGAGAACCATTTGATGACAAATAAGTGTGGAACAAAATCAGATTTGGTGAGGTTCGGCCATAGGCATGGCCGAACCCCACTAACGGTCTTTGGTGACTCAATTGTGTAGCCGATTTTGTGATTGAATTATGGGAAAGAATGATTTATTGATCAAAGGTGGAATGATCATCTGTATGTTTATATGAACCCTACCAAAGTATTTTGTAGAAAGTGATGCTTAATAAGGGACTAAATGAATGAGAGACCAAAAGGATAAATAGGTGAGGTTCGGCCATGGGCATGGCTGAAACCCACATAGTACATTTTGGGAAATTGACTAAGTTGGAACTATATGATAAACGTCTGGTTTGCCGCTATTTAAATAGGGTATCCAGACTTGCGTATTCGGCGTACGAGTCGTGAACGGCTGACGATTAAGAAAGATCAAGTACTGAAGTGAATCTTCAGTAGGTTTCCTACCTACTTGTAACCACATTTACACCTGTTTTCATGAAATGTTTTATGAGATATTGACATACTATTACTTACCATATTTTGAATGATGAATTATGCATTTACAACTGACATTGTAACGCCCGCCCCTTTTCACCGAAAATCAGAGTTTAATTTTTTTTTTTTTTAACGTGACAAAGGGCGCGGACGTCACGACGTGAGTTAAGTCCGAGCTTCTAAAGCTCGGCCCTTAACTGGCCAACCCTACGTGTGCGTAGAACCAAGTCCACGACGAACAGTTCACACGTATAAGTAAGCTTGCGGAATGTTACATAAAACGCTGAATGATGATAGATGCTAACCTATAAATTTTAGATAGCAGGGAAGATTACATTCATCTAACTAATAAAACATCTCAACATCATCGTATCCAAAACAAAACCAGAATATAACAAGTAATTATACAGTCCGACAAGTTAAACTATACAAATACACATTTCCCAAAATAAACTTAATTAAAGCAAACAGTCTGCCTCCCCAAACTCCTAAGCTTGGCTCCCGTCTCGTCCTTCTGCTCCGGCATTTCCTGCGTCATCAGCTAGGGTAGAAGTAGGGCGTTAGACAACGCTCCCAGTAGGACTCAGAGTAGGGCTAACACATGGATTAGTGATAACAAAGCATATAGAAAATATTATATCAAAATCATGCCATTTGGTACAATGTAATGCAATGGGTGTTTTATGTCATGAATCCCACCCATCAATCTCATCATTATTGTACAATGCCCCTTTTTCATCCATACATAATGTTCAAAATATAATCCATACCATCATCGTGCCATGACCCTCTTGATGGAAAAACCTCATCAAGATGTGATCCACACTAGGCATCCCCCTTGATGGAAGAACCATCATCAAGGTATAATAACACATAGTAGCATTCTTGTTTGAATAACCTTATCAACATATCATAGAGCCCATAGTAACCTCCCTGATGAATCAAACACATCAGAATATCCCCATGGTTGTTTATCAGTCGCCCCGACGGAGCATGGATTCCGGTTTCATTTCATCCTTCCCCTGTCATATCCCTCCCATGCCATGCATGAGATGTAGATGCCATATGCCATGTAATGAATATAATAACAACCATGACATTTAAAAAATCCCATCAATCAAACATATAACTTGATTATCAAAAGTAGATCAAGTAAAACCTCAATAAACACACCATAGCTTTAAAACCCATTTTAAACCAATCATATGCTTACCAGAATAAATCAAGTAAAAGCCCCTACATAATACATAATTCAAAACCAATGTTAAAACAACCCATATAATTTCCAAAATAATTCAAAGAAACCATCACTCAATCCATGGCTTACAAAAAGGTTAGAATCCTACCGAATACCGACTCGCGTCCTTTTCGACTTCGTCCGATAATCCGACTATCGACACGCGTACCGCTCGTGATATCCAATACCTTATTACATACACATAATTAGTCCATATTTTAACCATTTCTAAGCCCATACATCATATCTTAGTGGGTTGCTTCATTTTGATCAATATTTATGGTTTTGCCACTACCTCCTCTATAGTTAAACATTAACTTAATTATATACATTTCTTTGTCTAAAAATTCATTCATGGATTCAGGTCCATTAATGACCCAACACCCATATCTCAAGATCATTAAATCAGCCACTTAATTGAACCTAAACTCCATTACTTTAATCATATACAAACACATTAATCTTAGGCCAAACCGGTCTACATACATCACTTAGTTCCATCACACATTTGACTTATCATTTTTGATCATCATAAACTACATTTTTGGAATCCATGAATGTCCCCTTTAATCATGCCATATTCCTCATTTACTAATCCATATACATACACCTTCATCTTAGTCCTTAATTGGTTCACACAAAATGGGTCCATTGGTGTCTCCTTAACCATAATATAACAACACTAGAATTTAGCCATTTAAATACTTTAATCCTCATTCATTTCCCACATACATAACACCAAAATTAATCATAAGTTTACCGACAAATAGGTCATAAAATCCATTTACAAATCACTGCATTCAATCATTAACTCCTTAAAAAAATCATAAACCCTCTTTCCCATGATTTTTCTTATAAAACCCCTTTAAACTTAATCACATTTAATCAAGAAATTTAAAACCCTAAACCATCCTCCATGGTTTTCCATTCTTCATAAACCCTAATAAATCATTAAAATGCCCAAATTACTTTGCATATCCTTCATTCCTTAAAACCCTAAAAAAATCATACATTAATTATATAACCCTCAATCCATTTATTTTTCTTTCCCTAACCCTAACCTATCCATTAGAGTTTCCTCCACTTTCCATCCTTCCATTTTGATGGATTTAAAATCCATGGCACAAAATTATTTAGCCACCACTAAATTTAACCAAAAAGAATTCCAATTCTTAATCCCTAAAAAAAATCCAAAACTCTTGTTTAAGAAATACTCACAATCCGTCGTCTCCTCCGACTTCCGCCACTCCCATCGGCTTCCTTAGCCTCCTTTCTCCTTCCTTTTGATCTTTGGTAGGTCAAGATGCTTGATCAATGGTGGAAACCTCCAAGCTTAGAATTGGCCAAGGTAGGGTTTACTTGAGAGAGGGAAAGGAGGAGATGATGAGAAGAAGATGGTAAATCTTGACCTTAGAATGGTGAACCATGCTTGCACCTCTTCTCTTCTTTCTTCTCTTCTCCTCTTCCTTTCGTAATTTTTTTCTTCTCTTCTTGGAGTGTGAGACGGTGGTGGAGAGCAAAATGGGAAAAAAAATGAAATGAGAGAAAAGAGCATCGATGGAAGAAGATGGATAAAAGAGATAAAGTTTATCTCAATTGGGTGGAGTAATCAATTCCTCCCACCAACCCATGAGATCTTTTCTTACTTTAAGCTTTATGACCCCACCATCAACAAGTCCCAACCAAGTCCCAACGTTTTTTTTTTTACATGTTTTTGAGAGAAGATTGAATGGTTTGGGTCTTCCACCTCTTTGACCCCTTTGACCACCTTTATGATTATTTAAACATTTTATTAATTAGACAATTAGGTTAAGTTATTTCCCATTTAATTAATTCCTTTTGTTTAAATTCCTTCATGCATCCACCCATGGTTGACCAATTCAACCATGGTGGCCGGCCCCACCAATCCTTGGTCCACATGCCACCTCATTCGATGAGGTGGAGGTGGGTCCCAATTGGCCATGTCACTTAGGCCTAATTAATACTAACTTAGGTGATTAAAAATCAATTCAACCCACTTCCCTTATTGGATCACCATTGGGCCCATGGCCCAATTAAGTTCTCTCCTATCCATTTACCTTACAGTTTGCATTATTTTGACCCATTAAGTCCCAAATGGGTATTGGGCCCAATTTGACTATCCTTGGCCCAATTTGACCATCATTGACCATTAAGATAAATTAAATCCAATACATAACCCATTGGGCCCTAGTTGGGCCTTTGTCCACATTTTGATCCATTTACTATCTATTCTATCCAATTTCCAATTTCCACCATAAAAAAATAAACAATAACACTATATATTACTTTACAATTTCCGGCCCATTACATCAACCATTATTGATCAATTAAATGAATTTAATCCAACCCATGGTCCATTGGACCATACTTGGGCCTTTGCCCAAATTTTGATTCACTTAACATTTATTCCACTAAAATTCTCAATTTTCATCATTAAAATAAATAATAACCACAGATATACTGATTCACAAATTCCGGGTCATTACAGACATACAAAGCATTGGCATCTCATGCATGGACATGGGATGATGACTGAGGATATGCTGTGTTGCAATTATGAGTTACCGTCCTCTTTAGGCGATGAGAGTCCCGCCAGGAGGAGTAACATGATGATCATAGTCACATTGGTCTCCTTAGGTGATGAAAGTCCCGCCAGGAGGACTAATATGTGATATGAATCAACTCAATGACGAAGAGATGGAAGTGTATTGTGATTTACCTTGACGGTGCAAGGCACGTCAAGTGATGACTATGAATGTACATGATAGAGAGACTCATTGCATGTGCATACTTCATAGCATTGTTTTACCTGTTTTTACTAATCATGTACTATGATATATATGCATGTTTTATATGCTAATCATGTGGTAGCCCTGATCGGGAACCTACTGGGCGCGTTGATCTAACGCCCTAATTTTATCCTCAGAGGAGAATACAGGTACAAGGAAAGGTAAAGAGAAGGTCGTTCACCGGGAGGGGAGCCAAGCCTAAGCGCTTGAATGTTGAACTGGACTTCTTTATTACTGTCATTTGAATTTAGATTGTGGACATGTAATAAGTTAGTACTTTGCTATGGTTAGATTAGGTTATTAACTATGGATGGTTGTTTATCTTAATTATCAATTGAGACTGTTACTTGCTATCTATTCATATTATTTCCGCAGTTAGTCTAGTTTATTCCGCATGTTGTAGTTAGTTCCATGTGTGATTTATTATCATGGTCTAGTCCATGTACACATGGGTGGCCAGTTAAGGTTCAGACTTGGGTACTCTGAACTTAGCTCGCATCGTGACGATGCCCGCTCTCTTCCACTCTGTGTTTCTTTCAAAAGAAATTTTCAGACTCTGATTTTCGGAAGGGCAGGGCGTTACAGAACCCATGGTCCTTTAATTTCACCATTTGACCAGTCTTTCCTTCCATAGGTAATCACATATTTAAGTTACCCATACTTAGGTCCATATCTGATACATAAAGCTAGTTCCATAAATGATTCATCAAATCATGACATAATACAAAATGACCCATTAAAATGGTTCACGGGGTTCGGTGATACACCATGGCCGAACCCATAATGTATTATTTCCCATCTTCTCCTTTAAATAATTTACAATGTTAGGTCCAGAAATCAAGTCCTTCCATGGGTTTTAATCATACACTTAAGTCCATGAAAAATCCTTCATTTAAAACCCTAAAATCCATCAATATTTCTTCCATGGTGTTTGTCCATACACCATGGCCAAACCCATGGTCCATGGTTCTTCACCCTTTAGATCATTTGAGACCATTTAAATAAAAATTAATAACATTCTCCTTTATTTCCATGATCTAAATACATGTACATAATTCAATAATTCTTCATGGGGTTCGGCCATACCCCATGGCCGAACCCATGGTCTAAGGTTTTTCACCAACATACATCCATGTAGACCCTTTAAAATCCTTAATACCTTTCCATGGGGTTCGGCCATACAACATGGTCGAACCCTATGGTTTATTATTTTCCTTAAAATATATCATACATCGATGATTGATCCTTTGATGGGGTTCGGCCATACATCATGGCCGAACCTCATCAAACCCTTTTTGGTCCTTGATGGTTCTTGTACATACAATTTAGGGTTTGGCCATTCCTTGACCATCTTTTCTTACTTAATAACATCTTATCAAGTACTTACCGATTCAGCGACTCCTCCGGTTTCTTTCACTCCTTCTTGTTCCTCAAATCTTTTCCTTCTTTAGCCTCTTCTTCCTTCCTTCTTGATCCTTGGCCAAGCTTGATCTTGATAAAATCTCTAGGAATGGTTCAGCCAAGAGGTGTGTAATATCCCCGATTTTCAGTATATCAATATTTACGAAAATTTCCATTGAAATGGTGAATTAAAAGGATATGGCCTTAGATGGGTAAATTGTGGGGTCCATTGTTCAGTTAAGACCCAAAGGTTATGGAATGGTTGTATGTAGAGTAAATGGGTAAGTTACAATTATTTGGGTCATGGTGACTATTTGGGTCAAAATGGCCAATTGGGACCCAATGGGTCATGGTTGACTAGGTTGACCATTAGGTGAGCTCAAGCCTAATTGGGTTAAGTTGATTAAATGATTGAGTTTAGATTGAGTTGAATTAAAGGATTGAGTTTGGATTGAGTTGAAATAAATGATGGAGTTTGGTTGAGTTAAATTAAATGAATGTGTTGAGTTGAGGGAGTTAAGTTAATTTTAAGTAAGTGAAGTGTGTTAATGAGAGTGGAGTGTTTTGATTTCAAGTTTAAAACAAGGAAAAACGTTGGCTGCATGGAGAGGCCATTTCATGCATGTAACTCCTAGATAAGAAATAAATGGGGTGGCAGTTTTGGGAGTTACATAAGGTGAGAGGTTATGTTTCAAATTTAAACATTATGCACAGTTGGAATTGCATGAAAAATTAGTCTATGCATGAGGATAAAAGGGGAATTGGATAGTTGGATGATTCAAGGGTTAAAGACACAAAACCATTGGCATGTAGGAGTTTCATCTCATGGATGAAACTCCCACATGGGTAAATAATGGAAGATGAATAGATTTGTGGAGGTTACACAAGGCCAACCAAAAGCTAGCCGTTGGAGCCTATGGGAGTTTCATTTCAATATGAAACTCTCATGCAAGGTTAATGAGAGATGGTTGGTGGAGGAAAGGATACACTAACTCATGCATGGGAGACGTTGGGTACCTTGGGAGTTTCATCTCAAGGATGAAACCCCAAGGGAGGCATTAAGCAAATTGGAGTTACATATGGGTTCACACATGTAGAAGTGATGGAGAAGGGTTGCATCTAGGGCAGCCAAGAGCCAAAAAATCGTTGGAGGGTTTCATCTCAAGGATGAAACCACCAAATGAAATAAGTGATGGAAATGAATGGGGGGAGTTACATGTGGTGCCAACCTTAGGCTGAAGTTGGTTAACCAAAGATAGAATTTCATCTCCATTCACTCTATCTCTCTTCCTTGGCCGATCTCCATCTTCCAAGACAAAGACATTAGCTGGTTGTCTCTCTGAAATCAGTCTTGGCCGATCCCTTCACCAAGGTAAAGTACACATAGAGCAAAGGAGTTTTACATCAAGGTTTTATCACTCTCATCCAAGGCCAAATTTCTATCTCTCTCTATGAAATCAATATTTTGGCTAAACCATTTAAAGGAGAAGGAAGGAAGGACTAAGAAAGGAACGGAAGAACAAGTCGGAGTAAAGATCAAGAAGGAGTGAAAGGACCGGAGGAGACGCGGTTTCGAAAGTGCACTATAAACCTTGTTAAATAAATTGGTTAAGGAAACATGATCCGGCCATCGTATGGCCGAACATATCAACGGTTTAAATCATGGATAAATATGTTTAAAAAGGGCAGAACATGGATCATAGGGTTCGGCCACTTTGGATGGCCAAACCCCATGAAAGGCCTTGGTTATTTGTATGGGTTTTTGAGGGATAAAAACCATACAATGTTATAAGGTTTTAAAGGTTTTTAAATGGAGTTAAGTTTAATATTTTGGGTCGGCCATTGGATGGCTGAACCATATGGTTATTATGGCTAAAGTGTTGAGCCTAAATTATATAAAAATGATGGAATGATTGAGTCAAGAGAACCATAGGGTTCGGCCATGTGTATGGCCGAACCCCATGGACTATTTTGATGGGATAATCGGATTAAGAATATGTTTGGAAATTATGAATTGTTATATGTTTTTGGATTTAATAATCACACATGGTTATTTATGGATTTAGTATTAAAGTGATCAACCATGATAGATGATGGAACAAGGGATAAAAATCCATAGGGTAAGGTTCGGCCATGTAGTATGGCCGAACCCCACTAATGGTCATTTGGTGGACTTAGTGGTTAACTTATAATGTAATTGGAGATGGATGCATGAAGGATTTAAAGGACCAAATTAAGATGGTGAGGTTCGGCCATATTGTATGGCTGAACCCCACTAAGGTGGGTTTGTTATGGACATTAGTTATTAAGCAAAATTAAACAAGGGTTATGCAAGTGGCAAGATTGTAAATATGAATGAAATGTTCAAAGGAAAGAAGGGTCAAAATCAAAGTGGTAAGGTTCGGCCATGTTGTATGGCCGAACCCTACCAAGGTAGGTTTGTAGTTGAGGTGTTTAATTAAGTTATTTGAATGGTGTGTTTGGGCTTAAGAATCCAAATGAGGGATTAAAACAAAAATTAGTGAGGTTCGGCCATGGTGTATGGCCGAACCCCACAAGGTTGCATTTGGTGGATTGGGGTTTGTATATAAGTTATTTGTATGGTTTTGGTTAAATAAAAAGAGAGACCAAAATTTAAGTGGGTGAGGTTCGGCCATGGGGTATGGCCGAACCTCACAAAGTGGTTTTTGGGACTTAGACTTAGTTGAAAATTAAATGGACATGTGTTTGACTTGCTGTTATATAAACAAGGTAACGGGACTTCTTGAACGGTGCACAAGTCGTGAACGGGTGACGGTTTAAGAAGAGCGATCAATTTAAGTGAACATTGTGTAGGTTTCCTACCTTTTTGTAACCACAATATATATACTTGCTGGTTTTTATGTTGGTTTGTATGTGATATGGGTTTAACTAATATGTTTCAAAGTGGATTTGAATGTTATGATTTATTTACAAATGGCATGTATTCATAGACATCTCATGCATGGCATGGGGTGATGGCTATGTAACCGGAGGCCACACTCCGTCGGGGCGTCCGAAATACCACTGCTGGGTACCTTGATGATGAGAATCCCATCAAGAGGAAACCGGAGGCCACACTCCGTCGGGGCATCCGAAAGACCACTATGGGGTACTTTGGTGATGGCTATGTATATTTGTGATGGGTGGGATTATTACATTTGTATACATACATAGCATTGTTTTTGTGAGTTTTGATGATCATGTATTACTATGTTAAATGCATGTTTTTATACTAACCTTGTGGTAGCCCTAATTGGAAGACCTACTGGGCGAGTTGATCAAACGCCCTATTTCTATCCTTAGTGGATGACACAGGAAAGGGGAAAGTCGAGGAGGGCGAAGGAAACCAAGCATAGGAGCTTGGGCTTTTGATTGGACTTATTTATGGACATTTTATTTCAGTGTACATGGACATGTAATTTGGTAATTAGATGTCGGCATGTAATAACTTAGTTAAATATTTGCTATGGTTTGGAATGGTTGGATTGAATGATTAAGTTAAGATAACTTTGGATAAATGACTTGTACTTTGCTATCTAATAAAATGGAGTAGATTTAGGTTCCATTATAATCCACAGTTAGATTAAGTAATATTCCGCAAAGATTATACTTTATTATGTGAGAACCATTGTCATGGACTTAGTCCATACTCACATAGGTTTGGCCAGTTAAGGTTCGGACTTTAGAAGTCCGGACTCAGCTCGCGTCGTGACACTCCGCTCCGATCACTTGTTTATTATTAAAAAAAAAAACTCTGATTTTAGAGTGAAAAGGGCGGGGTATTACAAGGTGTAGGTTTGAGAGAGGGAGAAAGAGAGAAGATTTAAAATAAAACTCTAAGTGTTCTCCCTTTGTCAATGAGAGTGGTCAGCCTTAAGTGAGAGGATACTCCAAGTGTTTCTTGTCTTGAAAGGTGGTTCGGCCAAAAGAGAGAGAGAGAGAGAGTGAGATGAAGACTATGGAATTTCGGTCAAGAGTGGTGTCTTTTTGGTTGATGCCCCATTGTAACAACCATGGCTCTTCACCTCCCTCATTATCATTTACTTTGGGGGTTTCATCCCATGAGATGAAACTCCCAACCGTATGACCCTTGGGCTTCCATCATGAGATGGAAACCCTTCAACGTGTACCCTTGAACATGTGTTGTGTAACATCAAAACCCTTCACCTCCCTCGTTTAATGCTTCCTTTGGAGTTTCATCCCATGAGATGAAACTCCCACCTCCCCCAACGTGTGTACATGGTGGTGTTTGGTCTTATGAGATGAAACTCTCCATCTTCCCACTCCACTCATTAAAATGAAAGTCCCATTAACTTACCATTCAACTCACCTCTTTAACTCGACTCATATCTTTAAATCAACTCTAGTTAACTCACTTAAAATCAACTCATTTCCTTGATTCCATTTCCAATTTAATTCATCCCCAATTTAATTAAGCTTGAACTCACTTGGTGGTCAACCAAGTCAACCATGACCCATTGGGTCCCAATTGGGCATTTGACCCAATTGACAACCTTGATCCAATTAAATAAATCTTACCAATTTATTTCAATTGAACCTTATCCATAATCCGTTGGGTCTTAATTGGGCAATTGACCCAACTCCTTACCCATCTAAGGTCCATCTCCATTAATTCACAAATCAAATGAACAATTTCCATATATATTCATAACTTGAAAATCCGGGGTGTTATAAAAAAAAAAAAAAAAATGGAGGAGTCGCGGAATCGGTAAGTGGTACTTGACAAGATTTATAAATTAAAAGGAGGTTAAGGGAACCATGGTTTGGCCATGGAATGGCCGAAACCATGGGGCTCAATTTCAGATTGGAAAGTTGGCAAAAACGTTATGGGCCATGGATTCAAAATCCATCCAAGGAATGAGATTGAAAAATGGACAAAAGCCTAGATGTTTATGTATAAAGATCATTGAGAACTCAAAAGGGATTGGATGAGGTTCAGCCATGATGTATGGCCGAACCCCATCAAATGATCAAATCATGGACATGTGGTATTTAAGATGGAAAATGATAAAACAAGGAACCATGGGTTCGGCCATGTTGTATGGCCGAACCCCATGAAGGATTTTTTCATGGACATGGGTGTATGATGAACCCCATGGAAATAGGTTATTAATTTTAATGGGTTTGTTTTAAAGGATGAAAATAATGGAGAAATGTTTATGGTTTTAAAGGTGGTTAGACCATGGGAAGATAGAAACAAAGGAGCGCATGGCCGAACCCCATGAATTATTTTGATGAGTCATTTGGTAGATCTATGCATGTTAAGTGATTGAATGACCAAGTTAAAAAATGAGGTTAAAATGGTAAGAAGATGGAATGAAAGAACCATGGGTTCGGCCATGTTGTATGGCCGAACCCCATGGATAATATTTGATGGACTTAGGTGTTGTTTTTATCAAGTTAAATGATTAACTTAGGTGATGGAATTAATAAATCAAAGAAGGGATGGCGTTGGACCCATTTTGTGTAAAATAAAACAAGGGTTAAAAAGGGGGTCAAAACCAAAGAGTGAGGTTCGGCCATGTTCTATGGCCGAACCCCACAAGTGAGTTCTGGTGGACAGTGGACAGTGGACAGTTGGTAGTGGACAGTGGACAGTGGACAGTTGGTAATGGACAGTGGACAGTGGACAGTGGACAGTGGACAGTGGACAGTGGACAGCGGGTAACCTTGCTGATTTTATAAATGAAATATTTATATGATTTTCCAAATGGTTAGGTAAAATTGGAAGGATGAAAGGAATGGTTTAAATCAATTGGAATAATTAAATTGGTTATTTTATGGAATTAAATGGATCACCAAATTGATGTATGTATATGTTAAATGTAATACTGTAACGGGACAAACGGTGAACGATCGGTGATCAGTTTTTGGATGGAATCATAAGGACCCGTTATTTGGACGTTGGTAGGATTCCTACCTTATTGAAAACCATGGAATATGTATATATGATGATTTTAATTCATGTTTTGATGAGTTATTTTGGTATCTAATGATATGTTTCAATTATGGAATTTAAATGCTATGATGTTTATTATTACATAGCATGTTGGCATTTACATCTCATGCATGGCATGGGAGGGATCAAATGAGGGGAGTCCACGCTTCCATTCGGTTTTCCGATAAAACAATCGTTGGGACGAATCCTCACTGATTCCGGGTTATGATGATTGTGACGTTTGAGGAGTCCACGCTCCATTCGGATTGTCCATAAATAATAGTGGGGAGGAATCTACACTGATTCCTATGGATTTGTATCCAGAGTCCAAACTCCGTTCGGGACTGACCGATAAGGCATTCGTGGGGTGTAACGGCCCGCCCCTTTTCACTATGCCGAAAATCAAAGTCTATTTTTTTTTTTTAATAAAGAGTGACAAAGAGCGTGGGACATCACGACGCGAGTTAAGTCCGAGCTTCCAAAGGCCCAGCCCTTAACTGGCCAACCCTACGTGTGCGTGGAACTAAGTCCACGAGAACGATTCACACGTAGAAAGTAAGCTTGCAGAATATACACTTAATGCGAAGTTATAATAGAGTCTATCCTACCAATTTTAGATAGCAAGGAATTACATCACTTAATTAATAACTACCTCAACTTAAAATGTCCAAAATAAAAGTCCAAACCATAGTAATAGTCTAAGTTATTACAGGCCAATGAGCTAAGTTACTCAAATTACATAACCATGAATAAAACTTAAATAAATTAATCTAGCTCCTCCAAGCTCCTACGCTTGGCTCCGATCACGTCCTTTGCTTCCTCCATTTCCTGCGTCATCGTCTAAGATAGAAGTAGGGCGTTAGACAACGCGCCCAGTAGGTACTCCGAGTAGGGTCAACACATGGATTAGTATAAACAAAACACATAGATATAAGTATATCAAAAAAATGCAAGTAAATGCCATGCCATGGTTGTCATATGCCATGAGTCCCACCCATCATCCATATCATCATTACATAATGTCCCTTTTGATGGAAAATGCACATCAAGGTACCCTCCACAAATGCCTTACGGACACCCCGACGGAGTGTGGATCTCGGGTTACAAATCAATCATACATAGCACATCAAGATACCCTCCACAAATGCCTTACGGATGCCCCGATAGAGTGTGGATCTGCGGTTACAAATCATCCCTCTCATGCCATGCATGAGATGCAAGTGTAAACATGCCATGTGATAATACAAACCATAGCATTAAAATCCCATCATTAAGGCATATAATTTGATACCAAAATAATTCAAGTAAAACATTCATATACACATAATTCATGGCTTTCAATGAGGTAGGAGTCCTACCAATGTCTAATACCAGGTTCTTGTGTTTTTCCGTCCTAATATCGATCACCGATCGCGCACCGCTTGTGATATCCCGTTACCTTATTACACATCAACAAATCAAACCAATGTTTCAACCATGTCTAAGTCCATAGTACATGCCTTAGTGGGGTTCGGCCATACAACATGGCCAAACCTCACCCACTTCGTTTTTGGGTCCCTTTTTAATCCATAGCTCATTTTAATCATGTGGGTCTAAGATCAGCCACCCTTTTTGATTCATTAACCCAACTACACATAAGTTCATCATTTAAAAGTCCCTAAGTCCCAAAAACACTCCCCATGGGGTTCGGCCATACACTATGGCCGAACCCATGGTCTTTCATTTTTGCCCATATTTACATTTTTACCATTCATTCCTTCCATGGTTAATCACCTTTCATTGATGCATATCCATATCCATAACTGATCCATAAACATGGATCCATCAATGACTCATTAATCATGACATAAAAACCATCATAAATCATCCATTTCCTTAACTTAAAAACCCATTCATTTTAAACATGCATAGATCCATACTTAACTCATAAAAAGGGTTCATAAACTGGGTCATGGGGTTCGGCCATACATTATAGCCGAACCCTCATCCCCCCTAGAGTCATTTACCATATTTAAACCCATAACAAAGTCCCTCCATGAGGGGGTTTAATCATACATTTAGATCATCATCATTAACCACATTTAAACCTATTAAACTTACAACATTCCCCATCATCTTCATGGTCCCAAAAACATCTAAGTCCACCAATAACTCTCCATGGGGTTCGGCCATACAACATGGCCGAACCCATTATCCATGGTTCTTCACCATGTCCAATGTTTGAGACCATTTAAATCATCAACATTTCTCCTTGATTTCCCTCATTTAACCCCTTTAAAAATTACTAACATTCAACCATTCAAAACCTCGAAATCATTAACCAACATTCCATGATTTTCATCCTTTAAATCCCATTAGGAATCACTTAATATCCTTCCATGTATCCATAACAGTTAGGGTTCGGCCCATTGCGATCCTTAATCCATTTTTGCGATGCATGCATACATAACCCATATATACATAGTGTCCTTAGTATTTCATTATTCATAGCCTATCTTACCCATTAGGGTTTGTCCATTTCCCATCCCATTTCTTGGATGGATTTTAGATCCATGTCCCATAATATTTTGGCCATTTAATCCAAGAAAATGGGATTTTATGGTTTCCTTTAACTCCTTCAAAATAAAAATCTTGTTGAGTACAACTTACCGATCCCGTGACTCCTCCGGCTCCTTTTTGCTCCTTCTTGTTCCTTAGCCTTCCTTCTTCCTTTTCTCCTTGATCTTCCGCCAATGTGTGAGCTTGATCAAGATAAAATCTCCATGAGTTGGTTCTGCCAAGATGGGTGTAGGTTTGAGAGAGGGAGAGGAGGAGACAATGGAAAATATTCTAAGTCCTTGGTCTTGAGAGGGTGGTCGGCCAAGCTTGAGATCCAATTTTTTTTTTCTAAGTCTTTTTCTACTTTCTCTAAGTGTTTTCTTTGTTTTGGAAGAGAGAAGGGTCGGCTAGGAGAGGGAGGGAGAGAGTGAGATGACAAATGAGATGGAAACCCTAGTTTTTTCCCATCTTGTTTTGGGTTGCTTGGGTTATACTCCACCCTCATCAAGGTGGAGTCTTCCCCATGAGCCCAATTGACCAAACCAATGGGTGCATGGCCTCCACATGGCCACCACTCTCCTCCCAACGATTTTTGGTTGGCCTTTATCCCTTGGTGGTGGTGGTTGGGATGAGGTGGAACCACCACCTCACTTTGGGCCAATGCATGCCCTAGCATGTCCACCTTCAAAGGATCTAGTCTAGCCATGGAGGGTGCATGCCCTCCACATGGCACACCCAACCCTTCATGGCCCACGGTTTTGGTTCATTTACCATTGGTGATTTGGTGGTTTGGATGAGGTGGAACCTACCACCTCATTTTTGGCCAATGCATGCTCTCCACCTAAGCTTTTGGTCTAGCCAAGGGGGAAGCATGCCTTCCACATGACACTCCACACTATCCCAATGATTTTGGATGGGTTTTATCTTGGTGGTTTGGTGGTTTCCAGGAGATGAAACCACCCACTTGACTCACCCCATTTAACTCACTCCATGTAATGCAACTCATTCATTTAAATTGATATCTAACTTAGGTCATTCAATTAAGTAATTTAATTTCACTTATTTATCTTTAATTCACCCATGAATTCCCCCATGGTTGACCAAGTCAACCATGGTGGCCGGCCCCACTTATACCTTAGCCCACACGCCACCTCACTTGATGAGGTGGAGTTGGGTCCCACTTGATTATGCCACCTTGATTTATTCAAAACTAACTTAGGTGATTTTAATCGATTAATTCAACTTAATTCACTTTGATCCTCCTTAATTCACCTTTGACTCACCCATGGTTGACCAAGTCAACCATGGTGGTCGGCCCCACCTTGTCTTGGTCCACACGCCACCTCACTTGATGAGGTGGAGTTGGGCCCCACTTGGATAATTCCACTCTTACATTTGCCCATGAGATGGACCCCATTCCTTTGATCTTAATTGGGTCCATGGCCCAATTAAATTCACTTCTTACCCATTCACCCTAATGCTCAATTCAGTCTTGACCCATTTGGGTCCTAATTGGGCATTTGACCCAATTGACCACCATTGACCCATTTAAATGAAATTAATCCAATCCGTGGTCCATTGCCCCAATTTTGATCCATCAACCATCCATTCCATCAAAATTCTTAATTTCAACAATTAAAATAAATAATGGCCAATGTAATTATTGATTTAAAAATCCGGGCTATTACATGGGGATACTTTGATGTGGATTATTCATCAAGAGGAATACTATGTATGTAATGTAACCGGTGCCCACGCTCCGTTCAGGGCGACCGATAAGGCATTCGTGGAGATACCTTGATGTGGATTATCCATCAAGAGGAGTACTGTGTGATTATGATATATATGATGGGTGAGACTCATTTCATATGACACCCATGGCATGGCATTGTTTTGCATGGTCTTGATGTTATCTATATCTATGTGATTTCTATACTAACCCATGTGTTTGACCCTACTTGGAGTACCTACTGGGTGCGTTGTCTAACTCCCTACTTCTACCTTAGTTGATAACACAGGAAATGGAAGGAACGAAGGACGCAATCGGAGCCAAGCTTAGGAGCTTGAATGATCTAGTTTCATTTTATTTAAGTTTATTCATGGACAATGTAATTTGAGTAGCTAATATTTGGGACTATAATAACTTTGATTATTTGCTATGTTTTGGATTGTTAATTTTGGATATTTTAACTTAAGGTAATTATTTTTAAGTGATGGGCTTCCTTGCTATCTAAAATGGAATAGGATAGTTATTCTATTATAATTCCGAATCTATGATTTATTCCGCATGTATAACCTTATTGCGTGTGAACCATTCTCGTGCACTTAATCCACGCACAGGTAGGGTTGGCCAGTTAAGGGTCGGGCTTTGGAAGCTCGGACTTAGCTCGAGTCGTGACGTCCCGCTCTCTCTCACCCTTTTATTTAAAAAAAAAAAATAGACTCTGATTTTCGGCGAGTGGAAAATGGCGGGGCGTTACAATAAGTGAGTTGAGCCGAGTTGCATGGAAGTGGAGGAGGTTGATTGAGTCAAGATGGAAGTTGGGGAGACTTCCATCTCAAGTGAGTCAAGGGGAGATGGAGGGTTTCCATCTCATGGGAGAGGAAACCCAAGGCATGCACGTTGGGAGGGGGGAGGACCTTAGCCATGTGTCTCCTTGGTTAAACTAAGGGACACATGGGAAAGACCAAACATTAAGGAGGGTGGTTGGGAGGTCAAGGGCTGATTTACACAAGGAACACACACCACACCCTTCGGCCAATCTCTCTCTTTGAAACCAAAGAGATTTTTATCTCTCTCCATCTCTCTCTCTCTCCCTCTCTCAACCTACACTACTTGGCCGATTTCATCGCCTTGGAACATGGAGATTTTCACCTCTCTCTTCCTCTCTCAATCAACACCCTTGGCCGAATGCTCCATTGAAGAACAAGGAGGTTTTCATCTCGCCCTCACTCTCTCTCTCTCTCTCACATTTTCAGCTTTACACTTGGAGAAATCAGCGAGGAACAAAAAAGGAAGGAGAAGGACCAAGGAACAAGTTCAGATTGAAAAGAAACGATGGAGACACGGAAAGGTATGTCGTGTGTCACAAGATAGGATTGAATGAATGAATGAACCTCCATAGATTGGCCATAGTTTGGCCGAATCTATAGATTCTAGTTATCGATTTGAAATCGTTGGCCAAAGTGTTATGGGCCATGAACTGTAAAATCCATCCAAGAAAATGGTTAAATGATTAAAGAAAAGAATGGATCCGAAACTACGTTGTAATACGAAGATCAGGAGAATAATGGACAAGACCCTAGTGTGGTTAGTGAGTAGGGTATACTCACTGATTTTAAAATATAGATGACATTATATATGTTTTATGTAACACTTTGGAATTCCATGTTATCAATATTTACGGAATTTGCCATTTTAATTGTGAATTAACGGATATGAACCTTAGATGGGTAAGATGTTGGGTCAATGGCCCACTTAGGACCCAACGGTTATGGTATAAGGTTCAATTTAAAGTAAATGGGTAAGGCGCATTTAATTGGGTCAATGTTGCTATTTGAGTCAAAATGCCCAATTGGGACCCAATGGGTCGTGGTTGACTTGGTCGACCACCAAGTGAGTTCAACCCTTATTAGATGGGGCTGAATTAAAATGGGAATACAATCAAGTGAGTGAGTTGATTTTAAAGTGATGAGTTAAGTGAGTTGAATTGATTTGAAATGAGTTAAATTAAAGTGGTGAGTTGAATTAAAGAGTGAGTGAAGTGTGAAGATGAAGGGTTGTTGTTTCAAAAATCAAACCAAAGGCAGACGTTGGAGCCTTGGAGTTTCATCTCATGGATGAAACTCCCACATGAAGAGATAATGGAGGTGGGACGGTTACACATTTGAAATTCAAACAAGGCACACGTTAGAGCCTTGGAGTTTCATCTCATGGATGAAACTCCCACATGGAGAGATAATGGAGGTGGGACGGTTCCACATTTGAAATTCAAACAAGGCACACGTTGGAGCCTTGGAGTTCCATCTCATGGATGAAACTCCCACATGGAGAGTTAATGGTGGTGGACAGTTATACATTTGAAATTCAAACAAAGGCCAGGCACACGTTGGAGCCTTGGAGTTCCATCTCATGGATGAAGCTCCCACATGGAGAGATAATGGAGGTGGGACGGTTACACATTTGAAATTCAAACAAGGCACACAGTTGGAGCCATTAAGGAGAGAGGTTAAGGAAAATGGGAGTTACACCAAGGGCTTCACCAAAGCCATCATCCTTGATTGACCACATCATTGGAACAAAACAATTTTGATATTCATCTCACTCTCTCCCTCTCCCTCTTGGCTGTTTCTCTCCCTCAAACCCTCTCTTGGACGATCACTCCTCAAGACCAAAGACATAGAGTTTCATCTCAAAGTTCTATCATTCTCACACAAGGCCGAACTCTCCCTCTCTCTCAAGTTTCACTCTTTACCAAAGGATCAAGAAGAAGGAGGAAAAGGCTAAGGAAGGAAAGGATCGGAAGAACAAGTCGGAGCGAAGGAAAACTGGAGGAGTCGCTGAACCGGTAGGTATTTTGATATATTTGGTTTAAAGTAAGGAATCATAGGGTTCAGCCAATGGAAGAAAATTGGGGGATGATTATAGTATTTTAATGGAATGGAGGAACCATAGGGTTCGGCCATAGTGCATGGCCGAACCCCATGAAAGAACATTGGTTATTTTAAATGGAGTTTGAAGGGTAAAAATCGTAAGTTTATGTGCATGATGTTAAAAGGATTATACACTTGGATAAATGACTGTTAAGGGAAGATTATCAACCATAGGGTTCGGCCATGGTGTATGGTCGAACCCCATGGAAGGTTATTAATAATTTTGAAAAGGATGAAAACCATGGACGGTTATGATGTTTTAAAAGGATTTAAAAGGGAGGTATTGTTAAAGACATTAGTTGTGTATAAACAATGGAAAAGAAGGGCACAAAGGCAAAGGGTGAGGTTCGGCCATGTTGTATGGCTGAACCCCACCAAGTAATATTTATGGATTTAGGGTTTTCTTAGATATGGAATTATGTTGATTGTTTAATATGTTAATGGGTTTCAAAACATGAAAATGGTAGATGCATGTTAAGGATTTTTAAAGGACTTTAAAGGGAGGAATACTAATCATTTTACATGGTGTTAAAATGATATTTGGTGAAAGAACCATGAACCATGGGTTCGGCCATGGTGTATGGCCGAACACCATGGAAGGTTATCAAGGACTTTGAAGGGATTAAATGGAGTAATATTGTTGGACATAGGTATTTTTAGATCATGGGGAATGGTGATAAGTTTAATTGGTTTAAACTTGGTAGATAATGATAAAAAAGAATGAATCTAAATACATGGTTAAACTCCATGAGGGGACCTTGTTTTATGGACCAAAGAAGGGTAAACGATTCAATGGAAAATGGGATTTAGACATCATAGGGTTCGGCTATGATGTATGGACGAACCCCATGAACCATGTTGGGGATCAAAATGTGGACTTACAGTATGTTTAGATGAATGAAATGTTAACTAAGGATTAGACCAATGGCAAGGATGTAATTAAGTGGAAATAATGGACCATGGGTTCGGCCATGGTGTATGGCCGAACCCCATGAGGAATGATTTGTGGACTTAGGGTTTAGATGATTACTTTAGTGGTGTTTGATTAACAAATCAAAAGAGGGGCTAAAACCAAATAGGTGAGGTTCGGCCATAGTGTATCACCGAACCCCACAAAGTGTACTTTTGGACTTCGATATTATTGCAAATCAAATGGGTTATTGGTTTGGCTCATGGACATGTTATAAGGTAACGAGACCTCGTAAATGGTGCACGATCGTGAGCAGGTTACCGGTTTAAGAAGCAAGGACACTTTAGTGGTCTTTGGTAGGATTCTACCTTTTTGAAAACATGGTTTATGTATGATGGTTTTTATCTTATTTTGATGAATTTATGTTGTAAAAGATATGTTCCAAATGTGAGTTTTAATGCTATGTTTATAATATAAAATAGCATGTGTTTCATTAGTATCTCATGCATGGCATGGGGTGAAGGATATGTAACCGAGGGGCCACACTCCGTCGGGGCGTCCGAAAGACCACTGTGGGGATACCTTGATGTGCGTTTTCCATCAAGAGGTAACCAGAGGGGCCACACTCCGTCGGGGGGTCCGAAAGACCTATGTAGGGGTACCTTGATGATGAGAATCCCATCAAGAGGTTATATGTACTTGTGATGGGTGGGACTCATTGCATTTAACATCATGACATGGCATTGTTTTATATGGTTTTGACATTATGTTATTATATATGATTTGTACTAACCATGTGTAGACCCTAAATAGAATACCTATTGGGCGTGTTGTTCTAATGCCCTACTTCTACCCTAGTGGATGACACAGGAAAGGAAAAGGACGATGAACGTGATCAGAGCCATGCATAGGAGCTTGGATATGTGATCGGATTATATTTTGTTTAAGTTACTCATGGACTTGTAATTTGAGTAGCTAGATTTCGGGCATGTAATAACTTAGACAATTTTTGTAACACCCCGATTTCTCAATAAGATGAATATTTACGAAAATGCCCCTGGATTGGTAAATTTATTAATTATGATGTTAAATGAGAAAATAGTGGGGCCTATTGTTCAAATTAAGATCCTATGAACATATTATAAGGGTCAAATTATAATGGATGGGTAATGTACATCAAATTAGGTCAAAATGGTTAATTGGGTCAAAGAATTCTCAACGGTTGGAATAATTACGAAAATGCCCCTGGATTGGTGAATTCAATAAATGTGATTGTAAATAAGGAAATAGTGAGGCCCATTGCTCAAATTAAGATCATATGAGCACATTATGAATGTCAAGTTTGATTGGATGGGTAATTTCTCAATAAAGTGGATAAATTACGAAAATGCCCCTGATATGTTAAATTAATTTGTGATGTTAAGTAAGGAAATGGTATGGCCCATTGCTCAAATTAAGATCATATGAGCACATTATGAATGTCAAGTTTGATTGGATGGGTAATTTACATCAATTGGGTCAAAAATGGCTAAATGGGTCAAAGGGCCCAAATGGGACCCATCGGGTCTTACTGGAGTATTTGACCGTTTTGTGATTTTAAATTAAATGGGATTAAGCCAATTTGATTGGAAATCAAGTGGAGAAAAAATGGGTAGGCTTGATCCATATGTAAAAACCAATTAGAAATGACCAAAATACCATAATTGGGTCATGGAGTCAAAAACGGGTCAAGGAGCTAAAAGTGGACCCAACGGGTCGAGTTGACTATGGTTGACCGTGTGGACCCTCTAGGGAGCTAAAACACGAGTTAAATCAGTTGAGTGGGACTGAAGTGTGTTGGAATTAAATCAAGGGTTGAGTTAACTCATGTGCATTGAATGAAATGCATTAATTATGGTGAGTTGGACATTGAGTTGAGTGAGTCAAAAATGGAAGTCAAATGGGCTGAAAATTCAGTGAGATAAGTGGGGTGGCTGTTTTGAGAGTTACAAATATAAGGTTAACCAAGGGGCTAGTCATTGGAACATGGAGAGTTTTATTTAAAAGTTGAAACTCCAAGATAGATATTAAAACCAATGGGAGTTACAAAGTGTGTTCACACTTGGAGGAGGGGAGTTTCATTTCAAGAATGAAACTCTCAAATGGGACATTGATGAGGATCAAATGGGCTGAATGGAGCTGCTGTATTATAGAGTTACAAATGAGGTTTTGACTTTTAAAATTCAAATATGATAAGACTACACATTGGAGGGGGGGGGGAAGGTTTCATTTCTAGATGAAACCCCCATGTAAGATGATAATGAGAGGAGGAAGAAAAGGAGAGGTTACACAAATACCAGCATGGGAGACGTTGGAGAGCTTGGGGAGGTTTCATTGCATAGATGAAACCCCCAAGTAAGCATAAAGGACTTGGGATTAATATGAGAGTTACATGTGAGGCAAGTTTGGGCTGAATTTGAGTAGCCAAAAGAGGTTCAATTTTCTATCTCTATCTCTCTCTCTCTTTGCTGTCTTCTACATTCCAAAAGCAAGAACAGCAGCTGGTTACTGATTTGCAATCAGTCCTTGGTTGATTTCTTTCACCAAGACAAAAGCACACTTTGAGCAAAAGGAGTTGGCACCAAGGTTTAAGATCAAAGTTTCCTTTCTCTCTCTTTCTCCCTCAAATCCATGTCATCTGGCTGAAGTATTCCAAGGAGATTTCATCAAGGTCAGTCTCAACCCAAAGAACAGTAAAAGAGAAGGAGAGGTCAAGGAAATAAAGGGTCAAGAAAGGAGTCAAAAGAACCGAAGGAGACGCGGTGTTCGTAAGTGCATTTTGAACTCTTGTTTAATAGATTGGTTAAGAAAATGAGATCTGGCCATCGTATGGACAGATCCATCAATGGTTTAAATATGGGATTATGATGTTTAAAAGTGATAAAATATGGACCATAGGGTTCAGCCTTTTGGATGGCTGAACCCCATGGGAAAACTTGGTGATTTTTATGGTGTTTGAGAGATGAAATTCATATTATGTATTGAAGTTCTTTTAAAGGATTTTAAAGGGAGATAAGGTCACTGATTTGGACCTGTTATTACATGGCTGAAGTAGGTGTTTATTAAGCTAAATACTGATCAAAAAATATGGAAAAATATTGGAGGGTTTACATCAAGGAAACCTTGGGGTTCGGCCATGTGTATGGCCTAACCCCATGGACTGTTTTTTTATGGTTATTTGGGTCAAGTGTAGGATGGATTTTTATGTAAACATAATGTGCTTTGATTTAAGAATAAACCAAGTTTATAAATGGGTAAATGGATCTAAACCATAGGCCATGAGGTTCAGCCAATTGGGTGGGCCGAACCCCATGAAATGGTATGACATTTCATGGAAGTATTAAATGGTTTTGTGAGATTTTAAAGGATTTAAAGTGAAGATAAGCTTACTGTTTTTAGGTAACTATGGCTTGGCTGAACCATATTAATACTATGGTTAAATTATGGATTAAAACCATGGACAATGGTTGGATTAATTACACCAAGAACCATAGGGTTCGGCCATATGTATGGCCGAACCCCACGGATTGTTATGTGGATATTTGGATTGAGTTTTACAAAATGGAAATCATACAAAGTGATGGGCTTATTTGATGGTTTTGAAAGGTAAAAATATGGTAACATTATACTGTTATCCTATGTCTAAATGAGACCAAAAACATGTCTAAAAGGACCAAAACTATGGGGTTTTATGGCTAAGATAGGACATGGAAGTTTAAGTGGATTTTTGGGTTTTAGATCAAATTAGAATCATATGGTCAAATGATTAACTTGCTGCCATGTACATAGGGTATTCGAATTTCTAGAACGGTGAACAAGCCGTGATCAGAAGACGGTCCAAAGGAAGGGTCGAACAAAGTAAACTATTGTAGGTTTCCTACCTTTATTGTAACCACTATTTCATATGCTGTTTTATGTTGATTTCAATAACTTGTATGTTTGTAAAGCTATGTTTCTAAATGACATGTTTGCATAGACATCTCATGCATGACATGGGATGATGGTGTTGTAACCGGAGGCCACACTCCGTCGGGGCGTCCGAAAGACCACTGTGGGGTACCCTGATGATGAGAATCCCATCAGGAGGAATCCGGAGGCCACACTCCGTCGGGGCGTCCGAAAGACCACTGTGGGTTACCTTGAGGATGAGAATCCCGTCAAGGGATGGCTATGTTGAATGGTGATGGGTGGGACTCATTACATGTTCATTTCATACATAGCATGTTTTTATGGAATTTTGTCTCACATGTATTGTTATTATATTATTTGCATGTTTTTGACTAACCATGTGGTAGCCCTATTCGGAAACACTACTGGGCGCGTTGATCTAACGCCCTATCTATATCCTTAGTGGATGATGCAGGGAAAGGGAAGAACGTGGATCGAGATGAAAACCAAGCATAGGAGCTTGGGCATTTTGAATGATATTGAATGGACTTGAATGGACTAAACATGGATGTGTTATTTGAATTATTTGGACAATGTAATTTGGTAACTAGATTTGTTGGCTTGAAATAAGTAGTTAAGATAGATGCTATGGTTTGTTTTAAGTCGGATGGTTTGATTGAACGATTAGTTAAGATTGATTAGTAATTTTGGAGAATAAGTTATGTACTTTGCTATCTAAGAATGGAAAATTGGAATAGTCATAGGTTCTATTATAACCTCAGTTGGATTAAGACTAAGTTAATTCCACAAGTTATATATGTACCATGTGCGGATCAGTTTTATAGACTTAGTTCATACGCACATGGGCTTGGCCAGTTAAGGGTTGGATTTAGAGATCCGAACTTAACTCGCGTCGTGACACTCCGCCCCGATCACATGATTATTATATTTAAAAAAAAAAAAAAATAAACTCTGAAAATTAGAGTGAAAAGGGTGGGGTGTTACAGTTGGTATCAGAGCGAAACGGGAAGTTGAATCTTCCGAAGTAAGATTAAGACGGTTTCATGTCTCACTGACGGATAAGAATCCCAACTGACCGACTCTTCAGAGTCCGCTGACTGGGGGCCGGATTAATTTACTTCGTAGACTCAGACTGAACAATCAATCTGAGAACAACAAAGATAGCAAAGGAAGTACAGTCAACATAAATGATGTACCAAACATAGCAACATAGGAAACACTTCCCCGATATCCCCAAATAGAGAAACAAACACATGATACTTAGGGAGGTTTTCCCCGAGAACAGGAGAACATAAAGACTTCCCCAAATTGAGAAATGATACTTGATACTTAGGAAGTTTCCCCAAAAACAAAGAAATACAATGAGTTCTTATGTGGCAATTTTCCCCAAGGACAAGAAACACAAGATGTTTATTTGGTAAAATTCCCCAAACACGTGACATTATATGATACATAGGAAGAATCCCCAAACAAGAAGTACAAGATGTTAATTAGGGAAAATTCCCCAAAACAATGATTAGTTTGATTTGATTTATGGTTGTTATTGATATGTTTTTATTGCTGTGATACAGATATGACGAGCAACATAGAGTACACCGAGTTGTGGGACAGAGGGACACCTAGCTGTCCGATAGACCTAGTTTCTTCTTCCGACGATGCTAGCATACCAAACTTCATCAATGAAGTTGAAAATAGTCAGGACATGGAGGTAAGATCGCCCGAGTACAATGTTGGGGCCTTTGTACCCGAAGAGGATGAGGAATATGTCCCAAACATAAGAGAATTTGTAGGGGAGATAGAGCCCGGGTATATGTGCGAGTTGTGCAATCAGGAGGGGCACAATTGTACTTACTGCCCCTACCTCCTTGAGGTCATTTGCCCTGTTTGTGGACTGCACGGACACGGGAAGGAGAGAACTAATTGTCCTTACATTGGAGGACCAGGAATAATACCATGTTTGACGTGCGGAGTGTTGGGGCACGTGTCGATGACATGCCCTGACAATTTCTTTGACGATGATGCAGGGTCTTCTACGGAAGACTAGGTTAAGAGGTAGAAAGAAAGGTTAGGGAAATGGAAATATTTTGTAAGGGTGTATTTTGTGATTCTAAGGGTTTGTTTTACCCTATCAACCCTTGTATGGTGATGGAAGTTTAAATGATTTTCAATAAAGTATGCAACTTTAGGAGTTCATGAGGACTTTGACACTGAGATGTATGTGAATAAGTTATTGGAGTATATTGAGATGTGGTATGGGTGCGTCCCTCACGTGATATTGATGATTGAGACTGTGGGAAACTCGATACGAATTACGGAGACTTGGTCCCGTAGGGTTACCATTGAGGAGTGGGTCCCTCGCATGCTACGCACTGGAGGGCGCTCTCACGACTGTTTGGCACACTAGATGTGCTAGAATGCGCAGAGCTAAGTACTATTTTACCCGGTGGGGGTGGTACTAGCTTCGTCAGACGCGGAGTGACCGTCTTAGAGCTTGACTGAATCACCTATGAGGTGAAGAGATGCAGGGCGAGGTAGACCGGATCACGTTGGACGTGGGTCTTCTGCTTGGTAAGTCATGAGCCTTAAGTCTTGCAAGGGGTCGGGATATAATTGTGATTTGATATGGTTACCACAGTCTTATAGTGACTCATTTGAATGTTGTTCCTACGGATATTAAATCATAGATAGATGATACTCATGGACAGAGTGATACCAAGGATGGATGGTTTCCATGAATGGATTATACCCATAAGTGGGTTATTTCATGGATAGTTATTAATCATACATAAATGATACTCATGGACAGAGTGATACCAAGGATGGATGGTTTCCATGAATGGATTATACCCATAGGTGGGTTATTTCATGGATAGTTATTAATCATACATAATGATACTCATGGACAGAGTGATACCAAGGATGGATGGTTTCCATGAATGGATTATACCCATAGGTGGGTTATTTCATGGATAGTTATTAATCATACATAAATGATACTCATGGACAGAGTGATACCAAGGATGGATGGTTTCCATAAATGAATTATACCCATAGGTGAGTTATATTCATGGATGGTTAGTAACTGTGTTTAGATGATGCTCCTGGACAGTGTAATACCAAGGATGGATTGTTACCATGAATGGATTATACCCATAGGAGTTATATTCATGGATGATTATAAAACAGGGATAGATGATATTTACTGAAAGCGAAACACCAGGGATGGATGTATTTAACCATGGGTGATTATTCCCATGGTGGTTTGGATTGATGCCGGGAATTGGTATCGTGGAAGTTGGAACAAAAGTTGTTAGTCACATAGAGACTTATGTGCAAAGAAAGATGTGTTTAAATTTGGAGATATACTCAACGGAAAAGATAGGTGTCTGGTGAAACTTGAATGGGAAACTATGGACGACTGCCGAGTTAGACTGATCACCTGGCTCTGTAGTTAGCCAATGGAATTCCAGGAGAATGTAACTAGAAACCTAGTTAAAATGGAATCAGAAAAAGCTTTGAGCATAGGCTCGTGTTGACAGACTACCTCACACGGAGAGTAGATGAAAGAACATATTGAGCAGGTACGTATGGAAAATACTATGAGAACAGGTAAAGTGAAACAGAGTAGATTGATCTATGTGAGATCACAAATGGCTCACGAGAAAAAGATATAACATGAGATAGAACAAAAGGTGTTACGGAACCAAGCGATTCAATTTGTCAAAGTGGTGTGGATCGACATGGTAATGAAGAAGTCACTTGGGAAATTGAAATCGGAAATAAGAATAGCACACTCTGAGATATTTATGGAATCGTTTAGAACCCTACTTCGCTCGATTTTTGGGACGAAAATTTTAAAAAGAGGGTTATATTGTAACACCCCGATTTCTCAATAAGATGAATATTTACGAAAATGCCCCTGGATTGGTAAATTTATTAATTATGATGTTAAATGAGAAAATAGTGGGGCCTATTGTTCAAATTAAGATCCTATGAACATATTATAAGGGTCAAATTATAATGGATGGGTAATGTACATCAAATTAGGTCAAAATGGTTAATTGGGTCAAAGAATTCTCAACGGTTGGAATAATTACGAAAATGCCCCTGGATTGGTGAATTCAATAAATGTGATTTTAAATAAGGAAATAGTGGGGCCCATTGCTCAAATTAAGATCATATGAGCACATTATGAATGTCAAGTTTGATTGGATGGGTAATTTCTCAATAAAGTGGATAAATTACGAAAATGCCCCTGATATGTTAAATTAATTTGTGATGTTAAGTAAGGAAATGGTATGGCCCATTGCTCAAATTAAGATCATATGAGCACATTATGAATGTCAAGTTTGATTGGATGGGTAATTTACATCAATTGGGTCAAAAATGGCTAAATGGGTCAAAGGGCCCAAATGGGACCCATCGGGTCTTACTGGAGTATTTGACCGTTTTGTGATTTTAAATTAAATGGGATTAAGCCTATTTGATTGGAAATCAAGTGGAGAAAAAATGGGTAGGCTTGATCCATATGTAAAAACCAATTAGAAATGACCAAAATACCATAATTGGGTCATGGAGTCAAAAACGGGTCAAGGAGCTAAAAGTGGACCCAACGGGTCGAGTTGACTATGGTTGACCGTGTGGACCCTCTAGGGAGCTAAAACACGAGTTAAATCAGTTGAGTGGGACTGAAGTGTGTTGGAATTAAATCAAGGGTTGAGTTAACTCATGTGCATTGAATGAAATGCATTAATTATGGTGAGTTGGACATTGAGTTGAGTGAGTCAAAAATGGAAGTCAAATGGGCTGAAAATTCAGTGAGATAAGTGGGGTGACTGTTTTGAGAGTTACAAATATAAGGTTAACCAAGGGGCTAGTCATTGGAACATGGAGAGTTTTATTTAAAAGTTGAAACTCCAAGATAGATATTAAAACCAATGGGAGTTACAAAGTGTGTTCACACTTGGAGGAGGGGAGTTTCATTTCAAGAATGAAACTCTCAAATGGGACATTGATGAGGATCAAATGGGCTGAATGGAGCTGCTGTATTATAGAGTTACAAATGAGGTTTTGACTTTTAAAATTCAAATATGATAAGACTACACATTGGAGGGGGGGGGAAGGTTTCATTTCTAGATGAAACCCCCATGTAAGATGATAATGAGAGGAGGAAGAAAAGGAGAGGTTACACAAATACCAGCATGGGAGACGTTGGAGAGCTTGGGGAGGTTTCATTGCATAGATGAAACCCCCAAGTAAGCATAAAGGACTTGGGGTTAATATGAGAGTTACATGTGAGGCAAGTTTGGGCTGAATTTGAGTAGCCAAAAGAGGTTCAATTTTCTATCTCTATCTCTCTCTCTCTTTGCTGTCTTCTACATTCCAAAAGCAAGAACAGCAGCTGGTTACTGATTTGCAATCAGTCCTTGGTTGATTTCTTTCACCAAGACAAAAGCACACTTTGAGCAAAAGGAGTTGGCACCAAGGTTTAAGATCAAAGTTTCCTTTCTCTCTCTTTCTCCCTCAAATCCATGTCATCTGGCTGAAGTATTCCAAGGAGATTTCATCAAGGTCAGTCTCAACCCAAAGAACAGTAAAAGAGAAGGAGAGGTCAAGGAAATAAAGGGTCAAGAAAGGAGTCAAAAGAACCGAAGGAGACGCGGTGTTCGTAAGTGCATTTTGAACTCTTGTTTAATAGATTGGTTAAGAAAATGAGATCTGGCCATCGTATGGACAGATCCATCAATGGTTTAAATATGGGATTATGATGTTTAAAAGTGATAAAATATGGACCATAGGGTTCAGCCCTTTGGATGGCTGAACCCCATGGGAAAACTTGGTGATTTTTATGGTGTTTGAGAGATGAAATTCATATTATGTATTGAAGTTCTTTTAAAGGATTTTAAAGGGAGATAAGGTCACTGATTTGGACCTGTTATTACATGGCTGAATTAGGTGTTTATTAAGCTAAATACTGATAAAAAAATATGGACAAATATTGGAGGGTTTACATCAAGGAAACCTTGGGGTTCGGCCATGTGTATGGCCTAACCCCATGGACTGTTTTTTTATGGTTATTTGGGTCAAGTGTAGGATGGATTTTTATGTAAACATAATGTACTTTGATTTAAGAATAAACCAAGTTTATAAATGGGTAAATGGATCTAAACCATAGGCCATGAGGTTCAGCCAATTGGGTGGGCCGAACCCCATGAAATGGTATGACATTTCATGGAAGTATTAAATGGTTTTGTGAGATTTTAAAGGATTTAAAGTGAAGATAAGCTTACTGTTTTTAGGTAACTATGGCTTGGCTGAACCATATTAATACTATGGTTAAATTATGGATTAAAACCATGGACAATGGTTGGATTAATTACACCAAGAACCATAGGGTTCGGCCATATGTATGGCCGAACCCCACGGATTGTTATGTGGATATTTGGATTGAGTTTTACAAAATGGAAATCATACAAAGTGATGGGCTTATTGGATGGTTTTGAAAGGTAAAAATATGGTAACATTATACTGTTATCCTATGTCTAAATGAGACCAAAAACATGTCTAAAAGGACCAAAACTATGGGGTTTTATGGCTAAGATAGGACATGGAAGTTTAGGTGGATTTTTGGGTTTTAGATCAAATTAGAATCATATGGTCAAATGATTAACTTGCTGCCATGTACATAGGGTATTCGAATTTCTAGAACGGTGAACAAGCCGTGATCAGAAGACGGTCCAAAGGAAGGGTCGAACAAAGTAAACTATTGTAGGTTTCCTACCTTTATTGTAACCACTATTTCATATGCTGTTTTATGTTGATTTCAATAACTTGTATGTTTGTAAAGCTATGTTTCTAAATGACATGTTTGCATAGACATCTCATGCATGACATGGGATGATGGTGTTGTAACCGGAGGCCACACTCCGTTGGGACGTCCGAAAGACCACTGTGGGGTACCCTGATGATGAGAATCCCATCAGGAGGAATCCGGAGGCCACACTCCGTCGGGGCGTCCGAAAGACCACTGTGGGTTACCTTGACGATGAGAATCCCGTCAAGGGATGGCTATGTTGAATGGTGATGGGTGGGACTCATTACATGTTCATTTCATACATAGCATGTTTTTATGGAATTTTGTCTCACATGTATTGTTATTATATTATTTGCATGTTTTTGACTAACCATGTGGTAGCCCTATTCGGAAACACTACTGGGCGCGTTGATCTAACGCCCTATCTATATCCTTAGTGGATGATGCAGGGAAAGGGAAGAACGTGGATCGAGATGAAAACCAAGCATAGGAGCTTGGGCATTTTGAATGATATTGAATGGACTTGAATGGACTAAACATGGATGTGTTATTTGAATTATTTGGACAATGTAATTTGGTAACTAGATTTGTTGGCTTGAAATAAGTAGTTAAGATAGATGCTATGGTTTGTTTTAAGTCGGATGGTTTGATTGAACGATTAGTTAAGATTGATTAGTAATTTTGGAGAATAAGTTATGTACTTTGCTATCTAAGAATGGAAAATTGGAATAGTCATAGGTTCTATTATAACCTCAGTTGGATTAAGACTAAGTTAATTCCACAAGTTATATATGTACCATGTGCGGATCAGTTTTATAGACTTAGTTCATACGCACATGGGCTTGGCCAGTTAAGGGTTGGATTTAGAGATCCGACCTTAACTCGCGTCGTGACACTCCGCCCCGATCACATGATTATTATATTTAAAAAAAATAAAAAATAAACTCTGAAAATTAGAGTGAAAAGGGTGGGGTGTTACAATTTTGCTATGGTTTGAATGGTTTGTTGGATATTTAAGTTAAGTTTAATTATGGTTAAAAACTTGAAGTACTTTGCTATCTAAAAAGGAATAGATCTAGGTTCTATTATAATCCACAGCTTGTGATTTAATCCACATGTTTATATTATTGTGTGAACCGTTTTCATGGACTTAGTCCATACACATATAGGGTTGGCCAGTTAAGGGTCGGACTTTAGAAGTTCGGACTTAGCTCACGTCGTGACGTCTCGCTCTCGCTCACTCTTCTATTTATAAAAAAAAATAGACTCTAATTTTTGGAAAGCGAGTGAAAAAGGGCGGGGCGTTACATTGTAAATGATAAGAAATGAATTCAATAAGGAAGGTCAAGAAAACATCAAATAAAAGAGGACTATCCAAGGGTGTGCACTGTCTGCTGACGGGTATCACCGTCTGCGGACGGGTTCCTGCCGTCCGCGGGACGGGTTTCTATCGTCCGCGGACAGGTAACAGACATGAAATGTATATTATCTGCGGACGGGTTTCTGCCGTCCGCGGGACAGGTTTCTATCATCCTCGGATGGGTAACAGAAAAGAGGTGTATAGTCTGCGGACGGGTTATATGTATGTAGGATGGGTTTCTGCCGTCTGCGGGATGGGTTTCGACCGTCTGCGGTGTTTATTGGTGGCGGATGGGTTACATGTTTGATCATCCGCAGGATGAGTGGCGGACTGAAACCCCATGAATGATCTTATGAGTCCATGAATATTCAAAAGTTAATTGATTAACTATGGATTATCAAGGTAAGAAAAAAAAAATGGTGGTTGACCCGCATTATTTAAAATAAAACAAGGATTAAAAAAGGGGTAAAAAACCAAAGAGTGAGGTTCAGCCATGTTGTATGGCCGAACTCCATTGATGGGTCTTGTTGGAAATGAACACATTTCAGCCACGTTGTATGACCGAACCCCGTTGAGGGTCTTAACCGATTTAAGGATTATGTGTAACGCCCCGCCTTTTGTCACTTGCCAAAAATCAGTGTCTATTTTTATTTTTTTTTGAAATAAAGAGTGAAAGAGAGTGGGACGCCACGACGTGAGCTAAGTTCGAGCTTCCAAGCCCGGCCCTTAACTGGCCAACCATACGTGTGCGTGGACTAAGTCCACTAAAACGGTTCACACACATTAATGCTATAATTGCGGAATAAATGTAATGCGGAATTAATATGAGATTAAGACTACTAACCCTATCCATTTTAAGCAAGGAAGTGTAATGCCCGCCCCTTTTCACTATGCTTAATTGACCGAAAATTAGAGTCTATTTTTTTTTTTGAAATAAAGAGTGACAAAGGGCGCGGGACGTCACGACGCGAGTTAAGTCCGAGCTTCTAAAGCCCGGCCCTTAACTGGCCAACCCTACGTGTGCGTGGAACTAAGTCCACGAGAACGGTTCACAAGTAGAAAGTAAGCTCGCGGAATATAACTTAATGCGGAAATTATAATAGAGTCTATCAGCCATCCCCTGCGTCATTAGAAGTAGGGAGTTAGACAACGCGCCCAGTAGGACTCCGAATAGGTCCAACACATGGATTAGTGATAACAAGCACATAGTAATAATATAATGAAAACCATAAAATGAATGCCATGCCATGGGTGTCTTATGTCATGAGTCCGACCCATCATCCATACCATCATTGTGCCATGTCCTTCTTGATGGAAAAGCCTCATCAAGATATGATCAACAATAGGCATCCCCCTTGATGGCAAAGCCTCATCAAGGAATCCCCATGCTTGCTTTTCGGTCGCCCCGATGGAGCATGGACTCCGGTTGTACCTTATAGTACCCCTCTTGATGGATGAATCACATCAAGATATTCCCCATGCTTGCTTCTCGGTCGCCCCGACGGAGCATGGACTCCGATTTCATTATTTTCCCGTCCATGCCATGCATGAGATGTAATTGCAGTATGCTATATAGTATTTAAATCATTGTAAATGCAATATGCCATATAATATTTAAATCATAGCCATAAAAACCCATCTTAAACATATCACATGATTACTAAAATAAATTAATAAAACATCCATACACACATAATCCATGGCTTACAATAAGGTTGGAATCCTACCGAATACCAACTAGCGTCCCTTTACGTTTCCGTTCACGAATCCGGTCAGCCAAACGTATACTGCTTGCGATGTCCGATACCTTATTACATATTAATAATCAACCCATATTTTATCCATGATTAAGTCCCTAACACATGCCTTAGTGGGGTTCGGCCGTACACCATGGCCGAACCCTACTAATTAGGTTTGTGGTTCCCATCTTAATCCATTGATTATCTTAATTTTGTGAGTTTAAAAACCAGCACCCTAGGCTTCATTTAATCCATACTTAAGGTCATCATCAAACACACTTAAGTCCATGATCATCCTCCATGGGGTTCGGCCATACACCATGGCCGAACCCATGGTTCTTCATTTTGGCCATTATTTACGATTTTGCCACTACTCTTTTCCATGATAATCACTCATTTATCCATGCATAATTAAGTCCATAACTGATCCAAAAACTTAGATCCATTAATGATCCATCAATCATGACATGAACACATTAAAAATCAGCCATTTAATTAACCTAATCCTTATTCATTTAAACACATACATAACCTCATACTTCGCCCATCAAATGGCTCATAAAATGGGTCATGGTTCGGCCATACACCATGGTCGAACCCATGAAGTTAATCTCCTTACTTCTCTTGGATCATTTACCACATTTTTGATCCACAACTTAGATCCCTCAATGACTTACCAATCATGTCATAGAATCATTAAAATCAGCCCCTTTAATTTAACCTAATCTCCATTTTTCCTTGGGTCTTTTGTTACATTTTAGATCCACCACAAGTCCCTCCATGAGGGATTCCATCATACATTTAAATTACCCCTTTGATCAACATTAGGTTCCTTTTTTGAGTCCATCAAAACTACCAACATTCCCCATCATTTTTCCATATTTTACACCCATAATCATTACAAATACATCACCATAGGGTTCGGCCATACATTATGGCTGAACCCATGGTTCATGGTTCATTTTCATCCATGCCTTTTGAGGCCATAAAAACCATTTACATCTCCCATGATTTTTCTTATTTAAAATCCTTGTAAAAATCACTAACTTTTAATCATTAAAATCCTCAAAAATCATTAACCACCTTCCATGACTTCTATCCTTAGAAACCCCATTAACATTTACATAATCACCTACCATGGGGTTCGGCTATACTACATGACCAAACCCTATGGTCCATGATTCCTTCAAAATCCATTTTTCCATGCTTAAGAAAACCTTAATTACCTAGTGTCCTTATCATTCCTTTACTTTTCTTTTCTTAACATATCTTATCCATTTTGTCCATTTCTCATCTTTTTCCTTGGATGGATTTTAGATCCATGGCCCACAACATTTTTGGCCACCATTCAATCCAAGGAAAATGGATTCCATGATCTCTTCTTAACCCCTAAAAAATGTAAATTCTTGTTTAAGAATTACTTACCACTCCGGCGTCTCCTCCGGCTTCTTTTCCTCCCTTTGGATTCTTTAGCCTTTCTCCTTTCTTCTTCTCCTTGATCTTAGGCCAAGATGTGCTTGATCAAAATGAGATCATCAATGTTTGGGTCGGCCAATGATGGAGTGGGTTTGAGAGAGGGAGAGGAGGAGAGGATGGAAAAAACTATCCCAAGTCTTTATCTTGAAGTGGTTGGCCAATGCTTAAATTTTTCTTCTCTTTTCTTCTAAGTTTTTCTTCTTCTTTCTTCTTGTAAGAGTAAGGAACAGGTTTTGGAGAGGGAGGGATGGAGAGTAAAACCCATCTCATTTGGTTGCTTAAGTGACACTCCACCAACCAAGCATGGGCTCACATGCCTTAGTGGTGCCGGTTGAGATAAAACCACCACCCTTAGCCAAAGGTTTTATTTGTGTTTCTTTAAGTGGTTTGGGTGGTTTCAATGAGATGAAACCACCCATTGACTTATCCCTTTGACTCCCCATTTGACTCACCTAAGTAATTAATTAATTGGATCATCAACTTAGGTTAATTAATTCCCATTTAATCTAATTCCATTTCCTTAAATTCCCTCCATGTATCCACCCATGGTTGACCAAGTCAACCATGGTGGCCGGCCCCACTAGCTCCTAGCCTACCCGCCACCTCACTTCGTGAGGTGGAGGTGGGCCCCATTCGGCCATGTCACCTTGGTTTAATTTAAAATTAACTTAGGTGATTTTCACATTAATTAATTCAACTTAATTCACTTAATCCTCCTTAATTCCCTTTGACTTATCCATGGTTGACCAAGTCAACCATGATGGTCGGCCCCACCTATGCCTTGGTCCACACTCCACCTCACTTGGTGAGGTGGAGGTGGGCCCCACTTGGTTATGCGATTTTGATCATTTCATCACTAACTTTGGTGATTTAAACCAATTAAATCCATTCCAACTAATTGGATCACCATTGGGCCCATGGCCCAATTACATTCACCTCCTACCCATTTACCTTAGAGCTTAAATCATCTTGACCCATTGGGTCCCAAATGGGTATTGGGCCCAATTTGACCATCCTTGGCCCAATTAACCACCATTGACCATTTAAATGAATTTAATCCAACCCATGGTCCATTGGACCATACTTGGGCCTTTGCCCCAAAGTTTGATCCACTTAACATCTATTCCATCAAAATGCCCAATTTACATCATTAAAATAAATAATAGCTATATATATTTTGATATAAAAATTCCGGGCTATTACAGGAAGTCCATCACATAAATTAATTAATCTTAAGTTCAAATGTCCAAAATTATAACCAAACCATAGCAAGATAGTTCTAAGTTATTACAGTCCCAAATTGTGAACAGCTCAAATTACATTGTCCGAAATAAAATTAAATAAAGTAAGTCTAAATTATCCAAGCTCCTAAGCTTGGCTCCTGTCGCGTCCTTCATTCCGCCCGTTCCCTGTGTCATCATCTAAGGTGGAAGTAGGGCGTTAGTCAACGCGCCCAGTAGGTATTCTGAGTAGGGTCAAACACATGGATTAATATAAAAAAATCATAATAGATACATAATGTCAAAATCATGCAAGTCAATGCCATGCCATGGGTGTCATATGCCATGATTTCCCACCCATCAACCTATATCTCAATCACATAAGTAATCCTGTTGATGTTCAATCCACATCAAGGTATACATTGTCATGACTCCCCACTGTATGCCTTATCGATCCCACCGAACGGAGCGTGGACTCCTCTTTCATTTCAAACATCATAATCGGAATCAGTGCGGATTCCTCCCCACGTTTGTTTATCGGATATCCGAATGGAGCGTGGACTCCCCTCATATGATCCCTCCCATGCCATGCATGAGATGTAAGTGCAAACATGCTATTTCATATTAGACATCATAGCATTGAAATCCCATGCTTGAAACATAGCACTTTGATACCAAAAATAGATCATTAAACATTGAAATAAATACCATCACATATACATAAGTCCAAGGTTTTCAACAAGGTAGGAATCCTACCAACGTCCAAGTATTGTATCCTTGCATTTTCGTCAAAACCGATCACCGATCGCGTCAAAGCCGACCGTACACCTGTTTGTGAAATCCCGTTACCTTATTACATTTAACACATAAATAAATCAAATTGATGACCCATTTGATTCCCATCATCCCATGTTCATTTCCATTTACGATTATAGTCCTTAACCCGGTTACGTCCCTCAATGAAGTTTCGGCCATAGGATGTGTTCATGTCCACCAAAACTCATTAGTGGGGTTCAGCCATACAACATGGCCGAACCTCACTCTTTGGTTTTGCCCCCCTTTTTAACCCTTGTTTTATTTTAAACAAAGCGGTCAAACATTATTCATTCTTTTATTTCTTAATCAAATAAACCCTAGTTAGTCATTTATCTTCTTAAACACACCTAGGTCCATAAAAGTTATCCATATGGTTCGACCATACAACATGGCCGAACCCATGGTTCTCCCTTTTCATCATCTCGTTTCTTAATTTGATAGTCCATAGTTAATCATTTAAAACACATCTAGATCCATAAAAAAAAAAAAAAAATTCATCCATGGGGTTCGGCCATGCTGGTTCCTCCTCTTCATCATCTTTCCATTTTAACCATCAGTTCTTTTCCTTTTATTCCTTAACTAGGTAATCCATAGTTAATCGTTTAATCTTTTAAACATACCTAGATTCATAAATATCATCAATGGGGTTCAGCCATACAACATGGCCGAACCCATGTTTCTCTCTTTTCATCATCTTCCCCTCTTATAACACTTTGAAGATGGGTTTTTCTTTAAACATTTACATCCCACATGTTTAGGTCATTTGATGGGGTTCGGCCATACAACATGACCGAACCCATGTTCTTACATTTCATCTTATTTCCATCCTATGGGTATTTACATCCAACATGGTTAGCACTTGATGGGGTTTGACTATACAACATGACCGAACCTCATCTTGTCTTTCCTTGAGTCATCAAATGAACCATATATAAAAAATAAGGTTCGGCCATGCAAGGGGCCGAACCATGTTTTCATCCATTAATCATGCATTATCATAGTCCTCCTCATCACAATTTTATTTGCACCACCTATCTTACCCACCAACAAGGTTATAGGGTATATTCCTTTCATTCCAATGCTTAACCATCTTCTTGGATGGATTTCTCTTTACATTCTATGGCCCATAACATTTTGGCCAATCTTTTCAATCCGAAATGGAACCCCATGGTTTCGGCCATTCCATAGCTGAAAGCCATGGTTTCCTTAGCCTCGTTTTAATCAATAACCCTTGTTAAACAAAACATACCTATTCCGCGACTCCTCCGTTTCTTTAGGTCTGATTTTGCTCCTCCGCCCTTCTCCTTCCTTAATCATTTATTTTTCCTCATCCGTTCTTCGGTTTCTCCAACTTTAGTGCCGAAATGGGAGGAAGAGAGACTGAGAGCCTCCTTGATCTTTAATGGATTATTCAGCCAAAGAGGTGTTGATTGAGAGAGGGAGAGGATTTGAGATGAAAACCCCCAATGGAGGGTTCGGCCAAAGAGGTTGCTTGAGATGGAAAACCCTAAGGGAGGGTTCGGCCAAGGTGAAGGTTGAGAGAGGGAGAGAGATGATGTAACACCCCAATTTCTCAATAATATGAATATTTACGAAAATGCCACTGGATTGGTGAATTTAATAAATGTGATTATAAATGAGAAAATGGTGGGGCCCATTATTCAAATTAAGACCCTATGAACATATTATAAGAGTCAACTTATCATGAATGGGTAATGAACATCAAATTGGGTCAATATGGTTAATTGGGTCAAAGGACCCAATTGGGACCCAATGGGTCATAATGGACTTGTTTGACCATTGCGTGAGACCAAATTTAATGGGGTTAAGCTGAAATGATTGGAAATTAAATGGAGCATAAATGGGTAGGCTTGAGGCACATATGGAAATCACATGCAAATGGCTAAATTGGGTCATGGCGTCAATTCGGGTCAATGAGCCAAATGGGGACCCAATGGGTCGTGTTGACCATGTGTGTAACACCCCAATTTCTTAATGAAGTGGAAACTTACCAAAATGCCCTTGAGTTGTTAAATTAATTATTTTGTGATGTTAAGTAAGGAAATAGTGGGGCCCATTGCTCAAATTAAAATCATATGAGCATATTATGAATGTTAAGCTTGATTGGATGGGTAATTTTCATCATTTGGGTCAAAAATGGCTAAATGGGTCAAAGGGCCCAAATGGGACCGTTTTGTGAACTTAAAGTTAAATGGGGTTAAGCCTATTTGATTGGAAATCAAGTGGAGGAAAAATGGGTAGGCCTGATCCATATGTGAAAACCATTTACAAATGACCAAAATTCCATATTTGGGTCATGGAGTCAAAAACGGGTCAAGGAGCTCAAAGTGGACCCAACGGGTCAAGTTGACTATTGTTGACCATGTGAACCCTCAAGGGAGCTAAAACACGAGTCAAATCAATTGAGTGGAGCTGAAGTGAGTTGGAATTAAATCAAGTAGTGAGTCAACACATGTGCATTAAATGAAATGCATTAAGTATGTGAGTTGGGTGAGTTGGGATGGAAATCGAAATAGCCTTGAGTTCAAGTGAGTCAAAAGGGAAATTGAAGGGGCTGTAAACTCAGTGAGCTAACTGGGAATTAGAAGAGTTTGGCTCAGCTTAAACCACCAAAACAAGTCCCACACGTTGGGGACTTGTTTGGGGTGAGTTCCATGATGAATGTAAATGAAATTCATAGGTTTGAGGTGAGTTGCTTGGGAGCTGTATGGCTGCATGGGTAGCTGCCAAGGGGTGCCTTGGATAGCACCCAAGACCCATCGTTGTGTGTATGAATTGATGAGGGAGTGGAGGGGTTTTGGGGGCTGAAATACAAAAGCAATAAGCACCCATGTGTGGCCGATTTTTATCATTGTGAAAGCCTTACAATCCCATCTCTTTCTCCCTCTCTCCAATTGGTGTTCTCGGCTGGAACAGCATAGGCTTTTGGTACCAAATATTCAAGCTTAAACCAGCAAGGAATTAAGGAAGAAAGGAAGAAATAAAAGATAGGAAGCAAGGATCAAAAGTCAAGAAGAAAAGCTTGGAAAATTGGTAAGTATTTCATTGAGTTTTGTTGAAAAACATGGAACAAATAGGGTGTGGATTGGGCCATGATCATGGCGGAATACACCAATGATTAACCTTGATTAATGGAGGTTTAGAAATGATTAAGATGACCATTGGGTTCGGCCACCATGAAGGGCCGAACCCCATGTAAGAGATGGCTTGGTTTTCATGTTTTGAAACATGAAAACCATGGATTTTGTGGACTGTTTTGGGTTTTGATTTAAGATTTAAATACATGTTTTGGAATGGTTAAAAACATGGATCTGAATGACATAGGGACTGAAGTTTATTGGTCTAAAATCAATGGATTAAAAGATGGAAATGGACCATTGGGTTCGGCCACTTAGCATGGCCGAACCCCATGGAAACAAATGGTTGTTTTTGATAGTTTTTGGAAATTAAAACCATATGATTTGGGACTGATATTAGATGTTATTGTTGGATTTAGAATGCATGTTTTAAGGAGGTTAAAACATGGATTTCGGTGTTGGTTTTAGACCCAAGATAAAGGGTTAAATGTTCAAAACCAAAGGTCATGGTGTTCGGCCAATGAGCATGGCAGAACCCTATGAAATTGGGCTAATTTTTGGATGTTTGTTTGAAAGGTAAAACCTGATTTTAATATACTGTTATTACATGATTATCTGAGGTTTAAAAACAGTAAACATAACCATTGGGTTCGGCTACCATGGAGGGCCGAACCCCATGTAAAAGAATGTTGGTTTTCATGTTGGAAAACATGTAAACCATAGACTTCTTATGGACTGTTTTTGTATGGTTTTTGAAAGGTAAAATCCGATAATATTATGCTGATTCTTACATGATTTAATGGACATGAAATGTAAGTGAAAAAGGGTCCAAAACATGGGTATAGGGTTCGGCCACATTGGATGGCCGAACCCCATAAAATTGGTTGATAAGTTGGTATGGTTTTGGAGAGATAAAACCATACCAAATGGTGGAGATTTTTATGTGTTATGGTTACTGATTTTGGGTTGGCCATAGGATGGCTAAGCTATGGGCTTAATATGGCTAAGGGGTAGAGCCAATTAGTATTTAAACAAAGGACATCATTGAGCAAAGAACCATAAGGGTTCGGCCATGAGTATGGCCGAACCCCATGGAGTGTTCATGGTTCATTTTATGGATGTGTATGTGATTAAAGATGGAATTATGTTTGCTATTTTGGTCGTCCAAAACATGACTGAACCATGTTAAGGTTGTGGGTAAGTTGTAAAGTTTAATCAAGGTATTGATAGCAATGGCATGTTTGTAAATAAGCATCACAACCATGAGTTTGTATTTGTGGACTTAGACCCAAAAATGGGAATCAAATAAAGTAAGGGACTAAAAGTTGGTCCATGATTTATGTGAATAAGGTGATGGATCTCTGCGACGGTACACAACTGCGAGCGGTGACCGGATAAAGCCTAAGAAAGAACGGACTCTGAAGTGATTCTTCAGTACGTTTCCTACCTACTTGTAACCACAGTTTTACCCAGTTTTCTTATGAGACTCTTGTTTTATGTTATGTGTTTCAAAATGATATATTATGCATTAACAAATGGCATACAGGCATTGGCATCTCATGCATAGACATGGGATTATGAATGAATGTTCTACAGTGTTTCAATTTATAGGTTACGTCCTGCCTCGGTGGTGCAAGTCATGCCAGGAGGAGTAACATGATGATCATAGTCACATTAGTCTCCTTAGGCTGATGAGAGTCCCGCCAGGAGGACTAATACGTGATATGAATCAGTCAATGATGAAGAGATGGAAGTTGTAGTAGTAATTTACCTTGACAGTGCAAGGCACGTCAAGTGATGGCTATGAAGGTACATGATGAGGGATGCTCATTGCATGTGCATACTTCATAGCATGGTTTTACTTGTTTTTAATGATCATTTAATATGATATATATGCACGTTTTATATGCTAACATGTGGTAGCCCTGATTCGGGAACCTACTGGGTGCGTTGATCTAACGCCCTAATTCTATCCTCATAGGAGATTGCAGGTACAAGTAAAGGGAAAAAGAAGGTCGATGACCGGGAGGGGAGCCAAGCCTAAGCGCTTGAATGATGGATTGGATTAATTTATAGTTGCTGTTTATTTGATACTTTATTATGGACATGTAGTAAAATAGTTACTTGCTATGGTTTGATTAGGATATTGACAACGTATGGTTGATTATGTAATTATTATTTGAGACTGGTACTGGCTATCTTTTCATATTATTCCGCAGTTAACTTATACTACTCCGCAAGTTGATGTTAGTTCCATATTGTTTCATAATCATGGTCTATTCCATGTACACATGGGTGGCCAGTTAAGGTTCAGACTTGGGTAGTCTTAACTTAACTCGCGTCGTGACGCCGCCCGCTCTCTTTCGATGTTTTATTATTACTTTAAAAAAAAATTAGACTCTGAAATTCACGGAGAGGGCGGGGCGTTACAATGTGGACCATGGTTGACCGTATGGACCCTCAAGTGAGCTCAAACATGAGTTAAATCAGGTGGTGTTGGGACCGAAGTGAGTTGGAATTAAATCAAGTAATGAGTTGACTCAAGTACATTAAATAAAATGCATTAAGTGTAGTGAGTTAGGTGAGTTGAGTTTGAAATCAAAGGGACCTTGAGTTCAAGTGAGTCAATGGGAGATGTGAAGAGTTGCTTTGATCTCAAACAGCACCAAGAGAACAAGTCCCACACGTTGGAAGTGAAGTGGTGCCTTGGCCAAGCCAAGGGTTACCATGGTTTGGGCGGCATTAATGAGGTAAGATGGAGGGGTCTTTCCATCTCAAAGGATGCATTTGTAACACCCGCCCCTTTTCACCGTAAAATCAGAGTAAATTTTTTTTTTAAAATAAAAGTGACAAAGGGCGCGGACGTCACGACGCGAGTTAAGTTCCGAGCTTCTAAAGCCCGGTCCTTAACTGGCCAACCCTACGCGTGCGTGGAACATAAGTCCACGAGTACGGTTCACGCGTAGCAAGTAAGCTCACGGAACATAAAAATAAGTGCGGATGATAATAGACACTATCCTACCAATCTTCAGATAGCAGGGAAGAGATATCCATTAAATTACTAAAATGCCCTCATACTGTACTGTCCAAAATAATTTATAAAACATAGCAAGACATCTAAGTTATTACATTTCCGACAAGCTAAATTATGCAAATACACATTTTCCCAAAATAAACTCAAACAAAATAATTAGTCCTCCTTCCCAAGCTCCTAAGCTTGACTCCCGTCCTGTCCTTCCGTTCCGCCATCTCCTGCATCGTCAGCTAGGGTAGAAGTAGGGCGTTAGAACACGCGCCCAGTAGGACTCCGAGTAGGGCTAACACATGGATTAGTGATAACAAAGCATATAGATAATACATAACGAAGACCATAAAAATGAATGCTATGCCATGGGTGTCGATGTTATGAATCCCACCCATCATCCATACCATCATGCTGTCATATCCCCCTTGACGACAAGACCTCGTCAAGATACAAACAATCACAAATCATCCCCATGGACGGCAAAACCTCGTCCAGATATAAAACAATCACAAATCATTCCCCTGGACGGCAAAACCTCGTCCAGATATAAAACAATCACAAATCATTCCCCTGGACGGCAAAACCTCGTCCAGATATAAAACAATCACAAATCCTCCCCCTTGATGGAAGAACCATCATCAAGGTATCATAATTACATACAACATCCCTGATACATCAAACACATCAAAATATCTCCATGTCTATTTATCGGTCGCCCCGACGAAGCATGGACTTCGGTTTCATTTCATCCTTCCCCTGTCATATCCCTCCCATGCCATGCATGAGATGTAGATGCCATATGCCATGTAATGAATATAATAACAAACCATGACATTTAAAGAAAATCCCATCAATAAAACATATAACTTGATTACCCAAAATAGATCAAGCGAAGCCTCCATAATCACATCATAGCATTAAAACCCATTTTAAACCAATCATATGCTTACCGGAATGAATCAAGTAAAAACCCCTACATAATACATAATTCAAAACCAATCTTAAAACATACCATATAATTTCCGAAATAATTCAAGGAAACCATCACTCAATCCATGGCTTACAAAAAGGTTAGAATCCTACCGAATACCGACTAGCGTTCTTTCTTCCGTTTCCGTCCGACAGACCCGGTCGCCGATCATGCACCGCTTGCGATGTCCAATACCTTATTACATACACATAATCAGTCCATATTTTAACTATTTCTAAGCCCATTAATCATTTCCAAGTCCACATGAATAATCGGTCACCATTTAGGTTTTGCGGGACCCATTTAATCCATTAACCCCTTTAATTTGTGAGTTTAAAACTAACTAGCCATCCTAGGCTTTATTTAGCCATAAATAATGCAATTACTTAGAATCCCTAAACCCATGATCATCTCCCATGGAGTTCTTCATTTTAGCCATTATTTACAATTTTGCCACTACCCCTTCCTCCATGGCTAATCACTCATTCATCCATGCATGATAAAGTCCATACTTGATTTATAGATTTGGATCCATTAATGACCCATCACACATATCTTAAAAATCATTAAATTTAGCCACTTAATTTAACCTAAAGTCCATTAATTTAATCATATAAAAACACATTAACCTTAGGCCATAATGATCTACAATTGAGTTATTAAAAATCAGCCCTTTAAATACTCTAAACCTCATTCATTTCTCACATACATAACACCAAACTTAATCCATAAGTTTACCCACAAATGGGTCATGGGTTCGGCCATACACCATGGCCGAACCCATGATGTCTTTATCCTATTTTTCTTTGGCCTATTTACATATTTAAATCATCATCCTTGATCACATTCGAATCCATAAACTTAGCCACATAAAGTGGTTCATAAAATTAATTCATGGGTTCAAAATACCCAATTCATCAAGTCTTCCCATGGGGTTTACCTTATGCATTTAAACCACATTGAGTCCATTATCCATTCATGCCCTTTGGAGGCCATAAACATCATTCACATTTCAATCTAACACATCACAAGTCCCTCCATGTGGGGATTTCATCATACATTATTAACATTCCCCATTTTTTTTTTTTTCATAAACATTAAATCCACCACTTGACCACCATTACACCACCATAGGGTTTGGCCATACACCATAGCCAAACCCATGGTTCATGGTCCATTAGTCCATTGGTGCCCTTTTTTATCACAAAGACACTTTACATTTATTCATTAAGCACTTAAAAATCCTACCATTCTCCATACTTCCATCTCCTATGATTCTCTCATTTAAAACTTCTTTACAAAATTCACGACATTCAATTATTTACAACACTAAAAATTATAAACATTCTCCATGCTTGATTAATACCTAATTACACAATGCACTCAATCCATTTATTTTTCCTTAACCTAACCCTAATTTACCCATTAGGGTTTTGTCCACTTTCCATCCTTCAAATTGATGGATTTAAAATCCATGGCATAAAATCATTTGGCAACCATTAAGTTTACAAAATGAATCCCAAATCTTAAACCCTAAAAATCCAAATTTTCTTGTTTAAGAAAATACTTACAATCCGACGCCTCTTCCGACTTTTGCCACTCCCGTCGGCTTCTTTAGCCTCCTTTCTCCTTCCTCTCCTTGTTTGATCGGCTAGGATACTTGATCAATGGTGAAAACCCCCAAGCTTGGGCTTGGCCATGATAGGGTTTGATTTGAGAGAGAGAAGGGAGGAGAGGATAAAGAGGTGTCTAGCTTCCTTGGCTTTGAGGTGAAGGGCCCAAGCTAAATCCTTTCTTCTCTTCTTCTTTTCTTCTCTTCCAAATTTTCCTTCTTCTTTTTTTTTTTCCTTCCTTAGAGATGAGGAACGGCCATGAGAGAGTGGAAGAGATGGAGAGAATGAGATGAGGGTGAAATGGAGAGACTAAGATAAAAACTTATCTTATCTCTTTGGGTTGCTTTAGTTATACTTTACATTAACTCTCCCAACCACCCCACATGAGATATTTCTCATGCTTTATGACCCAAGACAACTAGCCAACGTTTCCTTTTTTTTTTTTTTTTTTGATGCCTTAAGATATTTTCCATACTTTAATGGTTTATGCTTTATGCTTTAAGATTCATGGTGGTATTTGAGATAAACCACCACCCAACGTTTTTTTTTTTTTTTTTGTGTTTACAAATGAGATGGCTTTTGGTCTTTATTTAACCATTTGCCCATTTGACCACCTCATTTGATTATTTTAATCATTTAATAAATTAACTAATTACCTTAGGTTAATTAATTCTCACCTAATTTAATTCCATTTCTTATCTTCCTTCTATGTATCCACCCATGGTTGACCAAGTCAACCATGGTGGTCGGCCCCACCAAACCTTGGTCCACACGCCACCTCACTTAGTGAGGTGGAGGTGGGTCCCATTGGACCATGTCACCTTGGTCAACTCATCACCAACTTAGGTGATTCAAATTTCATTAAGTCCATTCCCACTAGATGGGCCACCATTGGGCCCATGGCCCAATTACAGTCATCCTTACCCCTTTATCTTAGAGTTTACATTATCTTGACCCATTGGGTCCCAAATGGGTATTGAGCCTAATTTGACCATCCTTGGCCCAATTGACCACCATTGACCCTTTAAGTAAACTTAAATCCAATCCATAATCCATTGGGCCCTAGTTGGGCCTTTGTCCAAATTTTGGTCCATTTACCCTCTATTCCATTAGATTTCCAATTTCCACCATTAAAACAAACAATAACCACATATATTTTGATTTACAAATTCCGGGCCATTACATTAATCATTATTGACCAACTAAATGAATTTCATCCAACCCATGGTCCATTGGACCATACTTGGGCCTTTGCCCAAATTTTGATTCACTTAACATTTATTCCATTAAAATTCTCAATTTCCATCACTAAAATAAATAATAACCACAGTGATTCACAAATTCCGGGTCATTACAGCATTGGTTGGTGCCAAGGGATGCAATAGTTGGTACCAAATGCCTCCTTGGTTTGAGCAAGAAATTATGAGGCAAATGAGAGGTTCAAGGGCTGTTTAACAAAACGGAATGCATCATCACTTGGCCGAATTTGTCAATTGCAAAACCTTAGAATTCTCATCTCTTTCCCTCTCTCAAGAACACATCTCCTTGGCCGAACCAGCTATTGGTTTTTTTCACCATTGATCAAGCACCTACTCGGCTAGAGACTAAGGAAGAAAGAAGGAAGGAAGCAAGAGGGAAGGAAGTAAAGAGCAAAGGCAAGAAGAAAGGCTTGGAAAATTGGTAAGTAATCCATAGAGTTTTTATTGTAAAATGGGTTAAATGGAATATGATTTGGCCATGAGATGGCCAAATCTACCAAGGGTTTGGAGTATGTATTTTGATGTTTAAAAGATAGCAAACATGGACCATAGGGTTCGGCCACTTTGGTTGGCCGAACCCCATGAAATATTATGGTTATGATTGATGGTTTTTGTAAGTTAAAACCATACAAAATGATGGACTATTTTGGATGTTTTATTTAGACCTAAGATGCAAATTGAAAGGGTGTTTAAATCATGGATTTGGATGTCATGATTTGGCCATGGAATGGCCGAATGCATCAAAGAATTAAACCTTGGATAGGTTGTTTAAAATGGTTAAAATGTATCATTGGGTTCGGCCACTTTGGATGGCCGAACCCCATGAAGTTACTTGGGTAATTGGATGGTTTTTGTAAATTAAAAACCATGCAAAATGATGAACAGTTTTACATGTTTTTAATGGACATAAGGTGTAAGTTAAAAAGGTCCAAACCGTGGGTCATTGGGTCGGCCAATTGGGATGGCCGAACCCCATGAAATGGTATGATATTTTTATGGTAATTTGTGATGGTTTTTAAGAGATAAAAACCATAAAAAATTATGAGGTTTTTATGTGATTTAAATGGAGATAAGCTCACTGTTTTGGTTGGTCATTGGATGGCTGAACCATGTGGTAATCATAGCCAAAAGTATGTATGAATGTTGGAATCATTGAACCAAAGAGAACCATAGGGTTCAGCCATGAGTATGGCCGAACCCCATGGACTGTTTTCACGGGGTAATCGGATTAAGATAATGTGGGAATTTATGTCTTGTTTTATGATTTTGTGTTAAGAATCATCTATGCTTAGTTATGAATATAAATTGATCAACCATGATAAATGGTGGAACATGAGATAAAAATCCATAGGGTGAGGTTCGGCCATGTAGTATGGCCGAACCCCACTAATGATCATTTGATGGACTTATGGTTAATTTTTAACGTAATTGGAGAAGGGTGACGAAGGGATAAAAGAACCAAGGATGATGTATAGGGTTTGGCCATCGGTATGGCCGAACCCCATAGAAAGAAACTTGGGTCATGTTTGAGGGTTTTGAAGGATTAGAAGACCTAATTTGGATTGGTGAGGTTCGGCCATGTAAGGTCTCGGAATTTGGGAATTAATATCAATGTGAATATTAATTATTTTAATGATGGAAATTAGAAAATTGGTGGAGTAAATGGTAAACGGGCCAAAATTGGATAAAGGCCCAAGTGTGGCCCAATAGACTATGGTTTGGATTTAAATTTATTTAAATGGGTCAAGAATGGTCAAATTGGGTCAAATACCCATTTGGGACCCAATGGGTCAAGATGGTTAAGCTCTAAGGTAAATGGGCTAGTGGGAAATGTAATTGGGCCATGGGCCCAATGGTGATCCATTTAGAGTGGGCTTAATGAAATTTAATCACCCTAAGTAATTTGGAATTAAACAATGGTGGTGTGGCCAAGCGGGACCCACCTCCACCTCATCAAGTGAAGTGGCGAGTGGGCCAATGATTGGTGGGGCCGGCCACCATGGTTGACTTGGTCAACCATGGGTGGAGTAATGAACTTAGGCTAAGTATCAATGGATTAGCCTAAGGTAATTATCTAATTAAATTATTTAAATATGGTAGTTAAGAGTGGTCAAGGTGGGGCCATGAGGTGAAGATTCACCTCATCTCAAACTTAAAAAAATTCACACACTTTGGGCTTGGTGGTGGTTTAGATAACCACCACCATAAAGCAAATAAAAGATCTAAAAAATATCTTAAGGTTGGTGGAGGTAGTTAATGTAAAGAAAAAAAATGGGAATGAGTCCTATCTTTTCCTTTCTCTCTCTTTTCATTCTCATTTCAATTCTCCACTCCTCCATTGCCGTCCCATGTCCAAGTGAAGGAGAAAAAAAAGAGAGAAGGAGCTCAAGGAGAGAAGAAAAAAAAATGGAATTTGGAGGGAGTTCACTCTAAGATTAAGGTCATCATCTTCCTCTCATCATCTTTTCCTCTTTTCATCTCTCAAATTCAAACCTAACATGGCTGATTTTAAGGTTGGGAGTTGCCACCCTTGATCAAAGATTTTGACCTATCAAAGATCAAGAGGAAGGAGAGAGGAGGCTACGGAGATCGACGGGAGCGGCGGAAATCGGAGGAGACGTCGGATAGTGAGTATTTTTTTAAAACAAGAAATTTTGGATTTTAGGGTTTAAGATTTAGGGCTTATTTTTGTGAAATTTAATGGGGGATGGATAATTTTATGCTATGGATTTTAAATCCATCAAATGGAAGGAATGGAAAGTGGGTAAAACTCTAATGGAGAAAAAAAATTAGGGTTAGGGAAAAGAAATAAATAAATGTAGTATGTGCATCGTATAAATTATGGAATTGAGTATGGAATGGGGTGCTTGGAATAAGAATCATGGGCCATAGGGTTCGGCCATGTAGCATGGCCGAACCCCATGGTGGGTGATTAGGGTTTGATGAAATTGGTTAGGGTTTAAAGGATGGAAGGCAATGAAGGTTTTTGATTAATGCATTTAGGGTTTTAATGAATGCATGGGAGTAATGTTTAAAATGGTTTTATGATGAAAATGTAAAAGGATTTTATGGCATTGGAAGACATAAAAGAGAATAAATTATGAACCATGGGTTCGGCCATGGTGTATGGCCGAACCCTAGGTTGTTGTGTGTGTGAAGTTAATTAGGGTTTTTAAGGTTAAAGTCATGGAAAAATGGGAAGAGTAATGGATTTAATATTTTGGTGAATGGAGATATTTTGGAGTAAGGAGTGATGAATCATGAACCATGGGTTCGGCCATGGTGTATGGCCGAACCCTATGGTGAACAATGGTGGATTTAATGGTTGTGATTTATGGAGAAATAAATGGGAAAATGTTAGTAGTTTTGATGGACCCAAAATATGTAATGATACCTTAAAATGGTGATTTAAATGCATGATGTAAACCTCTCATGGGAGGACTTGTGGTAGATCTAAAATGTACTAAAGGATCCAAGGAAAAATGGAGAACAAGACATCATGGGTTCGGCCATGGTGTGTGGCCGAACCCATGACCCATTTTGTAAGTTATTGTATGGGCTAAGGTTGGGTCCATGCTTGTATCTAGATGATGGAAAATTTGATTAAATTAAGTGGATGATTTAGGGATGTTAGGTCATGGTCAATGAATCATTAATGCACCTAAGTTAGGGACCTAAGTTAGGGACCTAAGTGGTGGATCAAGTTTGGACTTAATCATACCTAGATAAATGAGTACATAATCATGTGAAGGGGTAGTGGCAAAAATGGTAATTATTGGCTAAATTGAAGAAAACCACTAAGATATGATGTATGGGCTTGGAAATGGTAAAATATGGACTAATGTGGTAATTTAATAAGGTGTCGGATAGCGCGAGCGGTACGCGAGTCGGTAGCTGGATTGTCGGACGAATACGGGAAAAGGACGCGAGTTGGTAATCGGTAGGATTCCTACCTATTTGTAAGCCATGGATGTGTGATGGTATTTTTGTCATATTTTATTGATTAGTATTTATCTTATGATGGGTTTTTAAAATTATGGATGCTATTTTTAAGATGGATTTTATTTAATGGCTATGAACTATGATTAAGGTTATGCATTATAAATTAAGGCTATGTATGATATCTTAAGGTTATGAGTTATAAATAGTACATAGCATAATGCATTACATCTCATGCATGGCATGGGCGGAAAAAAATAAACAAACCGGAGTCCATGCTCCGTCGGGGTGACCGAGAACAGGCATGGGGACACCTTGACGAGGCTTTGCCGTCAAGGGGGATATTTTGCGGTTGGACATATCTTGACGAGGTTTTTCCGTCAAGAGGGATATGACAGTATATGGCAGGAATGATGGGTGGGATTCATAACATTGACACCCATGGCATATCATTTACTTATATTTCAGTATATGGTGGTTTATAGTTTTCACTGTGTTATTATCTGTATGTGGTTATTACTAACCCATGTGCTAGCCCTACTCGGAATCCTACTGGGCGCGTTGTTCTAACGCCCTACTTCTACCCTAGCTGACGATGCAGGAGATGGCGGACCGGAAGGGCGAGACGGAAGCCAAGCTTAGGAGCTGGGGGAGGCGGATTAATTATTTTGTTTTACTTTATTTTGGAAAAGATGTATTTGTATAGTTAGCTTGTCGGAAATGTAATAATTTAGGTAGTTTGCTATGTTTAGGTATTATTTTGGATAATACAGTATAATGGCATTTTCGTAATTAATTGGGTATTTCTTCCCTGCTATCTGAAGAACTGGTAGGATAGTTCTATGATCATCCGCACTTATTTTTATGTTCCGTGAGCTTACTTGCTACGCGTGAACTGTACTCGTGGACTTATGTTCCACGCACGCGTAGGGGTGGCCAGTTAAGGGCCGAGCTTTAGAAGCTCGGAACTTAACTCGCGTTGTGACGTCCGCGCCCTTTGTAACTTTTATTTTTTTTAAAAAAAAAATGTACTCTGATTTTGAGGTGAAAAGGGGCGGGCGTTACAGGCCAAGTAGCATGGCCGAACCCCACTAAGGTAGTTTCGTCGTGTGGGCTTTGACTATGAAGCAAAAATTAAATGTGGTAAGGCCAATGGCAAAACCATAAATACAAGTCAAAGTGTAATATGAAAGGATTGATCAAAGAACATGAAAAGAGGGGTTCAAAACCAAAGTGGTATGGTTCGGCCATGTGGTATGGCCGAACCCTACCAAGATATGTTTGAAGGGCAAAGTGTTTAAGGGTTGATCAAATGAAAAGGAAGATTAAATCCTAAGTTGGTGAGGTTCGGCCATGTGTATGGCCGAACCCCACAAGATGATTTATGGGGTTTTGGACTTAGTTAGAAATCAGATGGTATATTGTATTGACTTATTGACATGAAATAAGGTAACGGAACTTGAACGGCGTTCGAGTCGTGATCGGGTGAAGCTCAAAAAGAATGGACACTTAAGCAAAGTTTCTGTAGGTTTCCTACCTACTTGTAACCACTTTTATAATTGGTTTTATCATGGTTTTTATGAGTTATATTGCTATTGTTTTATGTTTCAAATGGGTTTTGAATGATGAGATATATTTACAAATGACATATATACATTGACATCTCATGCATGGCATGGGGTGATGATTATGGAACAACTTAATGATGAGAGTCCTATCCAGAGGAAATGAGGAGTACTCTGGATTACCTCGACGTTAAAGTCCCAATGAAAGAACACTGTGAAATAACTCAATGATGAGAGTCCTATCCACAGGAAATGAGGAGTACTGTGGATGACCTTGACATGAAAGTCCCAATGAAAGAACACTGTGAAATAACTCAATGATGAGAGTCTTATCCACAGGAAATGAGGAGTACTGTGGATTACCTTGACGTGAAAGTCCCAATGAAAGAACACTGTGAAATAACTCAATGATGGGAGTCCTGTCCACAGGAAATGAGGAGTGCTGTGGATTACCTTGTCGTGGGAGTCCCAAAGAAAGAACACTGTGAAATAACATGATGGCTATGTATACTTGTGACCGGTGGGACTCATTACATGTGCACGTACATACATAGCATTGATTTTATATGTTTTTGATGATCATATATTATGATGTATGCATGTTTTTATATACTAACCTTGTGGTAGCCCTGATCGCAAAACCTACTGGGTGCGTTGATCTAACGCCCTAATTCTATCCTTAGAGGATAACGCAGGAACAGGGAAAGGGAAAGAGAAAGTCGAGGACTGAGAGGGGAGCCAAGCTTAAGCGCTTGATTATTGGAATGATTCTATATGTTTCTGTCATTTGAACTACATTTTACGGACATGTAATAGCTAATAACTTTGATATGGTTTGTTATAGTTTGATGATGGATAATTTGGTTAAGTAGTTTATAATGGAAGACCAGTGCTTTGCAATCAAAGAACGAATGGTTGTCTTAGGATTGATTATAATTCCGCATGTATGACTTATTCCGCAGTCAGTTTATATTATTCCGCAAGAGTTATTTAATTCCATGTGTGGATCTGTCTTCATGGTCTTAGTCCATGCACACATGGGTGGCCAGTTAAGGGTCGAACTTGGGTAGTTCGAACTTAACTCGCGTCGTGACATAGTCCGGCCTCTTCCGGTGTTATTATATTATTATTATAAAAAAAAAATTCGACTCTGAATCTCAGAAAGGGCGGGGCGTTACCGATGAGATGAAATTCTTTCTTTGTCTCAAGGAGAGGATTGGCCCTAGGTTTAGAAAGTGGGAGAAAGAGGGGATGAGATGAAACAATCTCGACTCTTTTGTCTAAGGGACGATCGGCCAAGGGAGGGTGTGTAAGCCCTAACCTCCCAACCACCCATATTAAGGTGTGGTCTTTCCCATGTGTCCCTCTTTGACTCACTTAAGTCTCTTCAACTTCCATGTGACTCACTTGTGAACTCACTTCCCATTCCACTCAATCTTGATTTGAACTTACTTATGTAACTCTTAACTCAAGACTTAGAATTTATTTCTTAATTAATTCCTTAATTCAACTCTCTTCACTTAACCCTCTTGAACTCACCTATGAACTCACCCATGGTTGACCAAATCAACCATGGTGGCCAGCCCTACATGTGACCTTAGACCACACGTCACCTCACTTGATGAGGTGGGTTTGGGTCCCACTTAGCTATGCCACTTCCATGTCACCTCATACACTTGCCACCTCACTTGATGAGGTGGATCCCATGCCTTGGGTTTTAATTGGGTACATGACCCGATTAAATCAATTCATCTTGACCCAATGGGTCCCAATTGGGTATTTGACCCAATTAAGTTCATTTACCCAATTAATTAAAATCAACTCTATCTATGATCCGTTGGATCACAATTGGGCCATTGCCCCAATTCTTATCTATCTAATATTCATTCCATCTATAAATCTTAAATTTACCAATTAAAATAGATAATATCCAATATAATAATTGCATTAAAAATCCGAGATGTTACATTATGATGCGAAAATGCGACTGGAATGGAAAATTGATTTTAAAATTGATATATGTGTAGGATTAAATTGATAATGTAAAGAGGCGTGATTCACTTTCACGTGACGGTTAGCGATTGTTCGTACGAAACAAAGAAATGACAGTAAATTGGATTTGGATAGGATTCCTACCTTATTGAAATAACATGTGGATCTCATATGCTTTTGTATTTTTCCAACATGATGATTACTTTGAACTATGAAATATATATGTGTATGACCTGTTTTGATGGCATATTGTAATTTAAAAAGGAATGGCATCTTTGCACGAAGCATCTCATGCATGGCATGTAATATCCTAGATTTTTCAATATATCAATATTTACGAAAATGCCATTGGAATTATGAATTAAAGGGTTATGATCGTAGATGAGAAAATGGTGGGACCCTTTGTTCAAGTAGGAACCAATGTACTTGGTATAAGATTCAAATTAAGTTAAATGGGTAATGTATATTTATTTTGGTCAAAGTGATTAATTGGATCAAAGGACCCAATTGGGACCCAATGGGTCGTTGTGGATATGTTTGACCATTGGGTGAGCTCAAGCTTAATTGAGTTTGGATTGAGATAATTAAATGATTGAGTTTGGATTGAGATGAATTAAATGTTTGAGTTTTGATTGAGTTTGCAAGGTTGATTAAATGATTGAGTTTAGATGGAGTTAAATTAAATGATTGAGTTGAGTTAATGTAAATGTGAGGGGGAATGTTTGTAGTTTCAAATTAAAACCACTCCACACATTGGATGCATGGAGAGGTCATCTCATGCATAAAACCCCTAGATATGTAATGAATGGGGTGGCAGTTTTATGGAGTTGCAAATGGTGAGTGTTTGTGTTTCAAATTCAAACCCTTTTTACACGTTGGAATTGCATAGAGGTTTTATGCAATGCATGAGGTTAAAAGGGGAGGTTACACCAAGATTTCAAGTGCACCACACGTTGGTTGCATGGGAAGTTTTCCCCATGCATGAAACCCCCATATGGTCAAGTAAATGGAGGTGGCAATTATGGGAGTTACTTAGGTGACAAGTTTATTTTAATTTCAAACATGACCGTTGGTTACCATGGGAGTTTCATCTCAAGGATGAAACCCCCAAGATGGAAGATGAGTAGGCTTGTGGAGTTACACAAGGTCAACCAAAAGCTAGCCGTTGGGTACCTTGGGAGTTTCATCTCAAGGATGAAACCCTAAGGGAGGCATTAAGCAAATGGGAGTTACAAAATGGTTTCACACATGGAGGAAGGATATTCTTAGGCTACACGTTGGATGCCTTGGGAGTTTCATCTCAAAGATGAAACCCCCACATGGAGAAGTGATGACGTAGGTTGCATCTAGGGCAGCTCAGGAGGTAAAAACTGTTGGAGGAGATGAAACCTCCAAAAGAAATAAGTAATGGAAATGAATGGGAGGGGAGTTACATGTGGTGCCAACCTTAGGCTGAAGTTGGTTAACCAAAGATAGAATTTTATCTCCATTCACTCTCACTCTCTTTCTCTCTCTCCCTTGTCCGTTTTCCATCTCTCAAGACCAAAGGCATTGGCTGCTTGTCTCTCATACCAATCAGTCCTTGGCCAATCCTTCCACCAAGACAAAATACACATAGAGCAAAGGAGTTAGGCATCAAGGTTATCACTCTCATCCAAGGCCAAAATTCTATCTTTCTCTCTCAAATCAATACTTTGGCTAAATCATTTCAAGGAGTCTTCAAGCAAGATCAGTCTCGGCTAAAGGAGAAGGAAGGAGGGACTAAGAAAGGAACAGAAGAGCAAACTGGAGTAAAGATCAAGAAGTAGTCAAAGAACCGAAGGAGTCGCGGTATTGGTAAGTGCACCATGAACCGTTGTTAAATAAGTTGGTTAAGGGAATATGATCCGGCCATTGTATGGACGAATCTATCAAGGGTTTGGATCATGGATTATGATGTTTAAAAAGGGTAAAACATGGATCATAGGGTTCGGCCACTTTGGATGGCCGAACCCCATGAAAGGATTTAGTAATTTTTATGGTTTTTGAGAGATAAAAACCATACCATATAGTGAAAGTTTTAAAGGGTTTTGAATGGAGATAAGTTCAATATTTTGGGTCGGCCATTGGATGGCTGAACCATATGGTTATTATGGCTAAAGTGTTGAGCCTAAATTATATATGAATGATGGAATGATTGAGTAAAGAGAACCACAGGGTTTGGCCATGTGTATGGCCGAACCCCATGGACTATTTTTATGGTTATGTGGAGTAAGAACATGGTTGGAGATTTTGAATGATTATATGCTTTTGATTTAAGAATCACTCATGTTTATGGACTTAGTATAGGTAAATAATTAGCCACCATAGATGATGGAAAGAGGGACAAAAATCAGAATGGTGAGGTTCGGCCATACTAATGGTCATTTGATGGACTTAGTGGTTAACATATAATGTAATTGGGCAAAATCAAAATGAAGAGTTATGTATGAAAGATTTAAAGGACCAAAAATTAACTGGTGAGGTTCTGCCATGTTGTATGGCCGAACCCCACTAAGGTGGATTGGATATGGACTTTGGTTTTTAAGAAAAATTAAACAAAGGGTTATGCTAGTGGCAAGGTGGTAAATATGAATAAAATGATCAAAGGAAAGAAGGATCAAAATGAAAGAGGTAAGGTTCGGCCATGTTGTATGGCCGAACCCTACCAAAGTATGGTTGTAGTTAAGGTGTTTAATTAAGTTATTTGAATGGTGTGTTTGGGCTTAAGAATCCAAATGAGGGATTAAAACAAAATTAAGTGAGGTTCGGCCATGGTGTATGGCCGAACCCCACAAGGTTGCGTTTGGTGGATTGGGGTTTGTATATAAATTAATTGTATGGTTTTGGTTAAATAAAAAGAGAAACCAAAATTTAAGTGGGTGAGGTTCGGCCATGGGGTATGGCCGAACCCCACAAGGTGGTTTTGGGACTTAGACTTAGTTGGAAATTGAATGGACATGTATTTGACTTGCTGTTATATAAACAAGGTAACGGGATTGCTTGAACGGGTACAAGTCATGAACGGGTGACGGTTTAAAAGAGTGGTCAATCTAAGTGAACATTGAGTAGGTTTCCTACCTTTATGTAACCACACTTATATTTGATGTTTTATCTTAATTTTGATGAAATATGTGCGAAGTTATTATGTTTCAAAGTGGTTTTGTATGTTAAGATGTATTTACAAATGGCATGAACTCATAGACATCTCATGCATGGCATGGGATGATGATTACGGAAACCGGAGGCAACATTCCGTCGGGGCGTCCGAAAGACCACTGTGGGGTACCTTGATGATGAGAATCTCATCAAGAGGAAACCGGAGGCCACACTCTGTCGGGGCGTCCGAAAGACCACTGTGGGGTACCTTGACGATGAGAATCCCGTCAAGGGGAGGCTATGTATATTTGTGATGGGTGGGACTCATTACATGTGCATAACATACATGGCATTGTTTTATGAGATTTTGATGAACATGTATTATCATATTATTTGCATGTTTTTATACTAACCTTGTGGTAGCCCTAATCGGAAACACCTACTGGGCGCGTTGATCTAAAGCCTATCTCTATCCTTAGTGGATGACGCAGGAAAGGGGAAGAAAGAGGATCGTGAAGGAGCTTGGGCTTTTGAATGGACTTTAATTTATGGATTGATTTATGGACTTTTTATTTGGACAATGTAATTTGATAGTTAGATGATGTTGGCATGTAATAATTTAGTTAACTAGCAATTTTGGAGAACATGATTATGTACTTTGTTATCTAAAAATATAAAATGGAGTAGTCTTAGGATCTATTATAACCCGCAGTTAGATTAAGATTAAGTTTATTCCGCAAGTCTTATTTGTACCATGTGTGGATCGGTTCTTATGGACTTAGTTCATACGCACATGGGCTTGGCCAGTTAAGGTCGGACTTTAGAAGTCTGAAATTAAGTCGCATCGTGATGTCCCGCCTCGATCACTTGTTTATTATTATTTTAAAAAAATAAACTCTGATTCTAGAGTGAAAAGGGCGGGGTGTTACAGTTGGTATCAGAGCGAAACGGGAAGTTGAATCTTTCGAAATAAGATTAAGACAGTTTCATGTCTCACTGACAGATAAGAATCCCAATTGACCGACTCTTCAGAGTCCGCTGACTTGGGGCCGGATTAATTTACTTTGTTAGACTCAGACTGAGTAATCAATCTGAGAACAATAATGAAAGATAGCAAAGTAAGTACAGTCATCATAGTTGGATCTGTCAAACATAGCAAAATAGGATACACTTCCCCGATATCCCCAAATCGAGAAACAAACAATAGGTATTTAGAAATTTTCCCCAAAAACAAAGAAAACCAAGAGTGTTTATTTGGAAATCTTCCCAAAATAGTGATAACAGAAACTGTACGAGGAAACTAAGTCAATAATTTTTTTTTTTTTTGACTTAAGGAAAAATGGCTCCAAAGAAAAAGATCCCACAAAGCAACAAAGAAAAGGAAAAAGAGATACCACTCCTTCGACATGAGGAGGAGAGGGAAAAATCTCTACATGAGAAGGAACAATCTCTACATGAGAAGGAGCAATCTTTACATGAGAAGGAGCAATCTCAAGGTGGGGAACGGTGGGAGGAGGAAAAACGGTACTCTCATTATAGTGAACGAGAGAAAGAGGAACAAATCAGCGTGAGTATACCAGTAGTACCTCCTGAACTACAAAGCTTGGTTCAGGTAGTAGTTACTTCTATACTCCAACAACATCTGAATGGAAGTAGAAGCACTAGTGATGCCAGTAACCGGAACATGGTTAGAGATTTCTAGCAACAGCGCCCTCCCTACTTCAAGGGAAAGGAAGGGGTTGTTGGAGCAGAGCATTGGCTGAAGAAGATCACTCAGATCTTGACCCTACTTTAGATCTCGAGTCATGCTGGCAAGATTCTGCTGGCTACATCCCAACTGATCGAGGATGCTGGCAAATGGTGGGAAGTTATAAAAAAACAGCAAGCACTTGTGCCGGAAAGGGAAAGGACTACAATGACATGGGAATGGTTCTCAGTAACCTTTCTAGATCAGTATTTTCCCAAGGAGGAGAAGGAGCGTCACATCCAAGCTTTCCTATCCTTGGTACAAGGCTCTATGACGGTGGCAGAGTATCACCAGGAATTCCTCAGTTTATCCTGCTATGCATTTTATATGGTGGATACAGAGCACCGCAGGGCACGAAAGTTTGAGAGGGGTCTACGGCCAAACATTAGGGCCAAAGTATCCATATTCAAGGCAACCACATTGGCAGAGGTGGTCAGCAAGGCCACAATAGCAGAGCAGGAAATGGCTGATATGGTGCGGTTTGACAACCGCCGAACTCCAAGTGGAAGGAGTGGGTTCCAGCCCAACAAGAAGTTCCGACCGAACTTCACCTGACCCTCACCATCTACTGGGTCCATAGGGGGCTTTCGTCCCAACTAACCCTCCCCATCTGCATCAGTCACTTTGGCTTTTAGAGGGGTGAACAACTGCTTTCACTATGATCAGTAGGGTCACTTCAAGAGGGATTGCCCAAAGCTCAATAAGCTCTCTTATTCCAGAGGATCATTCCATCCACCAGCTAGGCCAGCTAACTCCCGAGGAGGCAGGACATAAAATCAGGCGGGACGGGCTCCTAACCCTACTGGATCTGGACGTCTGTTTACTCTAGCACCTCCAGCGGATGTGGATCATTCTGTGATTCAAGGTATGGCTGTTGTCAGTAGTTCCTATGCCTTTGCACTATTTGATTCAGGAGCTTCACACTCCTTTATATCTGCATCATTTATAACTGTTACCTGGTACTTTAGTTCAAAAGCTGTCCACAACACTCACAATTGTATCCCCTATCGGAGACACGTCTTTGGGACTCATATGCACGGCAGTTAATACCGAACTCGCTGGACTCAGATTGGAGTTCAATTATCTGGTACTCGACATGACTGAGTATGATATTATCTTCGGTATGGACTGGTTGGCTAGTTTTCAAGCCAATATTGATTATTATCGCCGCAAAGTGACATTTTGGTCACCCAAGGGAAAGCAATATGTGGTTCGTGCAGACAAGCAAAGCAAATTGCAGGAAGGGTTGCACCATTTGGTATTGAACAATATCGTTATGAACAAGGCACCAGTCACTGAACGTCAGGCAATTGTGAAAGAATTTGCGGATGTTTTTCCAAAAGAACTCCCTAGGATTACCACCCACTGAGGGAGCTCAATTTTGAAATCAAGTTATACCCTGGCACTTCACCAGTGTCTTTACCACATTATCGGATGGCACCAGCAGAGATGTCTAATCTAAAGAAGCAGATTGATGAACTACTCAGACTGGGTTGCATCCGGAACAGCACATCATCTTGGGGAGCTCCAGTGTTGTTTGTGAAGAAGAAGGACGGTTCACTCAGAATGTGTGTGGATTACCGGAAGCTGAATCTGCTAACTGTCCGGAACAAGTACCCTTTACCTAGGATCGATGATTTATTCGATCAATTGAGGGGTTCCAGCCACTTTTCGAAGATTGATCTGATGTCCGGTTACCATCAAATCTTGGTTAAAGAGGAAGATATAGAGAAGATAGCCTTCAGGACGCGGTATGGACTATTTGAATTTGTCGTCATGCCGTTTGGACTCACCAATGCATCGGCTGTGTTCATGGATTTAATGAACAGAATCTTCCATCCGTACTTGGATCAATTTGTAATTGTGTTTATTGATGATATTCTGATCTATTCCAAAAGTAAGGAAGACCATGCTGAGCACCTACGGATAGCCTTGAACACTTTGAGAAAGAACAAGTTGTATGCCAAAGCAAGCAAATGTGAATTTTGGCTACCTGAGGTCAAATTCTTGGGGCATGTCATAATAGCAGACGGTATAGCCGTGGATCCAGCTAAGGTGGCAGCAGTGAGTGAATGGAAAGCGCCAAAGAACGTAACCGAGATCCGCAGTTTCTTGGGATTAGCTGGTTATTACAGGAAGTTCATCATGGACTTCTCCAAAATTTCATCTCCATTGACTCAACTCACTCAGAAAGGAGTCAAATATGAGTGGACAGATCTGTACAATCGGAGGTTCGAGGAGCTGAAAGATAGACTTACAACTGCTCCTATCTTGATTCTGCCGGAAAGAGGCAAGGGTTATGAAGTACAATGCGATGCTTCAGGAGAGGGACTGGGGTGTTCACTCATGCAACGTCATTGTGTGGTGGCCTATGGTTCAAGACAACTAAAGATGCATGAGCGCCTCTATCCCGCACATGATTTGGAATTAACTGTGGTGGTCTTCGCTCTTAAAAGCTGGAGACACTATTTATATGGCGAGAAATTTGAAGTGTTTTCAGACCATAAGAGCTTGAAGTATTTGTTTGATCAGAAAGAGCTCAACTTGAGGCAGCGTAGATGGATGGAATATCTGGCAGATTATGAGTTTACGCTCCGATATCATCCGGGTAAGGCAAACAAAGTGGCGGATGCTCTCAGCCGCATATCACATGCATCAGTGGCATGTTTGATCAGAACAGAATGAGAGATGTTGAATACCATTCGAAAGTTCAATCTGTATATCAACAACCATGGGAGTATGTACAATTTAATCATACAGTCCAACATGGTTACCAAGATTGAACAGGAGCAGCAAGCAGATCCGGAAATGGAAGAAATATGGGCCAAGATGTCTGTTGGCGTGGTTATACCGGATTGGGAATTACGACCATGACAGGGTCTTGTATTCCGGGGTAGAATTTATGTGCCAAAAAACTGCAGAAAAGAGACACATCAAACCAAGCTCTCCATTCATCTGGGTAGCACCAAAATGTATCACGATCTAAAAAGACAATATTGGTGGCAGGACTCAAAAGGGATGTTGTAGAGTTTGTGGATCATTGCTTAACTTGTCAGCAAGTTAAGACGGAACATCAGAAGCCACCAGGGTTACTCAAACCCTTATCAGTGCCAGAATGGAAATAGGAGCACATTTCCATGGATTTTGTGACGGAATTGCCGAGGTCCTCAAAGGACAATGATACTATATGGGTCGTGGTAGACTGACTGACCAAGTCTGCGCATTTTATTCCAATCAAGATGTCGAATTCATCTGAGACATTGGGTCGGCGGTATATCAAGGACATCATCAGATTACATGGTATTCCTCGAACAATCGTATCTGACAGAGATGGCCGATTCATTGGCAGGGTGTGGCAGAGCATGCAGTCGGCCATGGGGACCGATCTGCTGACTAGTGCAGCATTCCATCCACAGACTGATGGACAGTCAGAAAGGACTATACAAATGCTGGAAGATATGTTGAGAGCGTGCATGCTAGACTTCAAGGGTGGATGGGAGGATCAATTGCCGCTGGTAGAGTTCTCATATAATAACAGGTACCAGGCAAGCCTTCAGATGGCCCCATTCGAGGCTTTATATGGTAGACCATGTAGGTCACCAGTGTGCTAGAACGAGGCTGGCGAGCCTGCGCTAATTGGACCCGAGCTAGTCTCAGAGACTACAATACAAATTCAGTTGATACGTCAACACTTATTGACTGTACAGAGTCGGCAAAAGAGCTATGTTGACAAAAGGAGGAGGTTTCTCGAATTTGAAGTGGGGGACATGGTATTCTTGAAGGTCTCGCCACGAAAGGGGCATATGAGATTTGGGAAGAAGGGAAAACTGTCACCAAGATATGTGGGACCGTTTTCAATTATAAGAAGGATGGGGGATGTAGCTTATCAGTTAGCACTTCCTTCGAAATTGGCATCATTACACGATGTGTTTCATATATCAATGCTGAGGAAGTACAATCCCGATCCGTCTCATGTATTGATATACAAGATATAGATGTGCAAATCGAGCCACTTACATCGAGAAACCTGTCAGAATAATAGAGACAGAGCAAAGGGTGTTACGGAACAGAGCGATTCAGTTCGTCAAAGTGGTATGGGATCGACATGGTAATGAGGAAGCCACTTGGGAACTCGAGTCAGAGATGAGAACAACTCACCCTGAACTATTCATGTAATTTATTTTGGAATCCTACTTCGTTCGATTTTCGGGACGAAAATTTTAAAAAGAGGATTGTATTGTTTCAATATATCAATATTTACGAAAATGCCATTGGAATTATGAATTAAAGGGTTATGATCGTAGATGAGAAAATAGTGGGACCCATTGTTCAAGTAGGAACCAATGTACTTGGTATAAGATTCAAATTAAGTTAAATGGGTAATGTACATTTATTTGGGTCAAAGTGGTTAATTGGGTCAAAGGACTCAATTGGGACCCAATGGGTCGTTGTGGATATGTTTCACCATTGGGTGAGCTCAAGCTTAGTTGAGTTTGGATTGAGATAATTAAATGATTGAGTTTGGATTGAGTTGAATTAAATGTTTGAGTTTGGATTGAGTTGGAATAAATGATTGAGTTTGGAAAGTTGATTAAATGATTGAGTTTAGATGGAGTTAAATTAAATGATTGAGTTGAGTTAATGTTGTAACGCCTGCCCCTTTTCACCGAAAACCATAGTCTATTTTTTTTTTTTTTTTTGAAATAACAAGTGACAAAGGGCGCGGACGTCACGACGCGAGTTAAGTCCGAGTTTCTAAAGGACGACCCTTAACTGGCCAATCCTACGTGTGCGTGGAACGAAGTCCACAGAGAACGGTTCACACGTAGATGTAAGCTTGTGGAATATTAACTAAGTGCGGAAATTACCATAGAGACTATCCTACACTTTGAGATAGTAGGGAAGATACATTCATTTAATTACCAAATTACCTCAGTAATATAAAATCCAAAATAAAATCCAAAACATAGCAAGTAATTTAAGTTATTACATTCCGACTAGCTAAGTTACTCAAAATTACATTTCCAAAATAAAACTTAAATAAACTAAACAGCTCGCTTCCCCAAGCTCCTAAGCTTGGCTCCCGTATCGTCCTCCGTTTCCGCCATCTCCTGCATCATCAGCTAGGGTAGAAGTAGGGCGTTAGACAACGCGTCCAGTAGGACTCCGAGTAGGGCTAACACATGGATTAGTGGTAACAAAACATATAGATAATATCATATCCAAAACCATGCAATTTGGTGCAATGTCATGCAATGGGTGTCCTATGTCATGAATCCCACCCATCATCCATACCATCATGCTGCCATATCCCCCTTGACGGAAAAACCTCGTCAAGATATAAACAATCACAAAGTATCCCCCTTGATGGCAAAACCTTGTCAAGGAGTAAACAATCACAAATCATCCCCCTTGACGGTAAAGCCTCGTCAAGGTGTCCCCATGCTTGCTTCTCAGTCACCCCAACGGAGCATGGACTACGGTTATATCTCATAATATCCCTTTTGATGGATGAAACACATCAAGATATCCCCATGCTTGCTTCTCGGTTGCCCCGACGGAGCATGGACTCCGGTTATATCTCATAATATCCCTCTTGATGGATGAAACACATCAAGATATCCCCATGCTTGCTTCTCGGTCGCCCCGACGGAGCATGGACTCCGGTTTCATTTCATCCTTCCCATACCATATCCCTCCCATGTCATGTATGAGATGTAGATGCCATATGCCATGTAATATATATGATCATAGTCATAAAACCCATCTTAAAACCACTACATGATTACCGAAATAAATCAAAGGAAAACCATCACATAATACTTAATCCATGACCAAAATAAATCAATGGTAAGACCATCACATAATACTTAATCCATGACCAAAATGAATCAAAGGAAAAACCATCACATAATACTTAATCTATGACCAAAATAAATCAAAGGAAAAACCATCAAATAATACTTAATCCATGACCAAAATAAATCAAAGGAAAAACCATCACATAATACTTAATCCATGGCTTACAACAAGGTAGGAATCCTACCGAATACCGACTAGCGTCCTTTTTCGTTTTCGTCCATTCCCGAATCCGGTCGCCGATCGCGCACCGTTTGCGATGTCCGGTACCTAATTTATACATTACCAAATCAGTCCATATTTTTAACCATTATTAAACCCCTAATTCATGCCTTAGTGGGGTTCGGCCATACACCATAGCCGAACCCCACTAACTAGGTTTTGTGGGTCCCATTTAATCCATCAACTATTTTAATTACATGAATCTAAAAAATCAGCCCCCTAGGCTTTATTTAACCACACATAAATTTGATACTTAGAGCCCCTAAGTCCATGATCATCTTCCATGGGTTCTTGAATTTGGCCATTAATTACGGTTTTGCCACTACCTTTCCCATGGTTAGACATTCACTTAATTGATCCATAGACTTGGATCCCTTAATGACTCCTTAGCCATGACACAACATCATCAAAAATCAGCCATTACCCCCATGTCGTGGTCCGCACTTTGAATCTGACCATTACTCCCATTTCAAGGCCTATCATCACTCGTTCATAATCTACACCACATTGGGAGAATGCAATTGCATTATAAATACAAGATTTTCATACCACATATTAGTCTTTGCAAGCTAGACCCTTCACACCCTCCTCATAGTGTCGTCATCTCACGAGTTTCATGTGGCAAGTTAACCCATGCATTCCAGTCTCTTTCAAGTACATTGTTTATCTAACATCTCTCAAATGGGCACTTTGTTCATATGAGAACCTCTTATACCCCCTCACAAAGTGTTTACATCATCACCCATTATATGTCATAACACAAATCTCTTCACTTGGGTCATAGCAAATTGTCAAACCATGAGTCATCACCAATAGAAAAGCCATTTCTAAAAACCATTGTACCATCCCCTAAGTATACCCATATATCACATTATCAAACACTCCCCACCCTTTTTATTCACATTTATCTCACTCATAAACATATGCAACATATAACCCACATCAAACGTTCATGCATCTTATCATCATTTGATGCATGTAGTTCATCATTGTACATTTTTACATACTCTTTCCTCACTTAATTAGTATGATCATAACTATTAGTCTTTCCTCATTTCACCACTTCATACACTCAACAATAAGAATTCAATACATGTATATTCACATGCACTCACAATACAAGTATGCTTGTGCAATTTAATATCACATAATATCATCAATAATAACAAAATCCCGTTCAACTTAATTTAAGCATACTCAAGTGCAATGGTTCCCTCATTAAAAAACCAGTTTAAAATTTACTATCATTCTTTCACTCAAAACCTTCAAAATCATTAACCCTTTCCATGGTTTTAAACCTAAAAACCCCATTTCATCACCATAGGATTTAAAAACATTCCATCCATAAAATTATGAATACATTACCATAGGGTTCATCAACACCACCAACATTCCCCATTTATTTTTTTTTCCATTATTTTACATCCATCATCATTCCACATTCAAACCCCTTTTAAAATTTACCAACATTTAATCATTTAAAACCCCAACATCATTAATCATTCTTTCATGATACTAACCTAAAAACTCCATCAAAGATCCTTAATTACCTACATTTAACCATTAAAATCTTCTAAACCCTAAATCATCCTCCATGACTTCCATTCTTTAAAACCCTAATTCATCACTTAATTATCTACCATGGTTCCTTCCAAAATTTCCATACATCCATTGCTTAAATAATTTAAATACATAATGTCCTTAATCCATTTTTTTTTTCTTAATCTATCTCTCCCATGTTTGTATAAAATTTTTAATACATAAAACCCTTAAAGCATCCTTTATTTTTTTCTTAATCCATCTCTTCCACTTTATCCATTTCTCATCTTTCCATTGGATGGATTTGATATCCAAGGCCTATAATAATTTGGCCACCATTAAATCCAAGCAATGGATTTCATAATCTCTTAAACCCTAAAAAGAAATCTAATCTCTTGTTTTAGAAATACTTACAATCCGACGGCTCCTCCGATTTTTCTTCCTCCTCTTGAACTCCTTGACCTTCTTTCTTCTTCTTCTCCTTATTTGATCGGCCAAGATGAGCTTAATCAATGGAAAAACATCATAGCTTGGGTCGGCCAAGATGGGGTGTACTTGAGAGAGTGAGAGGAGGAGATGGTGAGAAAGAAGATACCAACCTTTTATCTTGGAGTGGTGGCCAACACTTGCACCTTTTTTCTTCTCTTCTTCTTCCAAGTTTTTCTTTTTCTTTCTTTACTTGGTGTGGGACGGTGGTGAAGACCAAGAGAGGAAGAGAATGAAATGGGTGAGAATGAAAAGAAAACCATCTTATCCCAAGGCTTGCTTAAACTACACTTCACCCTTAATTTTCCCACCAACTACATAAGATATTTTTTATGCTTTATGCTTTATGCTTTATGCTTTATGGTGGTTGGGATAAACTCCACCAACCAGCGTTTTTGGTTTCTTAAGATGGAAAGGTTTAGTTTTCCATCTTTTGACCTTTTGACCACCTTTTAAATAATTTAATCATTTAATTAATTAGTTAATTACCTTAGGTTAATTAATTCCCACTTAACCTAATTCCATAATTCTACCCATAGTTGATCAAGTCAACCATGGTGGCCGGCCCCACCAATCCTTGGTCCACACGCCACCTCACTTGGTGAGGTGGAGGTGGGTCGCACTCGGCCACGTCACCTTGGCTAATTCATCACTAACTTAGCTAATTTAATTTAATCCATTTCCAACTACTTGGATCACCATTGGGCCCATGGCCCAATTACATTCACCTCCTACCCATTTACCTTCGAGCTTACATCATCTTGATCCATTGGGTCCCAAATGGGTATTGGGCCCAATTTGACCATCCTTGGCCCAATTGACCATCATTGACCCTTTAGGTGAATTTAAATTCAAACCATAGTTCATTGGGCCATACTTGGGCCTTTTTCCATATTTTGATCCATTCACCATTTATTCCATCAAATTTTCAATTTCCACCATTTACAATAAATAATATCCACCTATATATTGATTTACAAATTCCGGGCCATTACAATACAATCCTCTTTTGAAATTTCGTCCCGAAAATTCGAGTGAAGTAGAGGTTCAAAACATCTCATACAAAGAGCTCCGGATAAGCGACTCTATGTAGTGAGTAGGTGTTGCCGTATCAACGTGATCTGCGCTATAGTCTCCTTAGCCAACTCCGGTCCAATCAGGGCAGGCTCACCCGCCTCTGTCCAACACACTGGCGATCTACACGGCCTACCATATAAGGCCTCAAATGGAGCCATCTAGAGGCTTGCCTGGTAACTGTTATTGTAGGAGAACTCCACCAGTGGGAAATGATCATCCCATCCACCCTTGATGTAACACCCCAATTTCTCAATGAAATGGATAATTACGAAAATGCCCTTGGATTGGTAAATTTATTAATTATGATGTTAAATGAGAAAATAGTGGGGCCCATTGCTCAAACTAAGATCCTATGAATATAAAAGTCAAATTATAATGGATGGGTAGTGTACATCAAATTGGGTAAAAAATTCTCAATAAGATGAATATTTACGAAAATGCCACTGGATTGGTAAATTTAATAAATGTGATTGCAAATGAGGAAATGGTGGGGCCCATTGTTCAAATTAAGATCATATGAACATATTATAATGGCCAATTTATCATGAATGGGTAATGAATATCAAATTGGGTCAAAGGATCCAATTGGACCCAATGGGTCATAATGGACTTATTAGACCATTGGGTGAGCCCAAATTTAATGGGGTTAAGCTGAATTGATTGTGAATCAAGTGGAGCAAAAATGGGTAGGCTTGATGCACAAGTGAAAACTATTTAAAAATGGCAAAATCAGCCCATTAATGGGTCATGTTGTCAAAACGGGTCAAGGGACTAATTGGGGACCCAATGGGTCGGGTTGACTAAGTTGACCACGGATGACCGTGTGGGCCCTCAGATGAGCTCAAGTGTGAGTTAGTTCAGCTTGAGTTGGACTGATTTGGAGTGAGTTTTAATTAAGAAAAGAATTGACTCAAATATGGTGCATTAAATGTGTTGAGTTGGAATAAAAAGATCATGAGTCAAGTGAGTCAAGAGGAAGTGGAAAGGAGTTCTAATCTCACACAACTCTTAATCAAACAAATCCTAGCCGTTGGAGTGAAAGGGTGCTTTGGCCAAAGCCAAGGGACACCAAGTAATGGCGTCATGCATCTCATCTCATGAGATGCATGGTTGAAAATGAATGGATGCAACGTTTGGATGAAGGGGTGCCTTGGATGGCACCCAATATCCCATCGTTTTTACCAAGAAGTAATGAGGGAATGGAGGGGTCTTGGGGGCAGAAGTACAAAAGGGAAAGACCACCATTGTTTGCCGATTTTCACATTGAAAATCCAAAGAGGCCCCATCTCTCTCTCTCTCTCTCTCTCTCTCTCCAAACTCGTTTTCTTGGCTGAACCAGCAGAGGTTTTTGTACCAATTGATCAATCATAAACCAGCAAAGGAAGGAAGGCAAAGAAGGATAGGAAGTAAAGAGCAAAGGCAAGAGGAGAAGCTTGGAAAATTTGGTAAGTATTTTTATAGATCTATGTTAAATAAAGAGTTTTAAGTTATGAATTTGGATGACATAATTTGGTCATGTATGGCCGAATTTGTCAAAGGTCTAAACCATGAAAGTATTTGATGATTGGTAGGGCTTTCAAGAGATGGAAATCATATCAATTGTGGAGAGGTTTACGTGTTTTAAATAAAGCTAATTATTTGACAAAAGGGGTCTAACTCACAGGCCATGAGGTTCGGCCAATTGGGATGGCCGAACCCCATGAAATGGTATGACAGCTTTATGAAAGTATTTGATGACTTTGTGAGATAAAAACCATATAAGATTATGGTGTTTTTATGGGAATTAAATGAATATATGTTTTCTGTTTTTGGTTGGTCAATATATGGCTTGAACCATGTATTGTTCATTGTTGAATTAGCATGTTAAAACCATGAGTAATCATGGTGAATATTGAACCAAGTGAACCATAGGGTTCGGCCATGGGTATGGCCAAACCCCATGGACCATGGTATGGGTTAAATGGACTAAGTTTATGGGTAGTATTTGTTATTGCTTCCATGATTTTATAAAGGGTTTAAAATATCCCAATGGAGAACCATTTGGTGATGGATAAAAGGGATTACAAGGTTCGGCCATGTATAGGGCCGAACCCCATAGAAATGACAATGGTTTTGATATGGCTTAGCCTAGTGGCAAAAGCTGTAAATACCGGTGATAATGTAAATATGGATAGAGAAAATTTAAAAGGACATGAAAGAAGGGTTAAACCAAGGTGGTATGGTTCGGCCATGGTGTATGGCCGAACCCTACCAAGACATGTTTAAAGGGTTAAGTATTTAAGAATTGATTAAATGAAAAAGGAGGTTAAATCCTCAGTTGGTGATGTTCGGCCATGGGTATGGCCGAACCCCACAAGATGTTTTGGGTCTTAAATGTGAATGAACATTTAAATGATAGTATGATTTATTTACTGTTACATCACAAGGTGACGGAAGTTGAACGACGTGCGAGTCGTGACCGGGTGACGCTACAGAAAGAACGAACACTGAAGTGAATCTTCAGTAGGTTTCCTACCTACTTGTAACCACAAATAAGATTTGGTTTTATCATGTTTTTATGAGATATGTTGTATTTGATATTATGTTTCAAATGTGGTTTTGAATGATGAGATATGTATTTACAAATGACATACATGTACATTGACATCTCATGCATGGCATGGGGTGATGATTATGGATTACCTTGACTTGAGAGTCCCAATGAAAGAACACTGTGAAACAACTCAATGATGAAGTGTCTTTCCACAGAAAATGAGGTTTACTGTGGATTACCTTATCATGTGAGTCCCAATGAAATAACACTGTGAAACAACTCAATGATGAAGTGTCTTTCCACAGAAAATGAGGATATACTGTGGATTACCTTATCGTGTGAGTCCCAAATGAAAGTGTATTGTGATTTACCTTGACGGTGAGAGTCCCATCAAGTGATGGCTATGTATATGTGTGATGGGGAGGGGCTCATTACATTTGCATACATAGCATTGATTTATCTGTTTTTGATGACCATATGTACTATAATATATGCATGTTTTATACACTAACCATGTGGTAGCCTTAATCGGAAATCCTACTGGGTGCGTTGATCTAACGCCCTAATTCTATCCTAGAGGATAATGCAGGAACAAGGAAGGGGAAAGAGAAGGTTGATGACCAGGAGGGGAGCCAAGCTTAAGCGCTTCAATGATGATTGGGATTTCTATATTACTGTTATATTGAATACATCTTTATGGACATGTAATAGCTAGTATCTTTGCTATGGTTTGAATTATAGTCTTGATGTTGGATATATGAATTAAGTTATTGTGGATAAATGCTAAGTTGAGAATAGTCTAATGAGGATATTATGTTAAAGCAAACTTAACTTGTACTTTGCTATCTGATAATGGAGCAGTCTGAGTATTGATTATAATTCCGCATATTTGACTTATTCCGCAATCAGTTATGTCCATTCCGTAAGTTTTACTTAGTTCCATGTGTGGATTATTTATCATGGGTTTAGTCCATGCACACATGGGTGGCCAGTTAAGGGTCGAACTTGGATAGTCCGGACTTAGCTCGCGTCGTGACGCCGCCCGCTCTCTTCTGATGTTATTCTATTATTATTTAAAAAAAAAGAAATTAGACTCTGATTTCTCAGAGAGGGTGGGGAGTTACACTTGAAATCTAGTATACACGCTCTCAGCATATCTTCCAATATCCGTATTGTCCTCCCCGACTGTCCATCAGTCTGTGGGTGGAATACTGTGTTGGTCAACACGTCGGTCCCCATAACCGACTGCACGCTCTGCCATACTCTGCTAGTGAATCGGCCATCTTTGTCGGACACAATAGTCCGGGTACACCATGTAGTCTGATAATCTTTCGGATGTACCGTCGACCCATATTGCATCGTTGCCTCTTGATGACCTTAGTAGCCCTGTTACAAAGTCCATGGCTACATGTTCCCATTTCCACTCCGGCACTGGTAAGGGTTTGAGTAAACCCGGTGGCTTTCGATGTTCCGCCTTAACCTGCCGACAAGTTAGTACAGCGAGCACAAACTCTGCCACATCTCTCTTGAGTCCATGCCACCACTAGTGTCTTTTAAGATCATGATACATTTTGGTGCTGCCCGGATGGATAGAGAGCCTAGTTTGGTGTGCCTCAACCAACAACTCCCTTCTGCAGCTCTTAGGCACATCCGTCCTGCCTCGGAATACAAGACCCTGTCACGGTCGTAATTCCTATTCCGGTACCACCTTGCCTGTAGATATCTTGGTCCATATCTCCTCCATTTCTGAGTCTATTCGTTGTTCCCGTTCAATCGTGTCAAGTACCTCTTAATTACATCAACATCACTCATATCAACCTATGAGTTTCATTTTTGCAGAATTTACTCTGTCTCATGTTATCTCTTTTCCTCATGAACCCAGTTGCGATCTTATGTAGATTAATGTATTCTATTTCACTTTATCTGCTACCAAGACATTTCCCATACGTACTCATTCAATACGTTCTTTTGTCTACTCTCTGTGTGAGGTAGCCTGCCAGTACGAGCCTATGCTCAAGTCCTTTGCTAATTCCATTTCAACTAGGTTTCTAGCTTCACTCTCCTGGAACTCCATCGGCCAACTACAGAGTCAGCTGATCAGTCTCACTCGGCAGTCGCCCGTAGCTTCCCATTCAAGTTTCACTAGACTCTTAACCTTTCCCTTAGGTCTATCTCTCAAAAGCAATCATACCTTTATTTGTATATAAGTCACTATGTGACTAACACCTTCTGTTCATAACTTCTATGATACCGAGTATCTCTCACACTAACTTTCCTATGATACAAGTCGTAATACGACTAAGACCTTTTCCTTATAACGTGGGACGTAAATCGAAACATGTCCCAATCATTAGGTCTATATGTTATCTATGAGACCAACAGGTCCATCATACTATCGACATGTCTACCATGGTACCGATACTGACATTAATCCAAACCACCACGGGAATCACCATCCGCGGTTATACACATCCATCTCTGGTGCCACTATATCAGTGAGTATCATCTATCCATGATTAATAATTATCCATGAATATAACCCCCCCCTCAAGGTATAATCCATTCATGGGCATAACTAATCCATCCTGGATCATAATTAATCCAGACCCATCATCTATCATGAGATATTTTATCCATAGAAACTACATTCGAATGAGTCGCTGCCTGACTGTGGCAACCATATCAAATCACAAATATACCCCGACCCCTAGCAAGACTTACTGCCATGACTTACTAAGCAGGAGACCCACATCCAACGTGATCATGTCTACCCTGCCCTGCATCCCTTCACCCCAAGGGTGATTCAGTCAAGCTCTAAGGTGGTCGGTCTGAGTCTAACGAAACTAGCACCACCCCCACGGGGTAAAATAGTACCTAACTCTGCGCATCCACGCACGTTAAGTGTGCGAAATAGCCGTGAGAGCAGTCCTCCAGCGCGTAGCATGCGAGGGACCCACTCCTCAACGGTAACCTTATGAGACCTTGTAACGCCCGCCCCATTTTCACCGAAATCAGAGTCTATTTTTTTTTAAATAAAAGTGACAACAGGCGTGGACGTCACGACGCGAGTTAAGTCTGAGCTTCTAAAGCCAAGCCCTTAATTGGCCAACCTCACGCGTGCGCTAAACGAAGTCCACGAGTACGGTTCACGCGTAGGAAGTAAGCTCGTGGAATGTAATTACATGTGGAACATTATAATAGATACTATCCTACCGGTTTTAGATAGAAGGGAATATTCATCATTAAACTACTAAGATAACCCAATGTTCTTAATTATGTCTCAAAATGATAACGTACAGATTATAGTCCAGACCATAGCAAGAAATCCAAGATTATTACAATTCGACAAGCTAAGCTACTTAAGTTTACAACTTTTCCAAAATAAAACTTTGATAAACAAAGTAGCCGCTTTCCCTAAGCTCCTAAGCTTGACTCCCGTCGTGTCCCCCATTTCCTCCGTCTCCTGCGTCATCAGCTAGGGTAGAAGTAGGGCGTTAGACAACACGCCCAGTAGGACTCCAGGTAGGGCTAGCACATGGATTAGTGATAACAAGCATACTGGTAGCAATATAATAAAAAACATATGATGAATGCCATGCCATGGGTGCCTATGTCATGTGTCCCACCCATCATCCACATCATCATAAATGTCATATCCCCCTTGATGGCAAATCCTCGTCAAGGTGTCCCCATGTTTGTTTCTCGGTCGCCCCGACGGAGCATGGACTCCGGTTATAGCACAACACGCTATCCCCATGTCTGTTCTCGGTCGCCCCGACGGAGCATGGACTCCAGTTATGGCCTATCAGGCTATTCCCATGTCTGTTCTCGGTCGCCCCGACGCAGCATGGTCTCCGGTTATAGCACAACAAGCTATCCCCATGTCTGTTCTCGGTCGCCCCGACGGAGCATGGACTTCGGTTCCTTTATTTTCCCGCCCATGCCATGCATGAGATGTAGGTGCATTATGCTATGTAGTATATATATATATATATATATATATCATATTTTTATTATATATAATCCATAGCATTGGAAATGTAAGCCATAGCATTTACAAATAATCCATAGCATTTAATATATAAACCATAGCCTTTAAAATATAATCCATCGCATTAAAATATAATCCATAAAACAAACCATATAATTACCGGAATAAAATACGAAAACCATCACATAAACATAATCCATGGCTTACAAAAAGGTAGGAATCCTACCGAATACCGATAACATCCCCTTTTCAATTTCGTCCGATAATTCCGGTCACCGATCGCGTACCGTTTGCGATGTACTCGATATCTTATTATACATTTTTCCAAGTTAGTCTATATCTCATCCATGATTAAGTCTCTAACTGATCATAAACCTAGGTTCATTAATGCTCTTTAACCATGTTACAAGATTATCATAAATCAGCCTTTAACTTACCCTCTTTTTCCATTGATTAAAACACGTACATAATTCAATCCATAACTGATCCATACACTTAGGTCCATTAATGACTCACCAATCATGTCGTAGGATCATTAAAATTCGTCCCTTTAATTTAAACATAACCCCCATTTATACTATCGAATTAACAGTGACCCCTGAAAATACTCCAAACTGTACATTTCAATTCAGTCGACTGAATCACAGATTCAGTCGGTTAACTTTGAATCAGATTGTCTGTTTGTCTCGCCAGTTCAGTTTCAGTCGACTGAAATACACATTCAGTCGGCTGAAACATAGTTCGTACCCCTTTCAGTCGACTGAATCACAGATTCAGTCGGCTGACTTGGTATCAGATTATCTGTTTGTTCTGCCAGTTTATTTTCAGTCGACTGAATCATAGATTCAGTCGGCTGAACTACCAACCAACCATTTACGTGTTCAACAAGCATCCATTCAGTCGACTGAATCGTCCATTCAGTCGGCTGAAACTTCCAGAACCCTTTTCTTATCCGATAAGTTTGTGTTCACTCGACTGAATCATCAAATTCAGTCGGCTGAAACTCCCAGAAACTCGTTTCTGTTATCAGCCACCATTAGTTCAGTCGACTAAATCCATTATTCAGTCGGCTGAAACTCCCAGAAACCCGTTTCTGGTTCGTCCATTATCAGTTCGGTCGACTGAATCTTTGATTCAGTCGACTAACTATTTTGCCCGTCTTTTCCACTGCACATTTTGCACACCTTTCCTTCATAGTTTCCTTAAATAAAAACATCACATCTTGTTTGGAAATACTTACTAATCCGTGGTTCTCCCGGCTGTCTCTTGCTCCTCTTGTTCCTTAGCCTTTCTCCTTCTTCTTCCTCCTTGACACTCGGCCAATGGTGAGCAAGATGAGATCCCCAAAGTTTGGTTCGGCCAAGGTGTAGTAGGTTGGAGAGGGAAAAAGGAGGAGAGAATGGAAAAATATCTCAAGTCTTGGGTCTTAGGAGTATGGTCGGCCAAGCTTGGATTCTTTTCTTTCCTCTCTTTCTCTTCTTTTCTCTTTGGTGCTTTCTTTGGGGAAAGAGAGGAGGATTGTTTTGGAAGAGATGGAGAGATGGGGAGAGAGAGATCAAAGAAATGAGATGGAAAACTACCTCCCATCTAATCTTGGTCTTGACTCCATCGACCAAGCAATCATGGAGGGGGCTATGGCCTTGCATGCCCCCAATCTTAGGGCCATTGTCCCCTTAGTGGGGGTGGTTGGGATGAGGTGGAACCACCACCCATTCCAACGGTTTTGGTGAGTCAAATGAGATGGAAATCATCTTGACTCACCCCCATTCCTACGAGACTCACTCCCCTCTTGACTCAATTAATTATTTAATTTATTATTTAACTTAGCCCCCTTTAATTTTTTAATTTAATTTCTATTTATTTCCCTTCAATTCCTTCATGAATCCACCCATGGTTGACCAAGTCAACCATGGTGGCCAGCCCCCACCAATTCCTTAGCCAACCTGCCACCTCACTTGATGAGGTGGAGGTGGGCCCCACTTGGTTATACTAGCTTAATCATCTCATCATTACCTTAGGGGGGTTTAATTCCAATTAATTGGGTCACCATTGGGCCCATGGCCCAATTAAATTATTTTCTACTATTTACTTTAGAGTTTGAATCAATTTTGATCCATTGGGTCCCACATGGTTATCGGGCCCACTTTGACCATTATTGACCCTTTAGATGGATACCATCCAATCCATGGTCCATTGGACCATACTTGGGCCTTTGTCCAAATTTTGATCCATTTAACATCCATGACATCAAAATTCCCATTTTTTTCCATTATTAAAATAAATAAATGCCATATATATATATATATATATATATATATATATATATATATATATATATATATATATATATATATTGATTTAAAAATTCAGGCTATTACAGACCTAGTCTCCGTATTTCACATCGAGGTTCCCACAGTTTCATGGCTACTCTAAGCCATACTCAAAAAATCTATACACTTATCTCATCAATATTCGGTGAGGGACGTACATATACCACGTCTCAATAAAAACAAGTGGCCCCGTCACATACATCTCCATGCCCAAATCCTTGTAAACTCTTAAATTTGAATACTTTATTGAAAATTATTCGAACTTTCATCACATTACAAGGTTTGGTAGGGTTAGCACAAACCCTTTATAACGTACCCACAACCTTTACAAAATCTTTCCCTTTTCCCCGACATTTCCTTACCCTTTCTTATCCTAATCTTCCATAGAAGACCCTGCATCATCACCAAATAATCATACTTAGTTTTGGGGAATTTCTTATGTATAGTACAATGTACTTTGTTTGGGGGAAGTTGCCAAATCATCACTCTTTGTTTTTCTTCGTTTCTTGGGGGGGGGGGGGGGGGGAGGGGAATCTCTAAATTCCTATTGTTTGTTATTCAAATTGGGGATACCGGGAAAATGCATCCTACTTTGCTATATTTGATAAATCTATCACTGTTTCATCAATTCGGGGGGAAAATTTGCTAAGTGAGTATACCTTGTTCTTGGGGGGAAATTTCCTAAGTATCAAATATTGTGTTCTCATTTTTGGGGGAAATAAGCCCTATCTTGCTATGTCTGATATATCTAACTTAGAATGAATTTTTCTTCCCTTGCTATCATTTCTTTTCGTCAAACGTTGTTCTCAGATTGAATGCTTCCGTTTGAGTCAATCGAAGTAAATTAACCCAGCCCCCGTGCAGCGGACTCCAAAGAGTCGGTCGGTTAGGATTCTTAGCTGTCAGTGAGACATACAACTGTCTTAGTCTTACTTCGAGAGATTCATTCTTCTCAGTTCGCTCTGATACCAACTGTAACGCCCGCCCCTTTTCACACTAAAATCAGAGTCTATTTTTTTTTTTTGAAAAGCAGTGTGACAAAGGGCTCGAACGTCATGACGCTGAGGTAAGTCTGAGCTTCTAAAGACCGGTCCCTTAACTGGCCAACCCTACGTGTGCATGGAACGAAGTCCACGGAAAATGGTCCACACGAAGAAAGCAAGCTTGCTGAAAATTAAACTAAGTGCAGGAAAATTATAATAGAGTCTAACCTACAAATTCTTAGATAACAGAGAAGATACATTCATTCAATTGCCAAAATATCCTCAAAATCATAATGTCCAAAATAAAATTAAAAACATAGCAAGTAATCTAAATTATTACATTTCCGACAAGTTAAGCTACTCAAATACATTTTGTTTTCCAAAATAAACTAAGTAAACTAGGTGGCTCGCTTTCCCAAGCTCCTAAGCTTAGTTCCCGTCTTGTCCTTCGTTTTCAGCCATCTCCTGCGTCATCAGCTAGGGTAGAAGTAGGGCGTCAGACAACACGCCTAGTAGGACTCCGAGTAGGGCTAACACATGGATTAGTGATAACAAAGCATATAGATAATATTATAACAAAAAACCGTAAAATGAATGCTATGCCATGGGTGTCTATGTTATGAATCCCACCCATCATCCATACAATATGCTGTCATATCCCCCTTGACGGCAAAACCTCGTCAAGATATAAACAATCACAAATCATCCCCCTTGACGGCAAAACCTCGTCAAGATATAAAACAATCACAAATCATCCCCCTGGACAGCAAAACCTTGTCCAGATATAAACAATCACAAATCATCCCCCTTGACGGCGAAACCTCGTCAAGATATAAAACAATCACAAATCATTCCCCTGGACGGCAAAACCTCGTCCAAATATAAACAATCACAAATCATCCCCCTTGACGGAAAAACCTCGTCAAGATATGACCAATCACAAATTATCCCCCTTGATGGAAGGGCCATCATCAAGGTATCATAATTACATACAACATCCCTAATAAATCAAACACATCACAATATCCCCATGTCTGTTTATCGGTCGCCCCGACGGAGCATGGACTCCGGTTTCATTTCATCCTTCCCCTGTCATATCCCTCCCATGCCATGCATGAGATGTAGATGCCATATGCCATGTAATATATGTAAATCATAGTCATAAAACCCCTCTTAAAACAATCACATGATTACCAAATAAATCAAAGGGAAACCATCACATAATACTTAATCCAAAACCCCTCTTAAAACATTCACATGATTTCCAAAATAAATTAAAGGAAAACATCACATAATACTTAATCCAAAACCCATCTTAAAACATTCACATGATTTCCAAAATAAATTAAAGGGAAACCATCACATAATACTTAATCCATGGCTTACAAAAAGGTTAGAATCCTACCAAATACCGACTAGCGTCATTTTCCGTTTCCGTCCGATAATCCGGTCACCGATACGCGCACCGCTTGCGACGTCCGACACCTTATTACATATGAATAATCAGCCCATATTTTAAATCATATCCATGTCCCTCACATATGTCTTAGTGGGGTTCGGCCATAGTGTATGGCCGAACCCTACTAATTAGGTTTGTGGGTCCCATTTAATCTATCAAATATTTTAATCATATGAGTCTCAAAACCAGCCACCCTAGGCTTCACTTAACCATACATAAGTTCATTACTTAGAGTCCCTAAGTCCATAATCATTTTCCATGGGATTCTTGAATTTGGCCATTAATTACGGTTTTGCCACTACCTCTCCCATGGTTAGACATTTACTTAACCATATACATTTCTTTGTCCATAATTGATCCATAGACTTGGATCCCTTAATGACTCCTTAGTCATGACACAACATCATAAAAAATCAGCCACTACCCCCATGTCGGGGTCCGCACTTTAAATCTGGCCATTACTCCCATTTCAAGGCCTATCATCACTCGTTCATAATCTACACTACACATTGGGAGAATGCAATTGCATTATAAATACAAGATTTTCATAAAACATATTAGTCTTTGCAAGCTAGACCCTTCACACCCTCCTCATAGTGTCGTCATCTCACGAGTTTCATGTGACAAGTTAACCCATGCATTCCGGTCTCTTTCAAGTACATTGTTTATCTAACATCTCTCAAATGGGCACTTTGTTCATATGAGAACCTCTTATACCCCATCACAAAGCGTTCACATCATCACCCATTATATGTCATAACACAAATCTCTTCACTTGGGTCATGACAAATTGTCAAGCCACAAGTCATCACCAATATAAAAGCCATTTCTAAAAACCATTGTACCATCCCCTAAGTATACTCATATATCACATTATCAAACACTCCTCACCCTTTTTATCCACATTTATCTCGCTCATAAACATATGCAACATATAACCCACATCAAAAGTTCATGCATCTTATCATCATTTGATGCATGTAGTTCATCATTGTACATTTTTACATACTCTTTCCTCACTTAATTAGTATGATCATAACTATTAGTCTTTCCTCATTTCATCACCTCATACACTCAACAACAAGAATTCAATTCATGTATATTCACATGCACTCACAATAAAAGCATGCTTGTGCAATTTAATATCGCATAATATCATCATTCCTTAATCATATTTAAGTCCATTAACTTAACCACATTCCCATTACAACTATCAACATTAGGTTCACTTTGGTTCATCAACACCACCAATATTCCCCATTTATTTTTCCATTATTTTACACCCACTAAATCCACCATTTCATCACCATAGGGTTCACTTTTATCCACCATTTTTGAGGCCATTGAAATCACCAATATTTCCCATGATTTTTCCTCATTTAAATCCTTTTTAAAAAAAATCACTCACATTCATTCATTTAAAAGCCTAAAATCATTAATCACCCTCCATGTATTCCATTCTTTAAAACCCTAAAAATCATACCTCACTTACCATGGCTTTCCATTTTAAAACCCTTTAAAATTACCCACATTTAATCATTTAAAAACTTAAAACCCTAAATCATTCTCCATGCTTCCATTCTTATAAACCCTAATAAATAAATCAATCATCTACCATGGGGTGTACTTGAGAAAGAGAGGGAGAGGATGGGATGGAAAAATTACCTCAAGCTTTGCTCTTGAAGAGGTGGCCCAAAGTTTGCACTTTTCTTCTCTTCTCTTCTAAGTTTCTTTCTTTTTTTTTCTCTCCCAAGCTTTTCTTCTTCTTTCTATTCTTAGTTTTCTTCCTCTCTTCCTTGGGTGTGTAAGGGACGGTGGTGGAGAGCAAACGAGGGAGACCGTGTAAATGAGAGTGGGAGAGATGGATAGAGTAAGATAAAGATGGGATGAGATGAAAATATCTCATTTGGTGGCTTAAAATACACTCCACCCTTTAATTCCCACCAAACAAGCATGAGATATTTTCTATGCTTTTTTGCTTTATGCTTTATGGTGGTGGTTGAGACAAACCACCACCAAGACCAACTGTTGGTGTGTTTGAAAATAAGATGGCTTTTGGTCTTCAATCTTTGACCACCTTTTTTATTAGCTTAATTAATTAATTAAATTGGAGCATTAGGTTAAGTTAATTAATTTCCACTTTATCTCCTTTAATTCCTTGACTCCTCTCCATTACTTCACCCATGGTTGACCAATTCAACCATGGTGGCCGGCCCCACCAATCCTTGGTCCACACGCCACCTCACTTGGTGAGGTGGAGGTGGGTCCCATTGGCCATATCACTTTGGTCTAATTAAAATTAACTTAGGTGATTTAATTAAACCCCTTTCAATTACTTGGATCACCATTGGGCCCATGGCCCAATTAAATTCACCCTTACCCATTTACCTTAGAGCTTACATTATCTTGACCCATTGGGTCCCAAATGGGTATTGGGCCCAATTTGACCATCCTTGGCCCAATTGACCATCATTGACCATTTAAATGATTTTAAATCCAATCCATGGTCCATTGGGCCATACTTGGGCCTTTGTCCATATTTCGATCCACCTAACATTTATTCCATCATGTTTCCCAATTTCCATCATTAAAATAAATAATAGCCACATTTTTATTGATTTAAAAATTCTGGGCTATTACAAACAATGTCTCATAAAAACCATCATGAAAACAAGTGTAAATGTGGTTACAAGTAGGTAGGAAACCTACTTAAAATTCGCTTAAGTATCCGTTCCTTCCAAGTGTCACCCGTTCATGACTAGCGTGCTGTCAAAGAGATCCATCACCTTATTCACATAAACCATGAATCAACTTTAATCCCATACTTCATTTGGATGGGGTTCGGCCTGTACAACATGGCCGAACCTCATCATCTCAGTTTGGTCTCTATTTCCCATTTTTTGTCATTGTTTTAAACTCCCAAAATCAAGTCCCTTGATTTAATAATTCCATCCATTAGAATTAATATACAAAAATATTTATAAGTGGGGTTCGGCCATACACCTTTGCCGAACCTCACTTATTCACTTGGGTCCCCTCTTTCAACTCTTGATGGTTAGCCTTATTCACAAAACTGCCATTGCTACCAATACATAATTATATCATGCTTAAACATTAAAACCACCAATTATTTCCATGAAATTGATTCATAAAACCCATAGCCATGGTCCATGGGGTTCAGCCATACATATGGCCGAACCCTATGGCTTTCACATTTGATTCTCTATGTCATAACTTAGCCATAGTAACCCCATGGTTTGGCCATGAAATGGCTGACCCATGCCTTGTCCAAATGTTCACTTAGAACCCCTTTTTTTAAAACCCTTCATATTGTTCCATGATATTCAAGTTTGAAACCCTTTAATTCAAAAAAAAGTCCATAAATCTCACCATCCTTTCCATCCTTTAAATCCTTATAAAATGGTCCATGGGGTTCGGCCATACCCATGGCCGAACCCAATGGTTCTCTTGGTTCAATGTTTCCCATGATTATTCATGGTTTTGGCATGCTAATTTAACCATGATCAACACATGGTTCAGCCATATATTGGCCGACCCAATATATACACTTTATCCTCATTTCTCAACAAACTCCATTTAAATAACATAACAACTCTCTACCATTGGTATGGTTTTTATCTCTCCAAAAGCCATACCAAAATATCAAACCCATTCATGGGATTCGGCCATCCAAGGCGGCCGAACCCTATGCCCATGATTTGGACCTTTTTAGCTTACATCTTATGTCCATTAAAACATGTACAATCTCCATGGTTTTTGCATGGTTTTTAGCCTTCCAAAACCATCAATCTAACCAAATAATTTCATGGGGTTCGGCCATCCAAGGTGGCCGAACCCAACGATCCATTTTATCATTTTTAAATCACCATTATCCCAAGGTTTAAACCTTGGTGTATTCGGCCATACCCATGGCCCAAAACATGTTCCATTTGTCCCATCTTATTAAACAAAATTCAATGGAAATACTTACCAAATTCCTTTGTTTCTCTTTTGAATAAACATAGAAGTCTTTCTTACTAAAGGTGTCTTTACTATCATTAACACACAATTGAGATATACTAAGTAAATTGTGATTAAGTCGATCAATAAGATATACATCTTTTATAACCCAAGAGGATGGCAAATTAAGTGACCCTTTACCAATTATAGTTGCCATGTTTCCATCACCAAAGATGACAGATCCTCCTTTAAAACTAACCAAATCAGAGATGTAAGAACTGTTTCCAGTCATATGTCATGTGCATCCACTATCCAAGTACCACTTGGATTGCCTTTCCACATTTAAGGTTGTATGAATCATGAAGCTCTTATTATTTGGAGAACAAATAGATGAAGGAGCAATGGTAGAGTTCATCTCTTTTTGATGTGTAATCTGTCTAGGTTTGAAATAGGGTTTCCCATCAAAGAAACTGATCGTTGGATTCCCCAGTCTATCCAGGATGGTTTTGATTTTTCTTGAGATAGAAATTAGATTCAGGATGTTCCCATTTTCCATAATAAGTGCACTATATGTTAGAGAGTATGGACATCGGGTTTTTAACAAATATGCCAGTTTGCCTCGGAGTAACTTCTACGTTTTATAATGCTCTATCCTAGACTTATCTTTGTAAGTCAGATGTTAACAAAGTAATCTAGTTTTCAAGACACCTTTTCATTTCGGCCAACTATTTGTTATCTCTCTTACGAGCTGACAGTGAAACCAAATACATATTTCCATGTTAGGTTCCAATTCACTGTCAAGCTTCCTCTATAGGCTTTTTATTATTTTACCATTTGTTCAACTAAGCCTAGGAATGATCCTCTCTAAGGTGTGGGTACCGCCTAAAGTTATCTATGGCAAAATACTTGTTTTGTGATTTCCATAACAATGAGCTTCAGTCTGGTGGAGCGTGATCTTCAATCTTGATCACCTTAAGTCTTCAAGCTTCTAACAAGTGCTTCTTCTCGAGTCATGGGATTGACAAACTTAGGGACTCGGTAAACTGTGGCACTAACAATCACCCATTTTGTCAATTTCACGACAAAACCTACAAGTTAACCCAATTACAAGCCCACCCTTATTACATCACATTTGAATACAAAAATATTACATTGATTACATGTACATATTCAAATGGACAACAAGACTATGATCTTCCCACATTCTTGTTCAACTTGCTTTATTTCATGTTTACTTGTTCAAGCACATAAACAAGCAACACTAAAAAATCATTAGAGGAGTTAGTCCCAAAACATAAATATGCTTCTATGGACTAAATAAGATTAGCTTTCATTCTCCCCCATACATCAATGATTTCTTAGAAACCAACACTAATGATAGCATATCCAAGCTATCAGTGTTGAGAAGATTTTCTCCCCAGATCTACTAGAATTTTGTAACACCCCGGATTTTCTTTTCATGAATATATATGGAAATTGTCCATTTAAATTGTGACTTAATGGAATTTGAAATTAAATAATGGAGATGGACTTTAGATGAGTAAGGAGTTTGGTCAATTGCCAAATTAAGACCCAACGGGTTATGGATAAGGTTCAATTAGAACAAATGGGTAAGATTAATTTAATTGGGTCAAAATACCCAATTAAGATTCAAGTGTAGGTCCACCTCATCAAGTGAGGTGGCATGTAAATGAAATGGCTAACTGGGACCCTAAATACCATGTGGTTCATGGTTGGCTAAGCCATGGTTGACTTGGTCAACCACGAGTGAGTTCAATAGAGTTGAGTTGATGAATGACTTCAAGTGGAATAAATAATACTTGAGTTGGAAAGTGAATTCACATGAGTTGAGAAATTATTAATGTTGAGTTCAAGTGCTTGAGTTGGAAAATGAGTTCATTTAAGTTGAGTTGAGTTGAATTGAAGTGAGTGGAGTGGGAAGATGGAGCGTTTCCATCTCAAAGGAGGAAACCCAAAAGGCATATCCAAGGTGTACACGTTGGGGCGATGGAGGGTTTCCATCTCATGGTGGAAACCCAAGGGACACACGTTGGAGGTGAATGGATGGCATGGTGAAGACCAAGGGACACCTTGGTTGGTCAATAGTTAACAAATACGGGGGGTTTCCATCTTGAATGCACATGTTGGAAGATGGAGGGGTGTTCCATCTCAAGTGGTGCCTTGGCTAAGCAAAGGGAGACCTTGGGAAGACACCATCATTATGAGGAAGTGGGAGAGTTTTGGTTGTTACAAAGGGGCATAACCCAAGGGACACCACACCTTTGGCTGATTGAATCTCATTGCAACAAAGAGATTGTTCTCTCAAGCTCTCCTTTGGCCGACCCTCTCACAAGACAAAGACAACTTAGAGTTTTCTCCCATTGTTTCCTCCTCTCCCTCTCTCAAACCTCTTCCTTGGCAGAACCATTTCTTGGGGGTTTTCATCTTAGACCCTCTCCCTCTCAAGCAACACACTTTTGCCGAAGATCAGGGAGGAATAATGAAAAGACTAAGGAAGGAGAAGATCGGAGGAGCAAGGCGGAACGTAAGAGATCGAAAGAGTCACGGAATCGGTATGTATGATTTATCAATTAAAGGGAGGTTAAGGGAACATTCCATATAGATTGGAAATGGTTGACCAAAATGTTGGAGGCCATGGATTTAAGATCCATTCAAAGAAAGGCAAAATGAGGTTCGGCCATGTTGAATGGCCGAACCTCATCAAATGATCTAAACATGGGGATGTGGTTTTTAAGAGGAAAAGATGAAACATAGTGTTCAGCCATGTTGCATGGCCGAACCCCATGGAAGTAGGTTATTGATTTTAATGGGTTTTAAAGGATGAAAAGGTTGGATGCATGTTAGTGATTTTAAAGGGTTTTAAAGGATGAAAATGAGAAGATGATGAAGAACCATGGACCATGGGTTCGGCCATGTTGTATGGCTGAACCCATGGAGAAATGTTGATGGATTTTAGGTTTTAAAATGATGGACCTAAGTGTATGATTAGACCCCCATGGAGGGACTTTATTTATGGATCTAATATTTGTAGATGATTTAAGATAGGAGAGGATGAAAATGAGACATCATGGGTTTGGCCATGTTGTATGGCCGAACCCCATGAATCAATTTATGGACATTTTGCGGATCCATGCATGTTTAAGAAATTAAATGCTTAACTATGGAATGTTAGTAGATTGGGTAATCAAAGAATGGACGATGTTGGATCCATTTCGTTTAAAATAAAATAAGGGTTAAAAAGCGGGTCAAAACCAAAGAGTGAGGTTCGGCCATGTTGTCTGGTCGAACCCCACAAGTGAGTTTTGGTGGACAGTGGGTAGTGGACAGTGAACAGTGGACAACGGGTAACCGGTTGATTTTAAAAATGAAATATTTATATCATTTTCCAAATGGTTAAGTTAAATTGGAAGGATGAAGGGAATGGTTTAAATCAATGGGAATAATTAATTTTGTTATTTTATGGAATTAAATGGATCACCAAATTGATGTATGCATATGTGTTAAATGTAATAAGGTAACGGGATTTCACAAACGATGTACGATCGGCTTGATGCGATCGGTGATCTGTTTTTAGACGAAACAAAAGGAACCGATATTTGTACGTTGGTAGGATTCCTACCTTATTGAAAACCATGGAATATGTATATGTGACGATTTTACTTCATGTTTTGATGATTTATTTTGGTATCAAATTATATGTTTCAACTATGGGATTTTAATACTATGATATTTATTATTACATAGCATGTTGGCACTTGCATCTCATGCATGGCATGAGAGGGATCAAATGAGGGGAGTCCATGCTCCACTCGAATTTCCGATAAAGCAACCGTGAGGAAGAATCCACACTGATTCCAGTGGATGTATGATTGAATTGTAACCTGGAGTCCACGCTCCATTTGGATTTCCGATAAATAACCGTGGGGAGGAATCCACATTGATTCCAAGGGTTGTATGATTGAATTGTAGCCGGAGTCCACGCTACGTTCAGGACTACCGACAAGGCATTCGTGGGGATATAATGTGTTTGAAATGTACCGAAGTCCACGCTCAAAGGATGGAACCCAAGGTGCACACGTTGGGAGCCCAAGGGGTGTCTTGATTGAATGCCAAGGGACACCTTGGAAAGACACAACCATTATGAGGGAAGTGAGAAGGTGTGAGGCTGTTACAAAAGGACACCAGTGTAATAACCCGAATTTTTTGATCAATATATAGTGGCATTTTTTATTTTAAATTTGAAGTTTGATGTGATAAAATGCTAAATGGACCAAATTTTGGGACAATGGCCCAAGTGTGGTCCAACGGGCCATGGATTTGATTTATTCATTTAAATGGGTCAATGATGATAAATTTGGGTCAAGGGTGGTCAATTGGGTCAAATAGCCATATGGGACCCAATGGGCCAAGGTAGCTAGGCCCTAAGTAAGTGGATCGGAGGAAATTTAATTGGGCCATGGGCCCAATGGTTACCCAATAGATCATGAATTGAAATTAATTCATTTAATTGGTCAATGGTAAGTAACTCGGTCATGGATAGTCAAATTGGGTCTAATACCCATTTGGGACCCGATGGATCAAATTAATATAAACCCTAAGGTAAATGGGTAAGACAAAAATGAAATTGGGCTATGGACCCAATGGTAATCCAATAAGAAGGATAGATTTAATAAAATTTAAATCACCTAAATTGGTGATTAATTGAACAAGGTAATATGGCCAAATGGGGCCACCTCCACCTCACCAATTGAGGTGGCGTGTGGACCCAAGAGTGGTGGGGCCGACCACCATGGTTGACTTGGTCAGCCATGGGTGGATCTTATAGAGAAAGAATTTAATAAAATTAAATTGAGTGGGAATTAATTAACTTTGACTAAGGATTAAATTAATTAAGCCAATTAATCTAAACCAAAGGTTAGTCAAATGGTCAAAACCATTCCAATAAACACAAACCACTTAAAGAAATACAAATTTAAACCATGGGCTAAGGATGGTGGTTTTATCCCAACCACCACCATTAATGCCATGTTGGTTGGTAGGAAGAATTAATGTGGATTGTGACCTAAGTAACCAAAAGATGAGATTTCATCTCATTCTCATCTAACCCATCTCACTCCCTCTCTTCCACTCCCAAAAACCATCCCTCCATGTACCAAGAGAAGAAAAGAAGAAAATTTAGAAGAGAAGAAGAAGAGAAGGAAAGAAAGATTTAAGCTTAGCCAAACCATTAGACATTTTTTTTTTTTATTATTCCCTCCTCCCCTCTCTCTCCCTCTCTCAAGCAAACTCACTCAATATTGGCCGATCCTAAGCTTGGAGGGCCTCACCATTTGATCAAGCTCATCTTGACCATACATCAAGGAGAAGAAGAGAAGAGAAGGCTAAGGAGAGCAAGAGGAGAAGCAAAGAGAGACCGGAGGAGTCGTCGGGTGGTAAGATTTTCTTAAAACAAGAGTTTATTTTTTTTAGGATATGGAATCCATTTCTTAGACTAAATATGGCCAAAAAACGTTGTGGGCCATGGATCTAAGATCCATCAAATGGTAGGATAAGAAATGGATAAAATGGAGGAATGGAATTTTTAAGTCTTTATTAAGCATAGAGAATTTGGATTTTTAATGGATTGATGGGCCATAGGGTTCGGTCATGTAGCATGGCCGAACCCCATGGTAAATGATGGATGAATTGTAATTAGGGTTTGAGGATTAAAATTAGGGAAGGGTAATCTATGATTTTGAGATGCTAACAAGTAAACATTAGTGATTTTTAAGGGGATTCTAGATGAGAAAACCATGGAAGATATAAATGATTTCAAATGGCCTCAAAAATGATGGAGGCATGACATTTTTAGAAAAATCATGAACTATAGGGTTCGGCCATGCAATGTGGCCGAACCCCATGGTTAGTGATTGTAAATTTTAGAGTTTTTATAAGAATGGAAGTATGGAGAATGGTTAATAAAAAAAATTAGGTTTCAAATGGTTAAAAATGGGTGATTTTAAAGGATTGTTAAAATGGGAAAATCATGGGAAATGCGCATGATTATTATGGCTTCTAAAATGACATGGAGGAGATAAACCATGAACCATGGGTTCGGCCATGGTGTATGGCCGAACCTATGGTGATGAATAATTATTTTAATGAGAGTGAAGAGATAGAAGATGATGGAGGAAAAGATAGTTTTAAATGGATTACAAAGTGTATGATATAAGTTTTAAAGGGACCAAATGAATGATGTTATTGATTTTAAAAGGTACCTTTTTAGCAAAGAAAAATCATGGACAAAAATTGAGGAAACATTGGTCCTAATGACACTAATAAAAATGAGCCATGAACCACGGGTTCGGCCATGGTGTATGGCCGAACCCTATGGTGGTGATTTGTGATTTTAATGAATAGAAAACGATGGAGAAGAATGATAAAAATTTAAATGGATTTATGGGACTATGTGATGTTTTAAATGGGATGAGAAATGAGGTTTTAAATGAAGGATTTAAATTCATTAGAGATAGGATTAAAGGGGGTAAAATGAACCCAAGAAAATGAAAATTAGGTATCATAGGTTCGGCCATGGTGTATGGCTGAACCCATGGCCCCTTTTTGTGGGCCACATTTTGGGCCAAATATGGGATTAAATGTTTTTCAAAATTAATAAAATAGGTGGCTGATTTTATGATGCTAGGTCATGATTAATGAATCACTAATGGATCTAAGTATGAATGAATTTTGGACTTAGAATGTACATAAATGAATGGATGATTAACCATAGAAGAGAGAGTGACAAAATGGTAATTATTAGCCACCTTGAGGAACCATGGGTTTCGGCCATATACTATGGCCGAACCCTATGTATGTTAGACATAAAAATTGGATACATTGCGAATGATTATATGAAACGGATAGATGCTGCGTTTTAGGCTCGCAAATCGGAATATTTAAAATGGCCAAAAATTGGATTTATGGATGTGTTTTAGACCACGGAAAACGAGGCCTAAGTTAGGGGCCGATTTTGGTAAACGGATAACGTAATTAGGAACCTAAGGTTGTAATAAGTTAGGGATTTAATCATGAAATAAAATACGGACTAATTCGGTAAACATGTAATAAGGTATCGGGACGTCGCAAAACGGTGCGCGATCGGCGACCGGTTTATCGAACGGAAACGTAACGGGACGCTAAGCGGTATTTGGTAGGATTCCTACCTCTTTGTAAGCCGTGGATATGTGATGGTTATTTTAATCTATTTTGATGATTATGTAATTTGTATTATGATGGGTTTTTGATTTATGAATTCTATATTCATACGATGGTTTATATTTTTAATGTTATGCATTATATGGCTATATATGATATATATTAAGTTTATGGATTACATATATATTACATAGCATAATGCACTTACATCTCATGCATGGTATGGGCAGGAAAATAATGAAACCGGAGTCCATGCTCAGTCGGGGCGACCGAGAAGCAAACATGGGGATAGCCCGAGGGGCTATAACCGGAGTCCATGCTCCGTCGGGGCGACCGAGAATCAAACATGGGATAGCACGTTATGCTATAACCGGAGTCCATGCTCCGTCGGGGTGATCGAGAAGCAAACATGGGTATACCTTGACTGAGGCTTTGCCGTCAAGGGGGATACGATATTTTTATGATATGGAGGATGGGTGGGACACATGACATAGGCACCCATGGCATGGCATACATCATGTGATTTTACTTTATCATTATATTATTGTCTGTATGCATGTTATCGCTAACCCATGTGCTAGCCCTAATCGGAGTCCTACTGGGCGCGCTGACTAACTCCCTACTTCTACCTTAGCTGATGACGCAGGAGACGGCGGAAACGGTGGACACGCCGAGAGCCAAGCTTAGGAGCTTGGGAAGCGGATATCTAATTTTATTTAAGTTTCATTTTGGAGATGTATTTTAAAGTAGCTTAGCTCGTCGGACTGTATAATTTATATTTCTTACTATGGTTTGGACTATGGACGTCATCATTTTGAGACATAACTATGAACATAGGAGTATTTTGGTAATTTAATGTTGTATCTTCCCTTCTATCTAATAACCGGTATGATAAACTCTATTATCATGTTCCGCATTCAGTTAGTTTCCGCGACCTTACTTTCTACGCGTGAACCGTCCTCGTGGACTTAGTTCCGCGCACGCGTGGGGTTGGCTAGTTAAGGGTCGGGCTTTAGAAGCTCGGACTTAACTCGCGTTGTGACGTCCGCGCCCTCTCTCACTCTACATTTCAAAAAAAAAAAAATAGACTCTGATTTTCGAAAAGTGAATGAAAAAGGGGCGGGCGTTACAACCAGCCCAAGGGGCACACCCCACCCTTTGGCAGAATTTTCATCTTGAGATCAAGGAAATTTTCATCTCCTCTTCTTCGTCCTCTCTCTCTCTCTCAACTACACCTTTGGCCTATCCTCTCTCCATTGAGAGCAAAGAGATTCCATCTTCTCTTCTCTCTCCCTCTCCCATTTTCGTTGTTAAACTTTGAGAAGGTTGCTGAAGAACCAAGAAAGATTAAGGAAGGAGTTCAGATTAAAAGAAACGAAGGAAAAGGGAGAAAAAGGTATGTTAATGTTTATTTAGATGGGAATGTGATTAACGGTGGCCGAATCCATGGGCTCCAAGAGTGGTTTGAATAAATGGTCAAAATAATTATATGATCATGGAAGTGGGAACCCATTCATGGATTGATCAATGGGTTGAAATAAGAAGGGAAGGTGATATTTGAATCTAGATTATAAATCAAGATTGAAAGAATTATGGGAAAAGACCCTAACTTTGGTTAATGAGTAGTGTACATCAACTGATTATATGTATAAATGATTAATACATGTTGAGAAATGATTAAGGAATGAATTTCATGAAGAAAGGATTTACAAAATAATCAAATAGAGAAGACTAAACATGGGTTGTACTGTCCACGAACATTACATGACGGGTAACGGAAGGTAATCTGCTGGGTTCAGTCGACTGAATCCTTGATTCAGTCGACTGAATTTAAAAGTGAAATTTTAATTAATGTTTCTAGAAACTTTAGTTTAACTGGAAAGATGTAGGTGATGATGGAAATTAAATAGATCATCAAATTGATTTATAAATGTGATAAATATAATAAGGAAAAGGAAGATTCGCAAAGGGTTACGATTTGGTTTTGACGTGATCGCTGAACGTGATCTTCACAAAACAACAAGGATTATATTACTGGACATTGGTGGGATTCCTACCTTGTTGAGATGCATATGGATCTTATATGTTATTGATTTTGATTTCAATACAATATTTATTTTGGTAAATCAAATGGTGAAAGTTTTATGAACTGAATTTCAATATGATTTGATATGAAATGGCATTTCTACATTCATGATCTCATGGATGGCATGGGAGGGAATATGAGGGAGAAGTCCATGCTCCATTCGGTGATTCCGATTAACATACATGGGGAGGAGTCCATGCTCCATTCGGTGACTCCAATTAACATACATGGGGAAGAGTCCACTCTCCATCGAGATTCCGATTAGCAAATGTGGGAGGAGTCCATACTGATTCCTAGTGACAGATGTGAGAGGAGTCCACGCTCCATCATAGTTCCGATTACCATACATGGGAGGAGTCCATACTGAAACCCTAAACCCGACCCTTAACTGTATAATCAATGAGTAGTGACATATGTGGGAGGAGTCCATACTGATTCCTAGTGACAGATGTGAGAGGAGTTCACGCTCCATCGGTGGTTCCGATTAGCATAAGTGGGAGGAGTCCATACTGATTCCTAGTGACATATGTGAGAGAAGTCCATGTTCCATTCGGTGATTCCGAGTAGCATACATGGGGAGGAATCCACGCTCCGTTCGGAAGTTTCCGATCAACATACGTGGGGAGTTATACAGTGACCTGGTGGTACATCACAAAACACTGTGGAAGTAATTGGCCAAAGGAACACTTGATTTGATTTGTATGGTGAAGATATGGAGATTAGGTGGGAAATCATTTGGCATATGACACCCATGACATGACACATACATTGCATGACTTGGATATGATTATCATGCACTGTTTTGGTACTATGATATGTTTACAGTTTTAATATGATATTCTTATTCTGATTTGTATATTGATCCTATGTATATAACCCTACTTGGAATTCCTACTGGGCGCGTCGACTAACGCCTACTTCTACCCTTTAGATGATGGAACAGGGAATGGAAAGGACGGTGGACGTGAAAGAAGCCAAGCTTAGTATAACGTCCCACCCTTTTTCACTCGCCGAAATTAGAGTTAATTTTTTTATTTTTTTTTGAAATAAAAGAGTGAGGGAGAGCGGAACGTCACGACGAGAGTTAAGTCCAAGCTTCCAAAGCCCGGCCCTTAATTGGCCAACCATACATGTGCGTAGAATAAGTCCACGAGAACGGTTCACACGCACTAAGGTTAAGCTTGCGGATTTAAACATAATGCAGAATTATAATAGAGTCTAACCTATCCAATTTTAAATAGCAAGGAAGTCCAACACTTATTGATAATTACCTTAAGTTATAATGTCCAAAATAAAAGTCCAAACCATAGCAAATAGTCTAAGTTATTACAGTCCCAACAAGCTAACTACTCAAATTACATTGTCCATGAATAAACTTAAATAAAATAGATCTAGCTCATCCAAGCTCCTAAGCTTGATTCCGATCGCGTCCTTCTTTCCGTCCATTTCCTGTGCCATCATCTAAGGTAGAAGTAGGACGTTAGACAACGTACCTAGTAGGTACTCCGAGTAGGGTCAACACATGGATTAGTATAAACAAAATCACATAGATATAAATAATGTCAAAACCATGCAAGTCAATGCCATGCCACTGGGTTTTATATGCCATGAGTCCCACCCATCATCCATATCACATCACATAGTATTCCTCTTGATGGATAATCCACATCAAGGTATCCCCACGAATGTCTTATCGGTCGCCTCGAACGGAGCGTGGACTCCGATTACATTTCACATCACATAGTATTCCTCTTGATGGATAATCCACATCAAGGTATCCCCATGAATGCCTTATCGGTCGCCCCAAACGGAGCGTGGACTCTAGTTACATTTCAATCATACATCCATTGGAATCAGTGTGGATTCCTCCCCACAGTTGTTTATCGAATATCCGACTGGAGCGTGGAATCCCCTCCTTTGATCCCTCCTATGCCACTCATGAGATGCAAGTGCAATCATTCTATGTAATAATAAATATCATCGCATTAAAATCCCATCATTAAGACATATCATTTGATACCAAAATAATTCAAGTAAAAACATCACATATACATATTCCATGGTTTTCAATGAGGTAGGAACCCTACCAACGACCAAATATTGTGACCTTGCGTTTTCGTCCAAAAACAGCTCACCGATCGCGTCAAGCGGATCGTACACCAGCTTGTGAAATCCCGTTACCTTATTACATATAAATAAATCAAACCAATGATCAATTTGATTTCCAACCATCCCTACATCATCTTATGTCATTTCCATTTACAACCATAGTCTTTTATCCGGTTAAGTCCCTTAAGAGGTTTCCATCATAACTTAGGACTGAAATATGTCTAAGTCCACAATCACCTATGAGTGGGGTTCGGCCATACAACATCACCGAACCTCATCCCTTTGGTTTTGACCCCTCCTTTAGTCCTTGTTATTTTAACCAATGGTCAACCATTATTCATTCTATTATTTCTTCATTCAACATCCCCATAGTTAATCATTTACTTGATAAACAACCTAGATTCTTAAAGATATGATCTTCATCATACACTTAGGTTCATAAAAAGCTTTTCATGGGGTTCGGCCATACAACATGGCCGAACCCATGGTCCTTTATTTTTTCATCATCTCCCATCTAGGCCATCTTTTCATAGTTAATCACTTCATTTATTTGTACATACTTAGGTCCCAAAATGGTCCATAAATGATTCATGGGGCTCGGCCATGTTCAGGCATACAACATGGCCGAACCAATGATGTCTCATTTTCATCCTCTCCTATAAATCATTTACAAACATTAGACCCATAAACAAAGTCCCTCCATGGGGGTTTAATCATATACTTAGGTCTATCATTTTAAAACCCAAAAATGCATCAACATTTCTTCCATGGGGTTCGGCCATACAACATGGCCGAACCCATGGTCCATTGTTCTTCCTCATTTCCTCATTTTAAATTATCATTTGCAACATTTAAACCCCATTTAAAATCACTAACACACTTCCATGACTTTCATCCTTTAAAACCCATTAACATCACCCACATACTTCCATGGTTTTCATCCTTTAGAACCCATTAACATTACCCACATACTTCTATGGTTTTCATCCTTTAAAATCCATTAGCATTACCCACATACTTCCATAGGGTTCGGCCATACAACATGGCCGAACCCTATGTGTATCACCCCGGATTTTCAAGTTATAAATATTTATGGAAATTGCCCATTTAATTTGTGAATTAATGGATATGGACTTTAGATGGGTAAGGTGTTGGGTCAATTGCCCAATTAGGACCCAACGGATGGTGAATATGGTTTAATTGAATTAAATGGGTGAGATTTATTTAATTGGGTCAAAATTGTTAATTGGGTCAAAATGCCCAATTGGGACCCAATGGGTCGTGGTTGACTTGGTTGACCACCAAGTGAGTTCAAGCTTTTATGTAGGAAATGGAATCAATTAATTGAGTTGATTTTAAGTGAGTTGAATTAAAGAGGTGAGTTGAGTTAAATGAGTTGAATGGAAATTAATGGGACTTTGATCTCAAGTGAGGGGAGTGGGAAGGTGGAGAGATACACCTCATGAGACCAAGTCAAGGCTACACGTTGGAAACATGGGAGTTTCATGTCATAGAATGAAACTCCAAATAGATCATAAATGAGGAGGTGAAAGGTCTTTGGAGGTTACACAAGCCTTGCATGTTGGAACGATGGGGAGGTTTCCATCTCAAGATGGAAACCCAAGGGTCAAACGTTGGGTATGTTTCATCTCATGGATGAAACCCGCAAATGAAACTTTAAGGAGGGAGGTGAAATGGCATGGGAGTTACAAAGGGGTGTCAGCAAGGGACACCACCTTTGGCCTACCCTCATTAATCAAGGAAAGGACTTTTGTTTCAAGTCACTCTCTCAAGCTCTCTCTCTTGGCCAAATCACTCCTCAAGACAAGAACACTTAGAGCATTTTTTTCATCTCTCTCTCCCTCTCTTACTCAAGGCCGATTCCCTCTCAAGACGAAGGGAGAAAACTTGGAGTTGTTATCTTAAATCTTCTCTCTTTCTTCCTCTCTTAAATATGTACCTATTGGCCGAACCACCCCAAGGGATTTCAACAAGATCAATCTCGGCCAAAGTTCAAGAAGAAAGGAAGAAAAGGCTAAGGAAGGAAAGGAGCAAGAAGGAGTGAAAGAAACTGGAGGTGTAACGCCCCGCCCTCTCCGTGAATTTCATAGTCTACTTTTTTTTTTAAAAATAATAATAAAACATCGAAAGAGAGCGGGCGGCGTCACGACGCGAGTTAAGTTCAGACTACCCAAGTCTGAACCTTAACTGGCCACCCATGTGTACATGGAATAGACCATGATTATGGAACACACATGGAACTAACATCAACTTGCGGAATAGTATAAGTTAACTGCGGAATAATATGAAAAGATAGCCAGTACCAGTCTCAAATAATAATTACATAATCAACCATACGTTGTCAATATCCTAAGCAAACCATAGCAAGTAACTACTTTATTACATGTCCATAATAAAGTATCAAATAAACAGCAAATATAAATTAATCCAATCCATCATTCAAGCGCTTAGGCTTGGCTACCCTCCCGGTCATCGACCATCTTTTTCCCTTTACTTGTACCTGCAATCTCCTCTAAGGATAGAATTAGGGCGTTAGATCAACGCGCCCAGTAGGTTCCCGAATTAGGGCTACCACATGTTAGCATATAAAACGTGCATATATATCATATTAAATGATCATTAAAAACAAATAAAACCATGCTATGAAGTATGCACATGCAATGAGCATCCCCCATCATGTACCATGATAGCCATCACTTGACGTGCCTTACACTGTCAAGGTAAATTACAATACAACTTCCATCTCTTCATCATTGACTGATTCATATCACGTATTAGTCCTCCTGGCGGGACTCTCATCGCCTAAGGAGACCAATGTGACTATGATCATCATGTTACTCCTCCTGGCGTGACTTGCACCACCGAGGCAGGACTGTAACCTATAAATTGAAACACTGTAGAACCTCATTCATAATCCCATGTCTATGCATGAGATGCCAATGCCTGTATGCCATTTGTTAATGCATAATATATCATTTTGAAACACATAACATAAAACAAGAGTCTCATAAGAAAACTGGGTAAAACTGTGGTTACAAGTAGGTAGGAAACCTACTGAAGAATCACTTCAGCGTCCGTTCTTTCTTAGGCTTTATCCGGTCACTGCTCGCAGTCGTGCACCGTCACAGAGATCCGTCACCTTATTCACATAAATCATGGATCAACTTTAATCCCTTACTTTATTTGATTCCCATTTTTTTTGAGTCTAAGGCCACAAATACCAACTCATGTTTGTGACCCTTATTTACAAGCATGCCATTGCTACCAATACCTTGATTAAACTCTACAACCTTAACCGTAACCTTAACATGGTTCAGTCATGTTTTGGACGACCAAAACAGCAAACATAATTCCATCTTTAATCACATACACATCCATAAAATGACCCATGAACAGTCCATGGGGTTCGGCCATACTCTAGGCCGAACCCTTATGGTTCTTTGCTCAATAATGTCCTTTGTTTAAATACTAATTGGCTCTACCCCTTAGCCATGTTAAGCCCATAGTTTTTAGCCATCCTATGGACAACACAAAATCAGTAACCATAACACATAAAAATCTCCACCATGTGGTATGGCTTTATCTCTCCAAAACCACACCAACTTATCAACCAATTTTATGGGGTTCGGCCATCCAATGTGGCCGAACTCTATACGCATGTCCAAAATCAGGTTTTACCTTTCAAACAAACATCCAAAAATTAGCCCAATTTCATACGGTTCGGCCATGCTCATTGGCCGAACACCATGACCTTTGGTTTTGAACCTTTAACCCTTTATCTTGGGTCTGAAACCAACACCCAAATCCATGTTTTAACCTCCTTAAAATATGCATTTTAAATCCAACAATAACATCTAATATCAGTCCCAAATCATATGATTTTAATTTCCAAAAACTATCAAAAACAACCACTTGTTTCCATGGGGTTCGGCCATGCTAAGTGGCCGAACCCAATGGTCCATTTCTATCTTCTAATCCACTGATTTTAGACCATATAAACTTCAGTTCCTATGTCATTCAGATCCATGTTTTTAACCATTCTAAAACATGTATTTAAATCTTAAATCAAAACCCAAAACAGTCCACAAAATCCATGGTTTTCATGTTTCAAAACATGAAAACCAAGCCATCTCTTACATGGGGTTCGGCCTTTCATGGTGGCCGAACCCAATGGTCATCTTAATCATTTCTAAACCTCCATTAATCAAGGTTAATCATTGGTGTATTCGGCCATGATCATGGCCCAATCCACACCCTATTTGTTCCATGTTTTTCAACAAAACTCAATGAAATACTTACCAATTTTCCAAGCCTTTCTTCTTGACTTTTGATCCTTGCTTCCTATCTATTATTTCTTCCTTTCTTCCTTAATTCCTTGCTGGTTTAAGCTTGAATATTTGGTACCAAAAGCCTCTGCTGTTCCAGCCGAGAACACCAATTGGAGAGAGGAAGAAGGAGATGGGATTGTAAGGCTTTCACAATGATAAAAATCGGCCACACATGGGTGCTTATTTCTTTTGTATTTCAGCCCCCAAAACCCCTCCACTCCCTCATCAATTCATGCACACAATGATGGGTCTTGGGTGCTATCCAAGGTACCCCTTGGCAGCTACCCATGCAGCCATACAGCTTCCCAAGCAACTCACCTCAAACCCATGAATTTCATTTACCATTCATCATGGAACTCACCCTAAACAAGTCCCCAACGTGTGGGACTTGTTTTGGTGGTTTAAGCTGAGCCAAAGTCTTCCAATTCCCACTTAGCTTACTGAGTTTACAGCCCCTTCAATTTCCCTTTTGACTCACATGAACTCAAGGCTATTTAGATTTCCATCTCAACTCACCCAACTCACATACTTAATGCATTTCATTTAATGCACATGAGTTGACTCATAACTTGATTTAATTCCAACTCACTTCAGTCCCACTCAACTGATTTAACTTGTATTTTAGCTCCCTTGAGGGTCCACACGGTCAACAATATGGGTCCACTTTTAGCTCCTTGACCCATTTTTGACTCCATGACCCAAATATGGAATTTTGGTCATTTGTAAATGGTTTTCACATATGGATCAGGCCTACCCATTTTTCCTCCACTTGATTTCCAATCAAATAGGCTTAACCCCATTTAATTTAAGTTCACAAAACGGTCCAATCATCCATTTTGACCCGATGGGTCCCATTTGGGCCCTTTGACCCATTTAACCATTTTTGACCCAATTGATGAAAATTACCCAACCAATCAAACTTAACATTCATAATGTGCTCATATGATTTTAATTTGAGCAATGGGCCCCACTATTTCCTTACTTATCATCACAAAATAATTAATTTAACAACTCATGGGCATTTTAGTAATTTTCCACTTCATTGAGAAATTGGGGTGTTACAATATAACCCTCTTTTTAAAATTTTTGTCCCGAAAATCGAGTGAAGTAGGGTTCTCAAATTAAATTACACAAATAATTCGGGGTGAGCTGTTCTCATCTCTGATTCAAGTTCCCATGTGGCCTCTTCATCACCATGACGGTCCCATACCACCTTTACGAACCGAATCGCTCTGTTTCGCAACACCCTTTGTTCGGTCTCCACTATCCTGATCGACTTCTCGACGTATGTCACGTTGCTTTGTATTTCAATATCTTGAACATTTAAAACATGGGACGGATCCGGATTGTATTTCCTTAGCATCGACACGTGGAGCACATCCTGTAGAGCTGCTATTTGTGTTGGGAGTGCTATCTGATAAGTCACCTCCCCCACTCTTCTCATGATGGAAAACGGTCCCACATATCTTGGCGACAGTTTTCCTATCTTGCCAAACCTCATGTGCCCTTTTCGTGGCGAGACCTTTAGAAATACGAAGTCTCCCACTTCAAATTCCAGAAACCGTCTCCTTTTATTAGCATAACTTTTCTGCCGACTCTGTGCAGTCAGTAAGTGTTGACGTATCAACTTTAATTGCGCAGTAGTCTCCGCGACTAGTTCTGGTCCGATCAATGCAGGCTCTCCAGCCTCTGTCCAACATACCGGCGACCTACACGGTCTACCATATAAAGCCTCATAAGGAGCCATTTGAAGGCTTGCCTGATAGCTGTTATTATAAGAGAACTCCACCAGTGGTAAGTGGTCCTCCCATCCTCCTTTGAAATCCAACATACATGCTCTCAGCATGTCTTCCAAAGTTTGTATCGTCCTCTCTGACTGTCCATCAGTCTGTGGATGGAAAGAGGTGCTAGTCAATAAGTCGGTCTCCATGGCTGACTGCATGCTTTGCCATACCCTGCCGGTAAAACGGCCATCTCTGTCCGATACTATCGTTCGAGGAATGCCATGTAGTCGAATGATTTCTTTAATATACCGCCGACCCAACGCTTCAGACGAATCCGTCATCTTGATAGGAATGAAATGTGCGGATTTTGGTCAGTCGGTCGACGACAACCCATATAGCGTCATTGCCCTTTGAAGACCTTGGCAACCCCGATACAAAGTCCATGGAAATGTGTTCCCATTTCCATTCTGGCACTGCTAAGGGTTTGAGCAACCCTGGTGGCTTTTGGTGTTCAGTCTTAACTTGTTGACAAGTTAGGCAATGTGCCACGAATTCTGCCACATCCCTTTTCAGTCCATGCCACCAATAATGCCTCTTTAAATCATGGTACATTTTGGTGCTGCTCGAATGGATAGAGAGCTTGGATTGATGTGCCTCAATCAGTAGCTCTTTCCTGCAACTCTTTGGCACATATGTTCTTCCCTGCAATACAAGACCCAGTCCTGGTCGTAATTCCCATTCCGGTACAACGGTGCCAGTAGACATCTTGGACAAAATGTCCTCCACTTCCGGATCTGTTCTTTGTTCTTGTTCAATCTTGGTGACTATATTGGACCGTATGATCAAATTATACATACTTCCACGGTTGTTGATATGAAGATTGAACTCTCGAATGGTGTGCAACATCTCCCATTCCATTCTGATCAAGCATGCGACCGATGCATGAGATAGGCGGCTAAGAGCATCCGCTACCTTGTTCGCCTTGCCTGGATGGTATCGAAGCTCGAATTCATAATCCGCCAGATACTCCATCCATCTATGCTACCTTAGATTGAGCTCCTTCTGATCAAATAAATATTTTAAACTCTTGTGATCATAAAATACCTCAAATTTTTCGCCGTACAGGTAGTGTCTCCAGCTTTTGAGAGCGAAGAACACTGCAGCTAGCTCCAGGTCATGTGTGGGATAAAGACGTTCATGTATTTTTAACTGTCTTGACCCATATGCCACCACATGTTGACCTTGCATAAGTGAGCACCCTAGTCCTTCTCCTTAAGCATCGCATTGTACTTCATGACCTTTGCCCTTTTCCGGCAAAATTAAAATAGGAGCTCTTGTAAGTTTTTCTTTCAGCATTTTAAATCTCCGGTTACACTGATCTGTCCACTCATACTTGACTCCTTTCTGAGTAAGTCGAGTCAGCGGAGGACGCTATCTTGGAAAAGTCCATGATAAATTTCCGATAATAACCCGCCAATCCTAAGAAACTGCGGATCTCGGTCACATTCTTTGGCGCTTTCCATTCACTTACTGCCGCCACTTTTGCTGGATCCACGGCTATACCGTTTTCGGTTATGACATGTCCCAAGAAATTGACCTTGGATAACCAGAATTCACATTTACTGGCCTTGGCATACAGCTTATTCTGCCTCAACGTATTCAAGACTATACGTAAATGCTCTGCATGTTCCTCCTGACTCTTAGAATAGATCAGGATATCATCAATGAATACAATTATAAATTGATCTAAATAGGGACGGAAGATTCTGTTCATTAAATCCATGAACACAGCCGGCGCATTTGTGAGTCCAAATGGCATGACCATGAACTCGAACAGTCCATACCGCGTCCGAAAAACTGTCTTTTCTATGTCTTCCTCCCTAACTCGGATTTGATGATAACCACACATCAAATCTATCTTTGAAAAATCGCTTGAACCCCTCAATTGATCAAATAAATCATTGATCCTGGGTAGAGGGTACTTGTTCCAGACTTTTAGCTGACTTCAGCTTCCGGTACTCCACGCACATCCGTAGTGAACCGTCCTTCTTCTTCACAAACAACACTGGTGCTCCCCATGATGATGTACTGTTCCGGATGCAACCCAGCCTAAGCAGTTCGTCAATCTGCTTCTTTAGTTCTGACATTTCTGCTGGTGCCATCCGATAGTGTGGTAACGACACTGGTGCTGTGCCAAGGGTACCGCCTGATCTCGAAGTTACTCTCCCTCATAGGTGGTAAACCAGGGAGTTCCTTTGGGAATACATCCATAAATTCTTGTACAATTTCCGGAAGTTCAATAACTAGAGCCTTGTTTATGGTGATTTTATTCAATACCACATGGTTTAATCCTTCCTGCAATCCACTTTGTTTATCTGTACGGACTACGTATTGCTTGCCTTCGGGTGACTTAAATGTCACTCTTCGACCATAACAGTCGATGTTGGCATGAAACTTCGCCAACCAATCCATACCGAATATAATATCATATTCAGACATGTCCAGCACTAGACAATTGAATTCAAATCTAAATCCAGCTAATTCGGTGTTAACCACTGTATATATAAGTCCCAATGCCGAATCTCCGACAGGGGATACAATAGTAAGTGCTGTAGCTAATCTTTGAACTAATGTACCAGTAGAAGTAATAAACGACGCAGCTATAAAGGAGTGTGATGCTCCGGAATCAAATAGTGCATATGCATATGAGCTACTCACTACCGCCATACCTTGTATCACAGGATGATCCTCTTCCTCTTCCTCTGGAGAAGTTAGTGTAAATAATCGTCCCGCTCCAGCAGGGTTAGACCTTCGACCTCCCCGGCCTTGCATTTTGCCTCCTCTGGAGTTTTGTCGGTCTAGCTGGCGGACGAGATGATCCTCTGGAGTATGAGAGCCTGTTTAGCTTTGGGCAGTCCTTTTTGTAGTGACTGGTTGATCACAATGAAAGCAGGTGTTCATTCCTCGAGAAGCTTGTGTAACTGCCACAGATTGAGTGGGCTGGTTGGGGCGAAAACCCCCACTTGATCCAACAGACGGCGAAGGTCTGCCAAAGTTCGATCTGAACCTCTTGCTGGGTTGGTACGCACCCCTCCCACTCGGAGCTCGGCGGTTGTCCACTTTTACAAATTCCGCCATCTCTTGTTCCACAATGCTTGCCCGGCTGACCACTTCTGCCAGCGTGGCTGCTTTGAACACAGGTTACCCTGGTCCTTATGTTTGGCCGTAACCCACGCTCGAACTTGCGAGCCTTTCGATATTCCAGTGTCCACAATATAGTATGCATAGATTGACAAGCTGAGGAATTCTTGGTGATACTCAGCCACCGTCATTGAACCTTGTACTAAGGTCATAAAACCCTGAATTTGACGTTCTCTTTCTTCCTCCCGAAAGTAGCGCTCTAAGAATGTCGCTGAGAATTGCTCCCAGGTCATAGCAACTCTTTCTCTTCTAGGCACAAGTTCCTGCTATTTCTCCACCACCTTCCACCATTTGGCAGCGTCATCTACCAGCTGTGATGTGGCCAATAGTATTTATGAGCATGACTCTTGATGTTCAAAAGAGTCAATATGTGAGAAATCTTCTCCAACTAGTTTTCGGCTCCGACAGGCCCTTCTCTACCCTTGAAGTAGGGTGGGCGTTGCTGTTGAAAATCTCTGATCATGTTACGGTCATTATTTTCACTCGTACTTCCTCCTCCGCTCATGTGTTGTTGGAGGACAGATGTTACTACGGCTTGCACCAAGCTGTGCAGTTCAAGAGGCACATAGGGTACAGTCATGGTTACTATTCTCTTCCTCCTCTGGTCGATACGACGTGTAATAGCCCAAATTTTTAAATCAATATATATATATATATATGGCAATTATTTGTTTTAATAATGGAAAAATGGGAACTTTGATGTCATGAATATTAAATGGATCATAATTTGGACAAAGGCCCAAGCGTGGTCCAATGGACCATGGATTTGATGAAATCCATCAAAAGGATCAATGATGGTCAAAGTGGGCCCGATAACCATGTGGGACCCAACGGATCAAATTGATTCGAACTCCAGGGTAAATGGTAAGAAAATAAATATAATTGGGCCATGGGTCCAATGATGACCCAATAAAGGGAATGGATTGAATTGATCACCTAAGTTAATGAGGGAATAATCAAGATGATATAATCAAGTGGGCCCACCTCCACCTCATCAAGTGAGGTGGCACGTGGACCAAGGAAAAAGGTGGGGCCGACCATCATGGTTGACTTGGTCAACCATGGATGAGTCAAAATAGAATTAAAGAGGACCCAAGTAAATAAAGTGGATTTAATTGATGTAAAACACCTAAGTTTAGTCTTGAATAGACTAAGGGGCATAATCAAGTGGGGTCCACCTCCACCTCATTAAGTGAGGTGGCGGTTGGCTAAGAAATTGGTGGGGCCGACCACCATGGTTGACTTGGTCAACCATGGGTGGATTCATAAGGAAGAAATTAAGGAATCTAATGGAATTAAAAATTAAAAAGGGATTACTAACCTAAGTTAAGAAGTAATTTAATTAAGTAGATGGGTCAACTTAGAGTCAATTGAGAAAGTCAAAGGGGACAGTGGCCCTAAGATTGGGGGCATACAAGGCCACCCTCCATGCTTGGTTGGTGGGATCATCATGGAGGAGTGTAAACCAAGCAAGCCAAGACTAGATGGAAAGAGGGGTTTTCCATCTCATTCCTCTCATCTCACTCTCTCCCTCTCCTCTCCAAACCGTCCTCCCTCTTGCAAGACCAAGAATACACTAAGGAAAGAAAATGAAAGAGACTTAGAAGGAAGGGAAGAAGAAGCTAAGAGTTGGCCGGTCACTCCTAAGACCCAAGACTTGTGATATTTTCCCATTCCCTCCTCCGTTTTTCCCTCTCAAAACTGCTACACCTTGGCCGAACCAAACCTTGGTGACCTTACCTTAATCAAGCTCACCATTGGCCGAGTATCAAGGAGGAAGAAAAGGAGAAAGGCTAAGGAGCAAGAGGAGCAAGAGACAACGGGAAAACCAAGGATTGTAAGTATTTCCAAACATGCCGTTATGGCTGTTTTAAGAGAAATCGCGAAGGAATGAAGTACAAAACATGCAATGGAAAGGAACTGACAAAACAGTCAGTCGACTGAATCAGAGATTCAATCGACTGAACTGATAATGGACGAACCAGAAACGAAGTTCTGGGAGTTTCAGCCGACTGAATCAGGGATTCAGTCGACTGAAGTGATAATGGACGAATCAGAAACGAGCTTCTGGGAGTTTCAGCTGACTGAACTAGAGTTTCAGTCGACTGAACTAATGGTGGCTGAAAACAGAAGGAGTTTCTGGGAGTTTCAGCCGACTGAATCTGATGATTCAGTCGACTGAACACAAACGTCTCGGATAAGAAAAGGGTTCTGGAAGTTTCAGCCGACTGAATATATGATTCAGTCGAGTGAAGGAATGCGTATTAAACATGTAAATGGATGGTTGATGGTTCAGCCGACTGAATCTATGATTCAGTCGACTGAAAATAAACTGGCAGAACAAACAGATAATCTGATTCAAAATCAGCCGGCTGAATCTATGATTCAGTCGACTGAAAGGGTATGAACCATGTTTCAGCCGACTGAATGTATATTTCAGTCGACTGAAACTGAACTGGCAAGACAAACAGACGATCTGATTCAAAATCAGCCGGCTGAATCTGTGATTCAGTCGACTGAATTGAAATGTACAGTTTTTGAATATTTTCTAGGACACTACTAATTCGATAAGATAAATGGAGATGATATTAAATTAAAAGGACTGATTTTAATGATCCTATGACATGATTGGTAAGTCATTAATGGATCCAGGTGTATAGATCAGTTATGGATTGAATTATATACGTATTGAAATCAATGGAAAAAGAGGCCAAGATAAGGGCTGATTATAGTAATCTTATAATGTGGTTAAAGATCACTAATGAACATAGGTTTATGATCAGTTTATGATCAGTTAGAGACTTAATCGTGGATAAGATATAGACTAACTTGGGAAATGTATAATAAGGTATTGGCACATCGCAACGGTACGCGAACGGCAACCCAAATTATCGGACGAGAACGAAAAAGGACGTTATCAGTATTTGGTAGGATTCCTACCTTTTTGTGAGCGATGGATATATGATGGTATTTTAAATTATTTTGGTTTGGCTTATGATGGATTTATGATTATGATTTATCTTATGACGAGTTTTAAGTTATGAATCATATGGATTATATTTTAACATTATGCATTATATGGCTATGTATGGTATATCAAAATTATGGTTTATCTATATATACTACATAGCATAATGCACTACATCTCATGCATGGCAGTGGGCAGGAAAAAAAATAAATAAACCGGAGTCCATGCTCCGTTGGGGCGACCGAGAACAGACATGGGGACATTGATATGGTATCACCGGAGTCCATGCTCCGTCGGGGCGACCGAGAACAAACATGGGGACATTGATATGGTATCACCGGAGTCCATGCTCCGTCGGGGCGACCTGAGAACAGACATGGGGACATTGATATGGTATCAACGGAGTCCATGCTCCGTCGGGGCGACCGAGAAGCAAACAGGGGGACACCTTGACGAGGATTTGCCATCAAGGGGGATATGATATTTCATGATGATGTAGACGATGGGTGGGACACATGGCATAGACACCCATGGCATGGCATTCATCATATGGTTTTATTATATTGCTATCAGTATGCTTGTTATTACTAATCCATGTGCTAGTCCTACTCGGAGTCCTACTGGGCGCGTTGACTAACGCCCTACTTCCACCCTAGCTGGTGATACAGGAGACGGAGGAAACAGTGGACGTGACGGGAGTCAGGCTTAGGGGCGTGGGAAAGCGGCTACTTTGTTTATCAAAATTTTATTTTGGAAATGTTGTAACTCAAGTAGCTTAGCTTGTTGAATTGTAATAATTTTGGATTTCTTACTATGGTCTGGATTAAACTCTGTACGTTAATATTTTGAGACATAATCATGAACATGGGGGTAGTTTGGTAATTTAATGTTGTATATTCCCTTCTATCTAAAACTGGTAGGATAATATCTATTATAATGTTCCGCATGTAACTATGTTCCACGAGCTTACTTCCTACGCGTGAACCATACTAGTGGACTTCGTTCCGCGCACGAGTGGGGTTGGCCAGTTAAGGGCCGGGCTTTAGAAGCTAGGACTTAACTCGCGTCGTGACGTCCGCGCCGTTGTCACTGGATTTAATTCAAAAAAAAAAAAATAGACTCTGAAATATAGTGAAAATGGGCGGGCGTTACACGACGAGTCATATTCCTCCTCGTCCCGTTGATACATAGGGTCACTATACCCCTCTTCTCACAGGGAATGTTGTGAGTCTTCCTCATCATGCGATTGTTCATGAACTGATCTCTCTTCGTCATGAACGGACCGCTTCCTCGTCTTGTACTGATGGCACCTTCTCATGTACCACCTTTTTGCGTTGGGGTACCACCTTCCCTTGTGGTGTAATTACAAGCACCTCATCTTTCTTCTTATCGTCCTGACGGGTCCTTCTCTTCGATGCCCCCTCACCCAATCTGATTTGTAAAACTTTTCCTTTTCCTTTCGGATCCTTTACCACCTTTTTCTGTGGCGCCATTTATTCCTAATTCATGGAAACATCATAGACTTTGTTTCCATTATCAACATGAATTAAATGCCATAAATCCTCATACAATCATAAATCACATATTTTATATAAATTCAAACTTCAACTTTGTACAAAGGTGGGTAGGGTGAAACAAAACCCTATGTATAACAAAATATGCACCCTTACAAAATAACCCTCTTTTTAATACCCTCCATATTACTTCCTACCCTAGTCTTCCGTAGAAGACTCCGCATCAAAAGTGAACTTGAAACGGTTATCAGGACACGTCATCGCCGTGTGCCCCAATACCTCACAAGTCGTGCAGGGTATTAATCCAGGTCCTCCGATATATGGACAATTAGTCCTCGCCTCCCCATGCCCATGTAGTCCACAGCACGGGCAGACAATGCCTAGCGGATGAGGACAATACCGGCAGTGGTGCCCATCTTGATTGCACAGTTCACATGTGTCATAGGGATCTATCTCCCCAAGCGACTCCAATATAATAGGTACATCAGCAATGGGATCCTCCAGAAGATGTGCTAGATCATCTTCTCCTTCCTTAGGAGGTTCCACCATCCCAGGCATATCATCCACCGGATCCTCTGGAACAGGTGCTAAGTCCATATCATCCTCCTCAGGAGGATCCCTCCTGAAGGTCCACATTAACTTCCATGCTGACACTGTCGGAAGTTGATACCAAATCTACCAGACAACTAGGTGTCCTTTTATCCCATAACTCAGTGTACTCTTCGTTGCTTGACATATCTGTGCCACATCATTTCAAACACAAACATATTCAACAATAATTCTAAATTAACCACTCTTGGTTTTCTTTTGTTTCTGGGGAAATCTCTACATTCCTGTTGTTTGTTTTTCAGTGTGGGAGTTTCAGGGGAGTACATCATACTTTGCTATGTTTGATATATCCAGTTATGATGACTGTACTTTACTTTGCTATCTTTCATTGTCGTTCTCAGATTGATTGTTCAGTCCAAGTCACTCGAAGTAAATTAATCCGGCCCCCAGTCAGCGGACTCCGAAGAGTCGGTCAGTTGGGATTCTTATCCGTCAGTGAGACATGAAACAGTCTTAATCTTACTTCGATGATTCAACTTCCCGTTTCGCTCTGATACCAACTGTAATGCCCCGCCATCTCCGTGAATTTTATAGTCTAATTTTGGTTTTTAAGTAATAATAAAACATCGAAAGAGAGCGGGCGGCGTCACGACGTGAGTTAAGTTCAGACTACCCAAGTCTGAACCTTAACTGGCCACCCATGTGTACATGGAATAGACCATGATTATGAAACACACATGGAACTAACATCAACTTACGGAATAGTATAAGTTAACTGCGGAATAATATGAAAAGATAGCCAGTACCAGTCTCAAATAATAATTACATAATCAACCATACGTTGTCAATATCCTAAGCAAACCGTAGCAAGTAACTACTTTATTACATGTCCATAATAAAGTATCAAATAAACAACAATTATAAATTAATCCAATCCATCATTCAAGCGCTTAGGCTTGGCTCCCCTCCCGGTCATCGACCTTCTTTTTCCCTTTACTTGTACCTGCAATCTCCTCTGATGATAGAATTAGGGCGTTAGATCAACGCGCCCAGTAGGTTCCCGAATCAGGAATACCACATGTGAGCATATAAAACGTGCCTGTATATCATATTAAATGATCATTAAAAACAAGTAAAACCATGCTATGAAGTATGCACATGCAATGAGCATCCCCCATCATGTACCATGATAGCCATCACTTGACGTGCCTTGCACCGTCAAGGTAAATTACAATACAACTTCCATCTCTTCATCATTGACTGATTCATATCACGTATTAGTCCTCCTGGCGGGACTCTCATCGCCTAAGGAGACCAATGTGACTATGATCATCATGTTACTCCTCCTGGCGTGACTTGTATCACCGAGGCAGGACATAACCTATAAATTGAAACACTGTAGAACCTCATTCATAATCCCATATCTATGCATGAGATGCCAATGCCTGTATGCCATTTGTTAATGCATAATATATCATTTTGAAACACATAACATAAAACAAGAGTCTCATAAGAAAACTGGGTAAAACTGTGGTTACAAGTAGGTAGGAAACCTACTGAAGAATCACTTCAGCAGTCCGTTCTTTCTTAGGCTTTATCCGGTCACTGCTCGCAGTCGTGCACCGTCACAGAGATCCGTCACCTTATTCACATAAATCATGGATCAACTTTAATCCCTTACTTTACTTGATTCCCATTTTTTTTGAGTCTAAGGCCACAAATACCAACTCATGTTTGTGACCCTTATTTACAAACATGCCATTGTTTGATTAAACTCTACAACCTTAACCACAACCTGAACATGGTTCAGTCATGTTTTGGACGACCAAAACAGCAAATATAATTCCATCTTTAATCACATACACATCCATAAAATGACCCATGAACAGTCCATGGAAAATCTATGGTTTACATGTTTTCCGACATGAAAACCGACATTCTTTTACATGGGGTTCGGCCCTCCATGGTGGCCGAACCCAATGGTTATGTTTACTGTTTTTAAACCTCAGATAATTATGTAATAACAGTATATTAAAATCGGGTTTTACCTTTCAAATAAACATCCAAAAATTAGCCCAATTTCATAGGGTTCGGCCATGCTCATTGGCCGAACACCATGACCTTTGGTTTTGAACATTTAACCCTTTATCTTGGGTCTGAAACCAACACCCAAATCCATGTTTTAACCTCCATAAAACGTGTATTCTAAATCCAACAATAACATCTAATATCAGTCCCAAATCATATGGTTTTAATTTCCAAAAACTATCAAAAACAACCATTTGTTTCCATGGGGTTCGACCATGCTAAGTGGCCGAACCCAATGGTCCATTTCCATCTTTTAATCTACTGATTTTAGACCATATAAACTTCAGTCCCTATGTCATTCAGATCCATGTTTTTAACCATTCTAAAACATGTATTTACATCTTAAATCAAAACCCAAAACAGTCCACAAAATCCATGGTTTTCATGTTTCAAAACATGAAAACCAAGCCATCTCTTACATGGGGTTCGGTCTTTCATGGTGGCCGAAGCCAATGGTCATCTTAATCATTTCTAAACCTCCATTAATCAAGGTTAATCATTGGTGTATTCGGCCATGATCATGGCCCAATCCACACCCTATTTGTTCTATGTTTTTCAACAAAACTCAATGAAATACTTACCAATTTTCCAAGCCTTTCTTCTTGACTTTTGATCCTTGCTTCCTATCTTTTATTTCTTCCTTTCTTCCTTAATTCCTTGCTAGTTTAAGCTTGAATATTTGGTACCAAAAGCATCTGTTGTTCCAGCCGAGAACACCAATTGGAGAGTGGAAGAAAGACATGGGATTGTAAGGCTTTCACAATGATAAAAATCGGCCACACATGGGTGCTTATTGCTTTTGTATTTCAGCCCCCAAAACCCCTCCACTCCCTCATCAATTCATGCACACAACGATGGGTTTTGGGTGCTATCCAAGGCACCCCTTGGCAGCTACCCATGCAGCCATACAGCTTCCCAAGCAACTCACCTCAAACCCATGAATTTCATTTACCATTCATCATGGAACTCACCCCAAACAAGTCCCCAACGTGTGGGACTTGTTTTGGTGGTTTAAGCTGAGCCAAAGTCTTCCAATTCCCACTTAGCTCACTGAGTTTACAGTCCCCTTCAATTTCCCTTTTGACTCACTTGAACTCAAGGCTATTTAGATTTCCATCCCAACTCACCCAACTCACATACTTAATGTATTTCATTTAATGCACATGTGATGACTCACTACTTGATTTAATTCCAACTCACTTCAGTCCGACTCAACTGATTTGACTCGTGTTTTAGCTCCCTTGAGGGTTCACACAGTCAACAATAGTCAACTCGACCCGTTGGGTCCACTTTTAGCTCCTTGACCCATTTTTGACTCCATGACCCAAATATGGAATTTTGGTCATTTGTAAATGGTTTTCACATATGGATCAGGCCTACCCATTTTTCCTCCACTTGATTTCCAATCAAATAGACTTAACCCCATTTAATTTAAGTTCACAAAACGGTCAAATCATCCATTTTGACCCGATGGGTCCCATTTGGGCCCTTTGACCCATTTAGCCATTTTTGACCCAAATGATGAAAATTACCCATCCAATCAAGCTTAACATTCATAATATGCTCATATGATTTTAATTTGAGCAATGGGCCCCACTATTTCCTTACTTAACATCACAAAATAATTAATTTAACAACTCAGGGGCATTTTGGTAATTTTCCACTTCATTGAGAAATTGGGGTGTTACAGGAGGAGTCGCGGAATCGGTAAGTCCTTGATAAGATTTCATTGATAAGAAAAGAGGGTCAAGGAGAAGGTTTGAGAGAGAGAGAGGAGGAGAGAATGTAAAAACCCTAAGTGTTGTCCTTGTCTTGTGAGAGAGGTCGGCCAAGCTTGAGAGAGGGAGAGGATTTGAGATAGAAAACTTTAAGTGTTTTCCTTTGTCTTAGAGAGAGGGTCTGTAACACCCGCCCCTTTTCACCGAAAATCAGTCTTTTTTTTTTTTAAGTGATAAAGGGCGCGGACGTCACGACGTGAGTTAAGTCCGAGCTTCTAAAGCCCGGCCCGTAACTGGCCAACCCTACGTGTGTGTGGAACGAAGTCCACGAAAAACGGTTCACACGCAGAAGTAAGCTCGAGGAATACTACCCTAAGTGCGGAAATTACAATAGAGGCTAACCTACAATTTTTTTAGATAGCAGGGAAGATTTCATCATTTAATTACTAAAATTCCATAACATCATATGTCTACAATAAAATCCAAATCATAGCAATAAGTCTAAAATATTACATTTCCGACAAGCTAAACTATACAAATACACATTTCCCAAAATAAACTTAAACAAAATAATTAGTCCGCCTTCCCAAGCTCCTAAGCTTGGCTCCCGTCTCGTCCTTATGCTCCGGCATTTCCTGCGTCATCAGCTAGGGTAGAAGTAGGGCATTAGACCACGCGCCCAGTAGGACTCCGAGTAGGGCTAGCACATGGATTAGTAATAACAGCATGCAGATAATAATATAACAAAAACTGGTAGACAATCATATAATGAAATTATGAAGTGAATGCCATGCCATGGGTGTCTGTGTTATGAATCCCACCCATCATCCCTACCATCATGATGTCATATCCCCCTTGACGGCAAGACCTCGTCAAGGTATCCCCATGCCTGTTCTCGATAGCCCCGACAGAGCATGGACTCCAGTTATAGCCTATCAGGCTCTCCCCATGTCTGTTCTCGGTCGCCCCGATGGAGCATGAACTCCGGTTATAGCCTATCAGGCTATCCCCATGTCTGTTCTCGGTTGCCCCGAAGGAGCATGGACTCCGGTTCCTTTATTTTCCCGCCCATGCCATGCATGAGATGTAATGCATTATGCTATGTAATAAATTTGGGTCATAGCCTTTACATATTACTCATATCACCAACATATAACTCATAGGTTAGCCATATGCCATAAGTACATATAAATCATAATTTCTTAAGCCATCATATAACCAATCATATAATTACTAAAAATAAACCAATAAACCATTCACATAGCACCTAATCCATGGCTTACAAATAGGTAGGAATCCTACCGAATACCGACTCGCGTCCTTTCTCGTTTTCATCTGACAATCCGGCTACGACACGCGTACCGCTTGCGATGTCCAGTACCTTATTACACATTAATAATTAGTCCATATTTTTAACTATTTTCAAGCCCATTAATCATTTCCAAACCCATACGAATAATCGGTCACTATTTAGGTCTTGTGGGTCCCATTTAATCCATTATATATTTTAAGTACATGAGTCTAAAATCAGCCTCCTAGGCTTTATTTAACCCTACATAATGCTACTACTTAGAATCCCTAAACCCATGATCATCTCCCATGGAGTTCTTCATTTTAGCCATTATTTATGATTTTGCCACTACCTCTTCTCTATGGTTAATTTCTCATTCATCACCCTTGCCTAACCTAAGTTCATAATTGATCATAAACCTGGATCTCTAACTTAGGACCATTAATGACCCATTCAACCATGGTACATGACCATTAAAATTAGCCATTTAATTTACTAACTCCATTAACCAAACATACAAATACACATTAATCTTAGGCCTTAATTGATTTACAAAATGGGTCCATTGATGTATTATTACCCATAGCATAGCAATACTAAAAAAAAATTAGGCATTTAAATACTCTAACTCTCATTCATTTCTCCCACACATAATACCAAATTTTAATCCATAATTTTTACCCACAAATGGGTCATGGGTTCGGCCGAACCCATGATATCTTTATCCCATTTTTTTTCTTTGGCCTACTCACACATTTGACTCCATCATAAGCCCTTCCATGAAGGGATTTAATTTGCACCTTTCAACCACCATCTTAAACCACATTAACTTAGCCACATTCCCATTACAACTATCAACATTAGGTCCATCAACACCTCCAACATTTCCCATTATTTTTTCCATTATTCATAACCATTAAATCCACCATTGATCACCATAGAGTTAGGCCATACACCATGGCTGAACCCATGGTTCATGATCCATCATCTTCTATGTCTCATTGAGGCCACAAAAATCATTCACACACTCCTTGATTTTTCCTCATTTAAACGCCTTTAAATTTTCCAACATTTCAATCATTTAGCACTTAAAACCCTAAACCATTCTCCATGCTTCCATTCTTACATACCTTAATTAAATTCATCCACCCTTTTACCATGGGGTTCGGCCATACTACATGGCCGAACCCTATGGTCCATTAATTCCCTCAAAATCCATACATTTCCATGCATAATTAACTTAATTACACAATGTCCTTAGTCCATTTATTTTTTCCTTAACCCTAATTTTCCATTAGGGTTTTGTCCACTTTCCATCCTTCCATTTGATGGATTTAAAATCCAAAGCCTATGATCATTTAGCCACCACCAATTTTTTTAACAAAAATGAATCCCAAATCTTAAACCCAAAAATCCAAAACTCTTGTTTTAGAAAATACTTACAATCCGTCGTCTCCTCCGCTTTTCTTCGCTCCCGTCGGTTTCCTTAGCCTCCTTTCTCCTTCCTCTTGATCTTTGGTCGGCCAAGATGTTTGATCAATGGTGAAAACCTCCAAGCTTAGGATCGGCCAAGGTAGGGTTTGCTTGAGAGAGAGAGAAAAGGAGATGGTGAGAAATAAGATCTCAACCTTTGATCTTGGAGTGGTGGGCCTTTACTTGAATTTTTTTCTTCTCTTCTTAGCTTTCTTTTCTTCTTTCCTCCATGGTTTCTCTTCTTCTTTCTTCTCCTAGTGTGGGACGGCAATGGGAGAGTGAAAGAGATGGAACTAGTAAAATGAGGATGGAACTTGAGAGATGAGATGAAGTCATCTCCTTTTGATTGGTTAAAACAACTTTACATTAACTTCTCCCACCAACCCCACATGAGATATTTCTCATGCTTTTTGACCCAACCACTAGCCAACGTTTTTTTTTTTTTTCTTGTTTACAATCGAGAGTTTATCTTCGCATTTGACCATTTGACCACCCCTTTAACTTAGCTTAATTAACTAATTAATTAGATCATTAGGTTAATTTAATTAATTCCCACTTTAACTTAATTCCATTTACTTAAATCACCTTCATACATCCACCCATGGTTGACCAATTCAACCATGGTGGTCGGCCCCACCAAACCTTGGGTCCACACGCCACCTCACATGGTGAGGTGGAGGTGGGTCCCATTGGACCATATCACCTTGGTCAACTTCAAATTAACTTAGGTGATTTGAACCCATTCAATTCATTCCAATTGGATCACCATTGGGCCCATGACCCAATTACATTTTCATCTTACCCATTTACCTTAATGCTTACATCATCTTGATCCATTGGGCCCCAATTGGGTATTGGGCCCAATTTGACCATCCTTGGCCCAATTGACCACCATTGACCCTTTAAGTAAACTTAAATCCAATCCATAATCCATTGGGCCCTAGTTGGGCCTTTGTCCACATTTTGATCCATTTACTATCTATTCCATCCAATTTCCAATTTCCACCATAAAAAAATAAATAATAACACATATATATTACTTTACAAATTCCGGGCCATTACAATACAATCCTCTTTTAAAATTTTCGTCCCGAAAATTCGAGCGAAGTAGAGGTCTCAAACATCTCATACAAAGAGTTCCGGATGAGCGGCTCTCATCTCTGACTCTAGTTCCCAGGTGGTTTCTTCATTGCCATGTCGTTCCCATACCACCTTGACGAACTGAATGACACGGTTCCGCAGCACCCTTTCCTCGCTCCTGATTATTCTGACCGGCTTCTCCACATATGTCACATCGCTTTGCACATTCGATGTCTTGAACATTCAACACATGTGAAGGATCGGGATTATACCTCCTTAACATGGACACATGGAATACATCATGTAAAGAGGATAACTGTGGAGGAAGTGCTAATTAATAAGCTACTTCCCCCACCCTCTTTGAGATTGAAAACGGCCCCACAAATCTAAGGTGACAGTTTCTCTTTCTTTCCAAACCTCATGTGCCCCTTCCGTGGTGAGACTTTCAAAAACACTAAGTGTCCCACCTCAAACTCGAGGAACCTTCTCCTCTTGTCGGCGTAACTCTTCTGACGAGCTCTGTGCAGTGAGCAGATGTTGCCGTATCAATATTGATCTGCGCCGTGGTCTCTGCAACCAACTCCGGTCCAATTAGCGCAGGCTCACTGGCCTCTGTCCAACACACTGCGATCTACACGGCCTACCATATAAGGCCTTCAAACGGAGCCATTTGAATGCTTGCCTGGTAACTGTTATTGTAAGAGAACTCTACCAATGGCAAGTGATCCTCCCATCCACCCCTGAAATCCAGCATACATGCTCTCAGCATATCCTCCAATATCTGTATTGTCCTCTCTGACTGTCCATCAGTCTGTGGGTGGAATATTGTGCTGGCCAACACATCGATCCCCATAGCTGATTGCATACTCTGTCACACCCTGCTAGTGAACTAGCCATCTCTATCGGACACAATAGTCCGGGGCACGCCATGTAGTCTGATAATATCTCGGATGTACCTTCGACCCAAGGTCTCCGATGAATCAGTCGTTTTGACAGGAAGGAAAAGTACAGACTTAGTTAGCCGGTCCACCACGACCCATATTGCATCGTTGCCTTTGGAGGACCTTGGCAACCCTGTCACAAAGTTCATGGAGATATGCTCCCACTTCCACTCTGGTACAGGTAAGGGTTTGAGTAAACCAAGTGGCTTCTAATGTTCCACCTTAACCCGTTGACAACTTAGGCAGTGAGCAACAAATTCTGCCACATCTCTCTTGAGTCCATGCCACCAATAGTGTCTCTTGAGATCATGATACATTTTGGTACTGCCCGGATGGATAGAGAGCTTGGTTTGGTGTGCCTCAACCAACAACTCTCTTCTGTAACTTCCAAGCACATATGTCCTACCTCGGAACAAAAGACCTTGTCCCGGTTGTAACTCCCATTCCGGTACCACTTCACCGGTAGACATCTTAGTCCATATCTCTGCCACCTCCAGATCTGTCCGTTGTTTTTGCTCAATCTTGGTGACCATGTTGGATCGTATGATCAGATTATAAATACTCCTAGGGTTTCTGATGTACAAGTTGAACTCCCGGATGGTGTTCAGCATGTCCCATTCCATCCTGATCATACTGGCCACTGATGCATGTGACAAGCGGCTGAGGACATCCGCCACTTTATTTGCCTTGCCGGGATGGTACCGAAGTGCGAACTCATAATCAGCCAGATATTCCATCCATCTGCGCTGTCTCATATTGAGTTCCTTTTGATCAAACAAATATTTCAAGGCTTTTGTGATCCGAGAATACCTCAAACTTCTCACCATAAAGGTAGTGTCTCCAGCCTTTAAGAGCGAAGACCACTGCTGCTAGTTCCAGATCATGTGTGGGATAGTGGCGCTCATGAATTTTTAGCTGTCTTGATCCATACGCCACTGCTCGATGATTCTGCATAAGAGAGCATCCCAGTCCCTCTCCAGAAGCATCACAGTACACTTCGTAGCCTCTGCCTTTCTCCGTCAAAACCAGGATAGGAGTGGTTGTAAGCCTATCCTTTAGCTCCTCAAATCTCTGGTTGCACAGATCTGACCACTCAAACTTTACTCCTTTTTGTGTGAGTCGGGTGAGTGGAGATGCAATCTTAGAGAAATCCATGATGAATTTTCTGTAATAACCGGCCAATCCCAGAAAACTGCGGATTTCGGTCACATTCGTCGGCACTTTCCACTCCCTTACTGCCGCTACCTTAGCCAGGTCCATGGCTACACCTTCCTCCGATATGAGATGCCCCAAGAAGTTAACCTTAGATAGCCAGAACTCACACTTGCTGGCTTTGGCATATAATTTGTTCTTCTTCAAGGTGTCCAGGACTATCCGTAGGTGCTTGGCATGTTCCTCCTGACTTTTGGAATAAATCAGGATGTCATCAATAAACACGATCACAAACTGGTCCAAGTAAGGACGGAATATCCTGTTCATCAGCTCCATGAACACAGCCGTGCATTAGTAAGTCCAAACGGCATGACCACATACTCATATAGGCCATACCGTGTCCTGAAGGCTGTCTTCTCTATGTCCTCTTCCTTAACCCGGATTTGATGGTATCCGGACATCAGATCAATCTTGGAGAAGTGAGAGGAATCCTTGAGTTGATCAAACAGATCATCAATCCTGGGTAAAGGGATACTTGTTCCTGACAGTCAGCCGGTTCACCTTCCTATAATCCACACACATCCTAAGGGTACCGTCCTTATTTTTCACAAACAATACCGGGGCTTCCCATGCGGATGTGCTGTTCCGAATAAAACCCAGTCTGAGCAATTCATCAATCTGCTTCTTCAACTCGATCATCTCAGCTGGTGCCATCCTGTAATGGGGCAATGATACTGGAGCAGCACCGGGATACAACTTGACCTCAAAATTTATCTCCCTCCTAGATGGCAAACCAGGGAGCTCTGTTGGAAACACCTCAGCAAAATCTGCTACTACCATCGGAAGTTCAGTCCCTGACGCCTTGTCTAATCAAATGCTGCTCAAGACAAGGTGGTTTAATTCTTCCTGAAATCTTCTAGGAATGCCTTGTCTGTCAGCGTACACCACATGCCGTTTCCCTTCGGGTGACCAAAATATCACCCTACGAAGATGGCAATCAATATAGGCCCAAAATGCAGCCAACCAATCCATGCCAAATATTACATCATACTCATCCATATCTATTACGAAATAGTTGAACTAGAATCTGAATCCAGAAAGTTCAGTGTTCAGTGCCGTGCATATAAGTCCCAAGGACGTGTCTCCGACGGGGGATACAATGGTAAGTGATGTGGACAATTTTTGTATTAAAGTGCCCGTAGCAGATATGAATGTAGCAGATATAAATGAATGAGATGCTCCATAATCAAATAATGCCACAGCATAGGAACTACCAATTACAGCCATACCTTGAATCACCGAGTGATCCACCGCCATTGGAAAAGGTATGGCAAAAAGCCGTCCAGATCCTCCAGGGTTTGTCGTCCGCCCCGCCTGGTTGTGCGCTCTGCCTCCTCGCAACTGAGCTAGCTTAGCTGGAGGGCGGGAAGAACCCCTGAAGTTAGAGGGTCTATTGAGCTGCGGACACTCCCTCTTGATGTGGCCCTATTGGCCACACTGATAACATGCATTCCCACCCCGTGGGACTTGAGTGAATGATGCTGACGGGGAGGGCTGATTCTGGCGAAAGCCCCCTGCAGATCCAGCGGAGGGTGAGGGTCTGTTGAAATTCGGGCAGAACCTCTTGTTGGGTTGAAATGCACCCCGCCCACTCTGCCCTCGGTGGTTGTCAGGCCATGCCAACTCATTCAACTCTCGTTCCGCTATAGTAGCCTTGCTAACCACCCCTGCCAGCGTAGGTTCCTTGAAGATGGTCACTCTAGCCCTAATGCTCGGCCGAAGGCCCCGCTCAAACTTACGGGCCCTCTGGTGCTTAGTATCCACCATTTTGAATGCATAAACGGACAGCCTAAGAAATTCTCTGTGATACTCTGCCACCGTCATATTACCTTGTATCAATGACAGAAAGGCTTGGGTCTGGCTCTCTCTTTCCTCCTCTGCAAAATGCTGCTCTAGAAAAGTGGCTGAGAACCATTCCCATGTCATGGCAGTCTTTTCTCTTTCCGGCACCAGTGATTGTTGCTTTTCCACCACTTCCCACCAATTACCGGCATCATCGATCAGTTGAGATGTAGCCAGTAAAATCCTATCAGCAGGACTGGAAACCTGAAGCAGATTCAAGATCTGAGTGATCTTTTTCAACCAATGATCTGCTCCGACAGCGCCTTCCTTTCCCCTGAAGTAGGGAGGGCGCTGTTGCTGAAAATCTCTCACCATATTCCGTTTGTTGGAGTCGCTGGTTGTCGCATTCCCATCCAAATGCTGTTGTAGGACAGAGGTGACCACTGCTTGCACCAGTTCTTTCAATTCATGAGGCACAGCAGGTAGGTTCACGCTATTTTGTCCCTCCTCTCGATGAGGTGGCTCCACCTCCTCCTCCTGACGAGGTGGTGTTACCTCTTCTTCATGACGGCGTGGTGGCACCTCTTCCTCTACTCGTGGGTTACGACGAGTTATTCTCCTTAGAGTCATTTTCTAAATCATCGAAAAAACACTGCCTTAGTTCCTTCACGAAATTGTCACATTCATATTTTGGGGAAAATTTTCCTAAGTACCAATACTCTCTTCAATTTGGGGAAAGAAATTACCGACTACGCATACCTTATATTTGGGGGGATTTTTCCTAAATACTAAATGTTTTTGTTTCCACTCGGGGGGGAAAGTTGCCAAATATGCACACTTGGTTTTCTTTTGTCTCTGGGGAAAATCTCTAAATTCCTATTGTTTGTTATTCAAATTTGGGGGAAAGTTCCTAAGTATCAACTTACCATGTTCTCATTTCCAGAGAAAACCAACCCTATCTTGCTATGTTTTGATAGATCTATCTTAGAATGAATCTTTCTTCCCTTGCTATCATTCCTCTTTGTCAAAAGTTGTTCTCAAATTGAATACTTCAGTTTGAGTCAATCGAAGTAAATTAATCCGGCCCCCGTGCAACGGGCTCCAAAGAGTCGGTCAGTTGGGATTCTTAGCCGTCAGTGAGACGTGCAACCATTTTAATCTTACTTCGAGAGATTCAACCATCCGAGTTCGCTCTGATACCAACTGTAACACCCGCCCCTTTTCACCGAAAATCAGAGTCTATTTTTTTTTTTTAAGTGACAAAGGGCGCGAACGTCACGACGCGAGTTAAGTCAGAACTTCTAAAGCCAGGCCCTTAACTGGCCAACCCTACGTGTGCGTCGAACGAACTCCAAGAAAAACGGTTCACACGCAGAAGTAAGCTCGAGGAATACTATCCTAAATGCGGAAATTACAATAAAGACTGTAACGTGTGCCCCTTTTCACCGAAATCAGAGTCTATTTTATTTTTTTTGAAGAAGAGTGACAAAGGGCGCAGACGTCACGATGCCAGTTAAGTCCGAGCTTCTAAAGCCCGGCCCTTAACTAGCCAACCCTACGTGTGCATGGAACAAAGTCCACGGAGAACGGTTCACACGTAGAAGTAAGCATCGGGGAACATTTAAACCAAGTGCGGAAAATTATAATAGAGTCTAACCTACAAATTCTTAGATAGCAGGGAAGTTACATTCATTCAATCACCAAACATCCTCAAAATCATAACGTCCAAAGTAATTTCCAAAACATAGCAAGTAATCTAAATTATTACATTTCCGACAAGTTAAGCTACTTCAAATTACATTATCCAAAGTAAACATTAGTAAACTATCTAGCCCATCTTCCCAATCTCCTCAGCTTGGCTCCCGTCTCGTCCTTCGCTTTCGGCATCTCTTGTGTCATCAACTAGGGTAGAAGTAGGGCGTTAGACAACGCGCCCAGTAGGACTCCGAGTAGGGCTAACACATGGATTAGTGATAACAAAGCATATAGATAATATTATAATAAAACCATGCACTTTGGGCAATGTCATGCAATGGGGTGTTCTATATCATGAATCCCACCCATCAATCTCATCATCATTGTACAATGTCCCTTTTTCAACCATACATAGTGTTCCAAGTAAAATCCATACCATCATCGTGCCATGACCCTCTTTATGGAAAAGCCTCATCAAGATGCGATCCACACTAGGCATCCCCCTTGATGGAAGAACCATCATCAAGGTATAACAATAAATACAACATCCCCCTTGATGGAAAACCATCATCAAGGTATCATAATTACAAAGGTCCCCCTTGATGGCAAAACCTCATCAAGGTATAATAATACATATATGAAATATCCCCATGCTTGTTTATCAGTCGCCCCGACAGAGCATGGACTCCGGTTTCATTTCATCCTTCCCTTGTCATATCCCTCCCATGCCATGCATGAGATATAGATGCCATATGCCATGTAATATATGTAACTCATAGTCATAAAACCCATCTTAGAAACAATGCCATGATTATCAAAATAAATCAAAGGAAACCCATCACATAATCCCAAAATCCAAAACCCATCTTAAAAACAACCACATGATTACCAAAATAAATTAGAGGAAAACATCACATGATACTAAATCCAAAACCCATCTTAAAACAAACCATATAATTTCCAAACTAATTCAAAGAAACCATCACTCAATCCATGGCTTACAAAAAGGTAGGAATCCTACCAAATACCGACTAGCGTTCTTTCTTTCGTTTCCGCCGATCCGCGTACCGCTTGCGATGTCTGGTACCTTATTACATATTAACAATTAGTCCATGTTTTAACCATTTCTAAGCCCATACATCATGTCTTAGTGGGTTTTCCTAATTTTGGCCAATATTTACGGTTTTGCCATTACCCTTCCATGGATAATTCATTCCCTCTTCTATATACATTATAGTCTATAATTGATCCATAACTTAGACCCATTAATGATCCATTACTTAGGTCCGTTAATGATCCAGCAACCATATCATGTGATCATAAAATTAGTCCTTTTATTAACCTAACCCTTATTCCTTTAAACCCATACAAAACCCCATACTTAACCCTTTAAATGGTTAATGGATCATGGGTTCAAAATACCCAATTCATCAAATCTTTCCATGGGGTTTACATTATGCATTTAACCCACAATGAGTCCATTATCCGCTCATTCCCTTTATTCATAATTGATCCATACACTCACCAATCATGAGATACAACCATATCTTAACCTAATCCCCATTAGCTAAAGCATATCCATAGACTTTAATCTTAGCCTATCCATTGGTTCACAAAAATGGGTCCATTGATGTCTCATTAACCATGACATAAGAACATTAGCAATTAACCATTTAATTAACCTAACCTCCATTTATTTAAAACATAAATATATAACCCCATACTTAGACCATTAAGTGGCTCATAACAATGGGTCATGGGTTCATTAAAAATCAGCCCTTCAACTTAACCAAATCCCCATTTTTTCCTTGGTCCTTGGTTACACTTTAGATTCATCACAAATCCCTCCATTGAGAGAACCTAAACCATACATTTAATTCATCATTCTTTAATCACATTTAAGTCCATTAACTTAGCCACATTCCCATTACAACTATCAACATTAGGTTTACACTGGTCCACCAACACCACCAACATTCCCCATTTTTTTTTATTTTTTTTTCATTCTTTTACATCCATCATCATTCCACATCTTCCATCCTTCCAAACCCATTTAAATTCACAACACAATAACCTAGGGTTCGGCCATACTCCATGGCCGAACCCATGGTTCATGCTTCATTCCCATCTATGCCTTTCAAGGCCATAAAACCCCTTTGCATTTTCATGAATTTTCCTTATTTAAAATCCTTTTAAAAATTACTATATTTAATCATTTAAAATCTTAAAACCCTAACTCATCCTCCATAGCTTCCATTCTTATAAACCCTAAGAATTAAATCAACCACCTACCATGCTTAAGTACATTTTTAATACATAAAATCTTTAATGCATCCTTCAAAAATCCACATATACCCATGTTTAATTAATTTAATTACATAATGTCCTTAATCCATTTATTTTCCTTAACCTAATTTTTCTTTCCATTTTGTCTATTTATTCATCCTTCCATGAAATGGATTTGAGATCCAAGGCCATGATGTTTTGGCCACCTCTAAATCCAAAAAAAATGGATTTCATATCCTCTTAAAACCTAAGAAAAATTTAATCTCTTGTTAAGAAAAATACTTACGATCCGACGCCTCCTCCGACTTTCGTTACTCCCGTCGGCTTCCTTAACCTTCTTTCTTCTCCTTCTCCTTTGTTGGTTGGCTAAAATGCTTGATCAATGGTGAAAACGCCCAAGCTTGGGTTCGGCCATGTTAGGGTTTGATTTGAGAGAGAAGGGAGAAGATGGTGGAAAGAATTAACCCAAAGTCTTGGTTTTGCACTTTTCCTCTCTTTTCTTTTCTTCTTCTCTTCCTTTCTTAATTTTCTTCTTCTCTTTTTCCTTAGAGATGAGGGACGGCCATGAGAGAGTGAAAGAGAGAAAGAGAATGAAATGAGTTAGATGGAAAGAGATAAGGCAAAGAGATAAGATTATGTCCTTTGCAAATGTAACTTACACTCCACCTTAACTCCTCCCACCAACAAACCTAAGATATTTATCATGCTTTATGCTTTATGACCCAACCACCATCAAGTCCCAACGTTTTTGGTGTTTGAAGATAGGATTGTTTTGGTCTCCCCTCTTTTGACTCCTTTGACCATGATTAGATTAGTTTAGTTAATTTAATTAATTTAGTCATTAGGTTAAGTTAATTAATTCCCACCTAATTTAATTCCATTAAATTCCCTCTATCAAATCCACCCATGGTTGACCAAGTCAACTATGGTGGCCGGCCCCACCAATACTTGGTCCACACGCGACCTCACTTGGTGAGGTGGAGGTGGGTCCCATTGTACCATGTCACCTTGGTCAATTTATCACTAACTTAGGTGATTTAAATTTCATCAAGCCCATTCCCACTAGTTGTATCACCATTGGGCCCATGGCCCAATTACATTTTCATCTTACCCATTTACCTTAAAGCTTACATCATCTTGATCCATTGGGTCCCAATTGGGTATTGGGCCCAATTTGACCATCCTTGGCCCAATTGACCACCATTGACCCTTTAAGTAAACTTAAATCCAATCCATAATCCATTGGGCCCTAGTTGGGCCTTTGTCACATTTTGATCCATTTACTATCTATTCCATCCAATTTCCAATTTCCACCGTAAAAAAATAAATAATAACACATATATATTATTTTACAAATTCCGGGCCATTACAGGGTCGGCTAAGAGTGAGAGGGAGAGAGTGAATGAGATGGAAAGCTAACCCTTTCCATCTTGTCTAGGGTTTCCTTGGGTAAGACTCCACCCTCATCAATGTGGAGTCTTCCCCATGAGTCCTTTGACCAAACAAGGGAATGCATGCCCTCCACATGGCACACACCACCCTCTTCAACGGTTTTGGCTTAGTGGTTTGCATGAGATGGAACCCCCACCTCTCCTTTGACCAACCGTGAGAATGCATGCCCTCCACATGGGTTCTTTGTCTAGACAAGAGGGTGCATGCCCTCCACATGGCATACCAACCCCATCTCCAACGGTTTTGGCTTAGTGGTTTGCATGAGATGGAACCCCCACCTCTCCTTTGACCAACTATGAGAATACATGCCCTCCACATGGGTTCTTTGTCTAGCCAAGAGGGTGCATACCCTCCACATGGCATACCATCCCCATCTCCAACGGTTTTGGCTAGTGGTTGCCATTGAGATGGAAACCACCCACCTCTCCTTTGACTCACTCCATCTTTTCATCTTCCATGTGACTCGCCCCCATTTGACTCACTCCATCTTTTCATCTTCCATGTGACTCACCCCCATTTGACTCACTCCATTTAAATGCAACTCAACTCCTAACTCAAGCATTAGAATTTTTTTCCATCTAACTTAGGTGATTTAATTAAATAATTTAATACAACTTACTTCACTTGATCCTCTTTAATTCTCCCATGAACTCACCCATGGTTGACCAAGTCAACCATGGTGGCCAGCCCCACTTGTGCCTTAGTCCACACGCTAGGTCCTACTTGGCTATGCCACTTGGATAATTCCTCGTACATTTGCCACCTCACTTGATGAGGTGGACCCCACACCTTTGATCTTAGTTGGGTCCATGACCCGATTAAATCCACTCCTTACCCATTTATCCTAGTCATCAATCCATCTTGACCCATTGGGTCTCAATTGGGTCAAATACCCAATTGACCACATTGACCCAATTAAATAGAATTAATCCTATCCATGATCCATTGGACCATGTTTGGGCCATTACCCCAATTCTTATCCATTTAATATCCATTCCATCTATGAATTTAAATTTTTAACAATTAAAATAAATAATAGCCAATATATTTATTGCACTAAAAATCCGGACTATTACACTTAGGAGCTTGGGCAGCTTATGCTTACTTTATTTAATATTAATTTTGGAACAATTTATTTGAGATAATTGCATTTTGGGATTGTAATAACTTAGATTTATTTTGCTATGGTTTGACAATGTTTTGGATATTTGAACCTCATTTAATTTTATGTGATTGACTTCCTTGCTTAAAATTGATGTTATGTTTATGGATGAAATCTTAATCCATTTGTTTATTCCGCAATTGATGTAAGCATGTGAACTGTTTTAGTGGATTTGATCCACGCACACGTATTATTGGCCAGTTAAGGGTCGGGTTTTGGAAACCCGGACTTAGCTCGTGTCATGACGCTCCCGTTCTTTTTCACTTCATTTATTAAAAAAAAAAATATACTCTGATTTTTTACGAGTGAAAAAGGGCGGGGCGTTACATCGGCTTCACCAATTACTCCCCATAATTGGTTTTGATGTCTTATAGCTTCTACTAATTTCTCCCCTATTTTGTCATACAATTCTCAAAGATTATAGGCAGACATTGAGTTTTTTTCTCTTTGAAGGAATTGGATTCTAAGCACTCCCCCATGCTTCTTACATTTAGTGCTTACATGAGTTCACTTCTAAATCATTTTAATCTTTCCATTTGATCAATGCATGCTTCTCATGCATTCTAGCATTGATCTCCCCGACAGTACAATGCAAAATGCCATTGCATTACTGTTATTATTCTTCTTCTTCTTCCCTTTAAGATGTCATGTCTTAAAGGTGTTCTACTAATGGGGTCTAGCTATCTTACTTAGCTTCCCTTGTTGGAGTTTTCTCCCCCATTCTCCAAGCTATCTTTCTAGTTTCTTCGACTCATCTCCCCCCAAAACTTAGTAGCCCCTAAGTTCATTTTTCTCTAAGCTTCCTTTCAAGCTTGCATATTCCTTCCTCCATAAACTGTCATGACCAGTGACAGGTGCTAACCAGCACATATTTTGTGCTCCCCCATTCTCCAAGGATGTGTGTAACATCTCAGCCCGATCCCTATCTCCTTAACATGCCAATACAAAACAAACTCATCCAAGCCTGCATGTTAGTCTATTTAACAAAATCCATATTAACAATAGACATGAGATAGAAGACATTCCATCAAATTAGCACACACACATTAAATAAAACCATATCATTTCATTGATAAGCAAAATGTGCATTGAGTACAAATGGTTTTGGAGAGGGGAAACATGGTTGCTTAGTTTTAATACTAAAACTATAGTTTTTCCAAAATACAAGCATGAAAAACTATCCTAAGCAGAGCCATCATGAGGAGGTGATGCTGGATGAGAAAGAGATTTTCCTCGGGAAAGGTTAACGATTGATTGTCGTAATGCAGAGAGGTCTTTGTGGGCACCCTGAGCGAATATTTGTACAAAGTCATCTAGTTCATCCAGGTGCGCCTCGATTTGAGAGACTGAATCTTTGATTTTGCAGATAAATCGAATCAGGGGTTGTGACACAGGTCGTTCGGGTTCACCACTCCCTTGACCTTTAGGTGAATCACCCAGGTTGTTGGTGTCATTAGACACATGGGTGTCTGCATTTTCGACATTCACTTCTTCTACCTCATCAAAACTGTCCTTAATTGAGATTACTTTTTTGTCTGCTTCAAAAGTTTCTGCGAGGTTTGACAAGGACCGTAGATGATAACGATGATGGAATACAGGAGGGGTATCCTTAGGAGTAAGGTCAGTAGAGCTTGATTCTGGAGCAACCTGTATGAACCTAGGGGATCGTCTAAGGATATAGAACTAGATTCAGGTTTCTCACTAGAGGTCGAAGGCTGAGACTTAACAGTCATCTTTGACTAAGGCTTACCTGACCACTAAATCTAACAAACACCGTGACACCCTTGCTTCTTGGAGTGCCTATAGTTTTCCAGCAAGATTTGACTCCGAGATGTCCTATTGTCTGATCTAGGGCACGAGAGGAGAGGAGGAAATCGCAAGAGCTCGAAGAAGAATGATGATTTTGAAATAACTTGTCATTTACACGGAAAGAGACCTTTTAAGTTAATCTTTCTAATTCACTGATAGATTGTGTTGATATGTCGATATGTATCGACCTGTCTCCCTTTTTGTTTTTTCCCCCTTTTAAACAGTGCCCAGATTTCCACCAGTACTGACATGTCTATTCCTTCAACTAGTCTATCCTTCAACCTGGGTTTTAATGTTGAAGGATGACTTAGTATGTGTGTGTGTCTGTGTGCTTGCGATGTTCATAGTTCATCAAGTTTTGCTTATAGACCTTTCAACGCCAGTTTAGATACATACATTCACACAGGTTTTGTACCATTAGATGATTCAACACATCCTTTTGAAGGTAGGCACAAAACATGGATTACAGATCTCTTTACCTGGATCCAAACCAATCCAATTACCTTAGGCACATTTAATTTACCAATTCAAATATATTACCCAAGTGTGTGATGTCATGAGATACGACAACTCAAGGTTTTAAAAAATACAAGGTGTCCATGAAAATAAATCATTCCACATGATGTACAAAGTAACAAGTATTGGAATGAGACATTAAGCACACAACCCATACATTCATTTCGCATTTTGAATACATTAATCATGCACATGGAAATGAAGTATGATGCTACCCACACAGCCCTTATGCCCATTATCATGTTATTACTCAAAACATGATACACACTTTTACCATTCTATCAAGCATACTCTAATGAGATTCGATCCTTGGAAATAGCTGGTACATAAATGGATTATAGATAAACATATTTGATCATTTTGATCAACACTTTTTGGTAATTCATTCCAAACAAAAAATCCATTTAAAGACATAGAGCATATTTCATTCCACAAGAGTTTCTCAAGGTTAAGAACTTGGAAAGAAACGACACTGTGTATGAGTACCATATCATCCGTAAACACATACGCACCCTATACACGAGGTAATGCACGTACTACATTCATTTCCTAAAGATGCACAAATCACATGGCATATGAAATGAAATGAGACAAGTATATTCCAATACTAGAGTGCAAACCTACATGTACATACGAATATCTTACACTAGATCAATTCAACAATCAAACACGAACATGAATTGAATGTAAGATACACACGTGATTTCAAAAGCATGTTTCAAATTTAATACTCACTTCACATATTTGAACATAACATTGTGAAACTTGGAATCTAAGTCCACAATCCAGTGATGGCCTTTTATCAAAGGTTTTTAATCTAGGGCGCCTTCCCATTTTGACTTTGTGAATCAAAACTTCCAGATTTTGTACCATGATGTTGACCTTAACACGAGAGGTAAAAATTTTGGTACATGGCCTCATAGGACACTTGGAGGGTACTACCTTCATCAAGTTCATTTACTCCATCCTCTTCTTCTCTAGAGGATTTAGCTTGGACTTTTTCAATGGATGAGTCATTCACCTATATTCTCAGTACACAAATTGGTCATGATAGGTGATGTCATCTATTGGGCTAGAAGATGAAATTTTTCCATGGATTATTTCAGCCTCTTTTGTTGTTTCATATCTTTTAAATATTTTAAAAACATATTATGAAGGCATCCACCACTTTGTTTGCCTTGCCAGGGTGATATCACAGTGCGAATTCATAGTCTTGCAGGTTTCATCAATCTGTGTTGTCTCAAATTGAGCTCCTTTTGATCGAACAGATATTTTAAGCTTTTATGGTCTGAAAACACTTCAAATTTCTCACCATATAGATAGTGTCTCCAGCTTTTGAGAGCGAAGACCACTGTAGCTAGTTCCAGATCATGAGTGGGATAGTTGCGCTCATGGATTTTTAGTTTCCTTGAACCATAAGCCACTACATGATGACTTTGAGTGAGAGAGCACCCAATGTAGTGGCCCAAAATTTTTAAATCAATAAATATGTGGTTATTATTTATTGTTAATGGTGGAAATGGGAAATTTGATGGAATAAATGGTAAATGGACTAAAATTTGGACAAAGGCCCAAGTATGGCCCAATGGACTATGGATTGGATTTAAATTCATTTAAGGGGTCAATGATGGTCAATTGGGCCAAGGATGGTCAAATTGGGCCCAATACCCATTTGGGACCCAATAGATCAAGATGGTGTAAGCCCTAAGGTAAATGGGTAAGGGTGACGGTAATTGGGCCATGGGCCCAATGATGATCCAATTAGTTGGAATGGGTTGAATTAAATTTAAATCACCTAAGTTAATTTGAATGAAGCCAAGGTGATGTGGCCAATTGGGACCCACCTCCACCTCACTAAGTGAGGTGACGTGTGGACCAACAATTGGTGGGGCCGGCCACCATGTTGACTTGGTCAACCATGGGTGCATTTTATGGAAGAAATTTAATGGGAATTAACTTAACATAATTATCTAATTAATTAAATGTTTAAATAATCATAAAGGTGCTCAAAGGGGTCAAAGAGGGGAGACCAAAACCATCTCATTCCAAGCATACAAAACGTTGGCTAGGGTGGTGGTTATCCCAACCACCACCATAAAATATAAAGCATAAAGCAAAAATGAAAATATCCCATGGGTTGGTGGGAGGAGTTATGTGGAGTGTATTCTAGACAACCAAGAGATGAGATGACTTTTCATCTCATTCTCTCCACTCCAAAGATCTCATTTCACTCTCTCCCTCTCTTGTTCTCCACCACCGTCCCACACCCAAGGAAAAGGAGAGGAAGAAAACCAAGAGAAAGAATAAGAAAAGCTTGGAAGAAAAGAGAGGAGAAAGGTGAAAGCTTGGGCTCATCACTCCAAGATCAAGACGTTGGGTTATTTATCTCCATCTTCTCTTCCCTTCTCTCTCTCAAATCATACCCTATCATGGCCAAACACAAGCTTGGGGGTTTTCACCATTGATCAAGCATTTTAGCCAACCAACGAAGGAGAAGGAGAAGAAAGAAAGTTAAGGAAGCCGACGGGAGCAACGAAAGTCGGAGGAGGCGTCGGATCGTAAGTATTTTCTGAACAAGAGATTAAATTTTTCTTAGGGTTTAAGAGGTTGTGAAATCCATTTCTTTGATTTAGAGGTGGCCAAAACATCATGGCCTTGGATCTTAAATCTATCAAGTGAAAGGAGGAAAGATGGGTTAACCCTAAATGGGTAAATTAGGGTTAAGAAAAATAAAATGGATTAAGGACATTATGTAAGCATGGTAGGGAATTAGTTGATTTATTATGGTTTATGAAGAATGGAAGCCATGGAGGATGGTTTAGGGTTTTAGGTTTATTGATTGAATGTGGTTAAGTTTAAAGGGGTTTTATAAGAAAAATCATGGAAAGAGGGTTTATGATTTTTAGGGTTGTAAATGAGTAAATGTGTGTGATTTTTTTTTTAAAGGGGCTTAAATGAGGAAATTCATGAGGCATGAAAATGGATTTCATGGCCTCAAGAGACATAGATAAATCATGGACCATGAACCATGGGTTCGGCCATGGTGTATGGCCGAACCCTATGGTGATCAAATGGTGGATTAATGGTTATGAATTATGGAAAATGATGGAGAAGATTAACAATTTTTAAATGGACTTTAAGCATTGTAAATGAGGTTTTAAAAATAAAAACTATGGAAAGATTTTATGGATGGAATGTTGTGGAACCCTATGGTGATGTAAGAATGGTTTTGATGGGTGAAGAGATGGAAAAAGTGATTAAGAATGTTGATAGATTGTATGGATTTTCAAGTATAACATATAATGTTTTAAAGGTGTGGAATTAGGGATGAACCATGAACCTCATGGAGGGACTTATTTTAAATCTAAATGTGGTAAATAGGCCTAAGAAAATAATAGGAAATTGGGATGGACTAAGTATTTTGGAACCATGGAAAACAAATGGGGAATGTAGCTAAGTTGATGGACTCAAAATATATTTAATGTTGGTGGTTTTGGAATGTACCAAAATGAACCTAGTGTTGATATTTGTAATGGACTCCAATGTAGTAAAAGATGAGGGATTAAGTGTGTGAATTAAACCCCTTCATGGAGGGACTTGTGATAAATTCAAATGTGTAACAATGGACCCAAGAAAAATGGGAAAAGGACACCATGGGTTCGGCCATGGTGTATGGCCGAACCCATGGGCCAATTGTGAGCATTTTGATGGGTTAAATTGGAGGGTGAATGATGTTTATGGCCTCCAAAGGGTATGAATGGATAATGGAGTCAATGTGGTTTAAATACATGAGGTAAACCCCATGGGAAGATTTGATGAATTGGGTATTTTGAAACCATGACCGATTGTATGAACCATTTAAAGGGTTAAGTATGGGGTTTTGGATGGGTTTAAATGAATAAGGGTTAGGTGAATTAAAGGGCTAATTTTTATGCTTATATGACATGGTTGATGGCCATTAATGAGTCTAAATTATGAATCAATTTTGGACTTAAGTGTGTATTGATAAATGAGTAAATAATCATGTAAAAGAGATAATGGCAAAACCGTAAATATTGGCCAAAATGAAGAAACCCATTAAGATTTGATGTATGTGCTTAGAAATGGTTAAAACGTGGACTAATTGATAATGTATAATAAGGTAAGGGACATCGCGAGCGGTACGCGGATCGGCGACCGGGTCTATCGGGCGGAAACGAAAGAAAGAACGCTAGTCGGTATTTGGTAGGATTCCTACCTTTTTGTAAGCCATGGATTGAGTGATGGTTTCTTTGAATTAGTTTGGAAATTATATGGTTTGTTTTAAGATGGGTTTTGGATTTAGTATCATGTGATGTTTTTCTCTAATTTATTTTGGTAATCATGTGGTTGTTTTTAAGATGGGTTTTGGATTTTGGTATTATGTGATGGGTTTCCTTTGATTTATTTTGATAATCATGGCATTGCTTTTAAGATGGGTTTTATGACTATGAGTTACATATATTACATGGCATATGGCATCTACATCTCATGCATGGCATGGGAGGGATATGACAGGGGAAGGATGAAATGAAACCGGAGTCCATGCTCCGTCGGGGCGACCGATAAACAAGCATGGGGATATTTCATATATGTATTATTATACCTTGATGAGGCTTTGCCATCAAGGGGGACCTTTGTAATTATGATACCTTGACGATGGTTTTCCATCAAGGGGGATGTTGTAATTATTGTTATACCTTGATGATGGTTTTTTCATCAAGGGGGATGCCTAGTGTGGATCGCATCTTGATGAGGCTTTTCCATCAAGAGGATCATGGCACGACGATGGTATGGACTTTATTTGGAACATTAGGTATGGTTGAAAAAGGGACATTGTACAATGATGATGAGATTCATGGGTGGGATTCATGACATAGAACACCCATTGCATGACATTGTCCAAAGTGCATGGTTTTATTATAATATTGTCTATATGCTTTGTTATCACTAATCTATGTGTTAGCCCTACTCGGAGTCCTACTGGGCGCGTTGTTTAACGCCCTACTTCCACCCTAGCTAATGACACAGGAGATGCCGGAAGAGAAGGACAAAACGGGAGCCAAACTGAGGAGATTGGGGAGACGGGCTAGATAGTTTACTAATGTTTACTTTGGATAATGTAATTTGAATGTAGCTTAACTTGTCGGAAATGTAATAATTTAGATTACTTGCTATGTTTTGGAAATTACTTTGGACATTACGATTTTGAGGATGTTTGGTGATTGAATGAATGTAACTTCCCTGCTATCTAAGAATTTGCAGATTAGACTCTATTATAATTTTCCGCATTTGGTTTAAATGTTCCCCGATGCTTACTTCTACGTGTGAACCGTTCTCTGTGGACTTCGTTCCACGTACACGTAGGGTTGGCTAGTTAAGGGCCGGGCTTTAGAAGCTCAGACTTAACTCGCGTAGTGACGTCCGCGCCCTTTGTCATTCTTTAAAAAAAAAAATAGACTCATAATTTCGGTGAAAAGGGGAAGGACATTACACCCAAGTCCTTCTCCTGAAGCGTCACAGTATACTTCATAGCCCTTGCCTCATTCCGGCAAAATTAGAATGGGAGTGGTGGTAAACTTCTGTTTCAGATCCTCAAACCTTTAGTTGGACACGTCAGACCATTCAAATTTGACTCATTCCTGAGTTAGTCGGGTGAGTGAAGCCTCAACTTGCAAAAGTCGATAATAAATTTTCGATAGTAGCCAGCTAGTCCCAGAAAACTGCGGATTTCACTCACGTTCTTCAGTGCTTTCCAATCTCTAGCCGCTGCCATTTTAGTAGGGTCCACAGCTATTCCTCCTACTGATATGACGTGTCCCAAGAAGTTGACCTCGGTTTGTTAGAACTCGCACTTGCTTACTTTGGCATATAACTGATTCTTCTTTGGTGTGTCCAGGACTATCCTCAGATGCTCAACATGCTCCTCCCGACTGGTGGAATAATTCAGAATATCGTCAATGAAGACAATTACAAACTTATCTAGATAAGGACGGAATATTTTGTTCATCAGATCCATGAACACGGCTGGTGCATTGGTGAGTCCAAAAGGCATGACCACATATTCATACAGTCCATACCAAGTTCTGAAAGCCGTCTTTTCTATGTCCTTATCTCTGACAAGGATTTGATGGTAGCCTGACACAAGATTAATCTTGGAGAAATGGCTGGAGCCTCTGAGTTGATTGAACAGATCATCAATTCTGGGCAGAGGGTACTTGTTCCTGACAGTCAGCTGATTCAACTTCCTGTAATCCACACATGTCCGAAGAGTACCATCTTTCTTCTGTACAAGTAATACCGGTGCTGCCCAGGATGGGGTGCTGTGCCGGATGCATCCTAGTCTGAGCAACTCATCAATTTGTTTCTTCAGCTCAGACATTTCTGCATGAGCCATCCGGTAATGAGGTAATGATACAGGAGTAGTGCCAGGATAGAGTTTAATCTCGAACTCAATCTCCCTTTTTAGAGGCAAACCAGGGAGTTTTGTCGAAAATACCCTTGCGTAGTCTTTCACTACAACATGTAGTTCAGTCATCGGCGCCTTGTCTAGTCTAATATTGTTCAGTACGAGATGGTTCAGTTCTTCATGTAATTTCCTGGTCATAGGTGATCTTAAGTAGCTTCAAGATTTTTGTGATATTCTCAATCCAATTCTCTACTCCTACGGGTCCCTCCTTCCCTTTGAAATAAGGGGGACACTGCTGTTGGAAATCTCTTAACATTGTTCAGTCCTGAGATTCATTGGAAGTAGTGCCTCCATTGTCGTTTTGGTGTTGCTGTAGAACGGAGGTGACTACTGCCTGCACGAAGCTCTGCAGCTCAGGAGGCACCTCAGGATCATTGACACTACCCTGTCCCTCTTCCTGATGAGGGTTCTGTCGGGTATTTCTTCTTCGTGGAGGCATTTTCTAAGTCATCGAAACATTGGTTGACTTAGTTTTCTCATAAGGACTTGTGTTCCTTACTTGGGGAAATTGCCTAGTTATCACATAATAATTTTCATTTGGGGAAATCACATGATGTTTCTTGTTCGGGGCACATGATGTTTATTGTTCAGGGGAGGGAATGCCTATTTCGCTATGGTTGATAAATCTACAATTTATAGTGATTACCCTTGCTGTTGTTTTTCTCAACCAAGGTTGTTCTCATATTGAATGCTTATAGTATGGTTCTCATCAAAGTAAATTAATTCAGCCCCCGTACAGCAGACTCCGAAGAGTCGGTTAGTTAGGATTCTTATCTGTCAGTGAGACATGATACCGTATTAATCTTACTTTGCGAGATTCAACACCTCCGGTTTCGCTCTGATATCAACAGTGAGGCCCCACCCTTTTCCATTTTACATACATCAGAGTATATATATTTTTTTTAAATAAGTGAGAAAGGATGGGTCATCACGACGCGAGTCAACTCTGAGTTTTCCAAAACCCGACCTTAACTGGCCACTATAATGTGTGCGTGGACTAAGTCGATTAAAACATTTTCACACGCTTTTCATAATGCTTACGGAATAATTCATATGAATAATATATTGTTCATTCCCTTGTCATCATTAGGCAAGGAAAGCCAATCACCATGCAATATCAATAAAATTTAAGGATTATCAAACCATTTTAAATAAGTTCTAAGTTATTACAATCCAAAATATAAGTCCTTCGAATACATCATTCTAATCAAAACTATGTAATATAAACTTAAATCTTCCCAAGCTCCTACGCTTGACTCCCTTCTGGTCCCACGTCCTTTTCCTTATCATTCCCTGTTCCATCATCTATAGGGTAGAAGTAGGGCATTAGTAAATATGACCAGTAGGTATTCCAATTAGGCTTATGATACACACAGGAGTAATATTAGTTTAACATAAATCAAGGGTATATACATCATTAACATCATATTTGTAAAACATCTTGTAAGTACAAAAATCAATGCATGTATCCATATCATAATCATGCTAACGTAAATGTAATGTCATGGGTGTCAATGCCAAATGAGATCCCACCCAATGTCCATACTCAATCACATCATAAATCAATCAATGGCTTCCTTGGCCAATTATGTCCACAGTGTTTGAGGCGGCAACCACTAGGGCACTGTATACCCATCCACAAATTAATCTAGATTACCGATGGAGTGTGGACTCGTCCCTCTGTGCAGGGTTTCAGGACCTTCCCAGGAGCTCTTTAGCCCAGTTACGCCGTACCTTTTCTATCAACCGGATGAGGCCAAATCTTCAACAGTTCATATAGCTTCTTACAATCTAATCTCAAGCCCAAGTCATGTCCGGATCGCTCAGAACTTGGTTTGTTGGTCATATGTGTTCCCTCCCATGCCATGCCATGAGGTAATGTATGCAAGAATGCCATTTCATTTCAAAATACATCATATGATTTGAAAATCAGCTCATAATCATATACCATTTATTTAACCAAAGTAATCATCATATTTTGAATATAAACCAGTGCCATATTATATTCCATAAGGTTCACAATGAGGTGGGAATCCTACCAACGTCCAATATACTATCCTTTCTTATTTTGCAAGGATAACGCGAACGGTCGCGTGAGATGAATCGTAATCCCTTTACAAACCTCTTTACCTTAATCAAATTCAACCATATATATTAATTTGATTTTCCATTTTAATTTCATCACCCCTTCCATCCTATCAGATAGACAGAGGCATCTGGAAGATAATCTAAAATAAAACATTCTAATTCAGTCGACTGAAACACAATCAGATCCCATCTGTATTTGACCCGTAAACTTTCAGTCGACTGAATCATAATATTCAGTCAGCTGAAATACAATCAGATATCATACGTGCTTGGCAAGTACACTTTCAGTCTACTGAATCATAATATTCAGTCGGCTGAAATACAACCAGATATCATATGTGCTTAGCCAGTATACTTTCAGTTGACTGAATCACAGATTGAATCGACTGAAATACCAGCAGATCCCATGTGTGTTTGAACCATAAACTTTTAGTCGACTGAATCATAAGATTCAGTCGGCTGAAACACAACCACATCCTTTACAAGTTTGGCTAGTATACTTTTAGTCGATTGAATCACAGATTCAGTTTGCTGACTTTGGGTCAGATCCTTCGTGTTCTCAACCAGTACACTTTCAGTCGACTGAATCACAAGATTCGGTCGACTGAAATACAAGCAGATCCTTTGTATGCTTGGCCAGCACACTTTCAGTCGACTAAATCCTAAGATTCAGTCGACTGACTTTTTGTCAGTTCTTTATGTTTGCATCCATTGTAAGGCCTTTCTTCTTGAAATCCATTCTTAATCATATTTAAACATGAATTCCATTTTCAATGCTTAGCTTAATAAACTTATCCTACCCACTAGTCAAGGTTAGGATTTTTCATAATCCATCCAATCATAGTATCACCACAACATGGGTTCAGATTAATCTTATGGTTGTTTTGTTTCATTCCATAACCATCCTTTGGATGGAGTTCCTACATGGTGTTATAACATTTTTGGCCATTCATTCCAACCAATCATGGAACCCATTGGTTCAGCCATTCCATGGCCAAACCTATGATTCCCTTAGATGAAATCCTATATTATTAAGTCTTAGGCATACCTTTCTTCAATCTCCTTCTTTTCTTTTGATCTTTCACTACTTCCTTAATTCTTCTTCTCCTTTATTTGTTCTTAAAAGTTTCGAATGTATGGAGATAGAGGTGGGAGAGAGAGAGAGGAGAAGAAATGAGAGAAAAATCTTGCTCAAGACTGGAGGAGTCGGCCAAGGGGTTTGGAGTACCCCTTGGTTTGTGTCTTTTTATATTAACACTTAGTCCTTTCACTCCCTCTCATAATGACTTGGTCACCACATGGTACTTGGGTCCCACTTTGGCCATGTCACTTGATGATTGTAACGCCCAGCCCTTTTTCACTCGCAGAAAATCAGAGTCTATTTTTTTTTTTTTTGAATAGAGAGTGAGAGAGAGCTAGACGCCACGAAGCGAGCTAAGTCCGAGCTTCCAAAGCCCGACCCTTAACTAGCCAACCATACGTGTGAGTGGACCAAGTCCACTAAAATGGTTCACACGTAACAAGGTTGGCCAGTTAAGGGTCGGGCTTTAGAAGCTCAGACTTAGCTCGTGTCGAGTGAAAATGGGAGGGACGTTACAATCATCAAGCTTAGTTGGGCTTTCCTTTAGTTCCTCGAATCTCTGATTGCATACATCCGACCATTCAAACTTGACTCCTTTCTGAGTGAGTCGAGTGAAAAAGGGAGGGGCATTACAATATTGTGGCATTCTTGCTTAGTTGGCTTCCATGTGATGGCATGTATCCCACATGGAAATGCCACATTACTCACATGCCACCTCACTTGATGAGATGGATTTTAATGCATTAAATGCACTAACTTATCCCATTCAACTAATTTAACTAAACTTACCCAGTTAGTTTAAAATCAAGCTCACCCATGACCCATTGGGCCTTAATTGGGCAATTGACCCATTTCTTTGCCCATCTAATGTCTGTTTAAACTTTTTAACCTCAAATTCAATTAAATTGCAATCCAAGTGGGCCAATCCAATAATTTTATAAGCTAAGGAAATCATGGGTGTTACAGTTCCGGAGTACCTCTCCTTAATCCACTTTCGAAACAAAGGTTTTAAAGAAAATTAAAACCTAGAAGCACTTGCAATTGAAGCTCTTTCTCTTGATGTGTGCTTCTTCATGATCCCACCCATATATACCGACGCTCCGCTTTATAGCTATCGTTTAGCAATCACAATCTAGGGGGTCAAGGAAACTCGTTCTACCAAAGGTTTCCTAGCTTATGTTTTTCTCCTTCACACTTTCTAACTCAATCCTCAGATTGATTGTTTATGAGTTTTCTTCCTTCCTCTCTCTCTCTCTCTCACAACTCAATTCATCTGATTGGCTGCATTTGATTCTTTAGTGCAAGCACGAGCGAGAGAGTAATCCTTCTGCTGGCCCTTGTTAAGCTCACTGATAAATATGAGGGTCCAACTGATCCTTCCGAAGGATACTAAATGGTTCCATAAAGATTGGTTTATATAACGAAGGCTACAAGTTGTAGTAACGGTAATGTATCGATAGGTCGGTCGCACCGAGGGGTCGGTGACTAAAAATGTTACCGTTAGAAACCCGATCATTGTGCATTAAGTTCACAACCAGCAATAATATTCTTACTCGGTTGACATGTTGTTATCGCTGATGGGTCGACACTTATGGTACTGAGAGGTCGGTCTATACAAGAGGCTCGTTCTGGTCCAAAACATGCTTGAAAGTAGTTTCATCTCTATAAAACTGTTACCCATAACGACCTGTCACCCTTTACGGAGGGGTCGGTCTTGGTACTCTCAATTGGTCTTTGATTGACGATATGTCTGTTTCTTTGAGAGTCCACATGAATTCAAAGATTCCAGAAGTCAAGATCTTGATCGAGGAGTCGTTGATCACGAGGGGTCGTTTCACCCTTTGACAAAGGGGTCGGTGCATATGAGACTCTCGATCAGAGGCATAACAAAATGACAGTTCAATATTTCAAAAATTATGTCAATCTGGTCGACCAGTCCTTGACTACGATGGGTCGATCCTGATTGCATCGAGAGGTCGGTGAGAACTACTGATCGAGCTGATAGTGAAACCAAATACATATTTCCAAGTTGGGTTCCAATTCACTATCAAGCTTCCTCACTAGGCTTTCTATAATTTAACAATTTGTTCCACTAAGCCTAGGGATAGTACTCTCTAAGGTGTGGGTACCACCTAAAGTCAGATATGGCCATAATACTTGTTTGCTATTGCCATAACGATGAGCTTCAATCTAGTGGAAGCATGATCTTTTCTCTTGATTATCTTGGGTGTTCAAGCTTCTAGCAAGTACTTCTTTCCTAGTCATGGAACTAGCAAATATAGAGACTTGGCCAAGCCGAGACACTAACAATGTTAATTGGTGTACTATGCATATCAAATTACCTCACACCAATATATGAAGTACCTAGCTCGTGGAGAGCACTGGTACGAGGTGTATTTAAAATACGGTTTGTGTGAAGCACTGAGCATGAATTTGCAGGCGGTGTAGGAAATATATTACTAGCGGTTGGAGAAGAGCTATAGATGTTGTTTGGCGGGGTATCTTTTTAGGAAATAAAGGACATTTCATGGTAGATAATTGTGTTGACATTATTCTACATGATTTTTGTGTGTATAAACTGTTGTTTGATAACATGTTTATTATGTTGATAATATGCTTTATTATCTAAGACTTTCTGTTATTTTCTCTTCATTGAGCTTGTAAAGCTCACACCCCTTACGAAACAAGAAACCCGAGGGATGAAGGACAGGAGGACTTTCGGCTGCAGTAAAGGGTGGAAACCCGTCTAGTTATTTACCCACAGTTGGGATTGCTCATTTATCTTATTAGATGTTATACGTATGAATATGTAATTTAATAAACCCTTAATAGTGTTCATTGAAACACTGTAGAATGTAATAATGTCTACTTCGTTTCTTATGTGCAATTCTGATGTAGATGGGATTGATTAATGGTGAATGTTAGGTAGATTATGTGTGACATTTCTCTACTTAGATTTTTCTAAGAGGTCAAGTTATAGATTACATGTTGATTACTAGTATATCCACATACTATGCGTCGAGGTGGTATCTGTCGAGGTTTTAGGTTTTAAACGGGCCCATGGTGACCCCTCCATGTGCTTGGGATTCTTACCAGCTGGGTATGATTGGATCCGAGGCTACCAAATGTCAAATCCAAACTTAGCTATAAGTCCATATATAAGTATGATTTCCGCAAAGGCTAAGTGTTAGGAAAAGAAAATCTCACGTCAATGGGCCCAAAGGGTCAGGGCGTGACAAATTCAACCGACTGAATCTGAGAATACAGTCGATTGAATTCCTCGCCGATAGACTGTGTGGAGTACATGAAGTTTTTAGTCGACTAAATCTTCATTTTCAATCAACTGAATTGAGAACGGTCATATTTTTGAATCATTAAATGCTCTCCCCAACGGCCCTTTTCTCTCATTTAATGCTTGGGAACGGTCTTAAACATGAACAAAATATAAACCCAAGCATTAATGAGCATCAAACTACTTGATTTGCTTGAAATCACTTGGAAAAAACATCCTAGCATATTCTAGCTCAAAAATCTACATACTTGCAATCTTACTTGAGTCATTCTTGTTCAAATCTTTGAGTAGCTCTTAGTGAGCTTGATTTGTAAACATTTGAGGGTTGTTCCTAAGATTTACATTGTATTCTTGTGCATTTTTTGAGAGATTAAATTTGTAATGGTTGGTTATACCAAGTGAAGAAGAAGGATGTCTTCATTTTCAAATCACAGGGGTGTTCTCCACAAGCATTGTAATAGGTTTCTTCTCTACCCTTGAAGGAGAAGTTTAGTGCATTCAATCCTCAATTGATGTACTTGAGACGATCAAGAACGCCGAAACTCGTAAAAATTTCGACGTTCAATCTCTCCATCTCTTCTCATCTCCTCTTTTATATATGGACATTTATTTAATACTTATTTGCATCTTATTTTTCTAATTTGTGTAATTTAAGAAAACCCAAAGAGTTTACTTTGACCCAATTCACCCCCCATCTCGGGTCAATTTGTAACGCCCCGCCCTTTTTCACTCGCCAAAAATCAAAGTCTATTTTTTTTTTTTAAATAAAGAGTGAGAGAGAGCGGGAACGTTACGACACGAGCTAAGTCCAAGCTTCCAGAGCCCGGCCCTTAACTGGCCAACCAAGTGTGTGCATTGACTAAGTCCACGAGAACAGTTCACACGCGATAAGGTTAAGCTTGTGGAATTATAATAGAGTTCTATCCTATCCAATTTTAATTATCAAGGAAGTCCATCACTTAATGATAATTACCTTAAGTTATAATGTCCAAAATTAAAATCCAAATCATAGTAAATAGTTTAAGTTATTACAGTCCCAAATACTAGCTACTCAAATTACATTGCCCATGAATAAACTTAAATAAAATGAAACTAGATTATCCAAGCTCCTAAGTTTGGCTCCTATCGCGACCTTCGTTCCGTCCATTTCCTGTGTCATCATCTAAGGTAGATGTAATGGCCCCGCCGTTTTTCACTCGCTTTCCGAAAATCAGAGTCCATTTTTTTTTAACAAAAGAGTGAGAGAGAGCGGGGACGTCACGATGCGAGCTAAGTCCGAGCTTCCAAAGCCCGACCCTTAACCGATCAACCATACGTGTGCATAGACCAAGTTCACTAAAACAGTTCACACGTACTCAAGTTAACATTCGGAATAAATCATAGATGCGGAAATATAATAGAATAATAATTCTATTCCATTTTAGATAGCAAGTAGTCCATCACTTAATAATATTATCTTACGTTAAAATATCCAAAATTAACATTCCAAATCATAGCAAATAATCTACGTTATTACAGTCCCACGAACTCATTACTCAAATACATCATCCATGAGTAACTTAAGAAAAATGCAACTTAATCATCCAAGCTCCTGAGCTTGGCTCCGATCACGCCCTCGTTCAGTCCATTCCCTGTGTCATCAACTAGGTTAGAAGTAGGGTGTTAGACAACGCGCCCAGTAGGTATTGCAATTAGGGTCAACACGTGGGTTAGTATAAAAATCCAGATATAATACATCATGTAGTATCTGTAAAACATCGTATCCAAAGCAGTGTATGATAATAGAGATCCAATCATACAGATAAAAACCAGAAACAGTGCATGATAATAGAGATCATAATCATGCTAATGCAATGCCATGCCATGGGTGCCATATGCAATGAGTCCCACCCATCAGCCATAACACAATCACCGAAACATCCTCTTGATGGAATCTCCTCATCAAGGCATCACAAAACATAGTATTCTCTTGATGGAAAACTCCTCATCAAGGTATCCCCACAGTTGTCTTACGGACGCCCCGACAGAATGTGGTCTCCGGTTACCTCATGATAGGATAATGCACATCAAGGTACCCCTCACGACTTACGGACGCCCCGACGGAGCGTGGATCTCCGGTTACCTCTTGATGGATAATGCACATCAAGGTACCCCCACAGTTGCCATACGGACGCCCCGACGGAGTGTGGTCTCCGGTTACATATCATCCCTCCCATGCCATGCATGAGATGCAAATGCCAACATGCTATGAAATAATACAAACCATAGCATTAAAAATCCATATTTGAAACATAACATTTGATACAAAATAACTCATCAAAATCATGAACTAAAATCATATTACATGTCCCATGGTTTCAAAGAGGTAGAATCCTACCAATGATCAACTAACGCATCCTTGCGTTTTTGTCCGGAAACCGATCACCGATCGTACACTACTTGTGAGGTTCCGTTACCCTAATACATATCATTACATTAAAACAATGATCCCTTTTTGTTTCCACCCATGTTTAAGTCCATAAACATGCCTTAGTGGGGTTCGGCCATACAACATGGCTGAACCTCACTCACTTGAATTTGGGTCCCTCTTTTTATTTATCAACCTATCCCACATAAGTTTAACCATTTAAGAAACCCTAAGTCCACAAAATATTCCTTAGTGGGGTTCGGCCATACAACATGGCCGAACCTCACTCACTTGGTTTGGGTCTCTTTTTAGTCCTTTGATCTTTACATTAAGTCCAAGATCAGTCCATTAGTTTTACATTAACCAATCATACAGGAGTTAATCATCTAACATTCATAAAAGCCCTAAGTCCATAAAACTTTCCCCATGGGGTTCGGCCATACACCATGGCCGAACCCATGGTCCATCATTTTCACACATATTTATCTCTTTGCCATTAATCTTTCCGTGGCTACTCACTTAGCTTATATGTACATGACTTAAGTCCCAAAATCATTCCATTAGTTTTACATTAATGGAAGCTCTAAATCCATAAAACATTTTCTATGATTCAATCATTCACTTAAGCCATTTATACATGTCTAGAACCAAAAACATGATCTATGGGGTTCGGCCATGGTGGTCCTTTAATTTCACCATTTGGCCATTCTTTCCTTCCATAGGTAATCACCTAATTCACTTACCCATACTTAGATCCCTACATGATCCATAACCAACCATAGATTCATAAATGAATCCTCCATTTCCTAGCTTAATCATTAATTCATTTAACATGTATAAATCTCCACATGACCCATTAAAATGGTCCAAAACATCTAAGTCCATCAATATCTTCTCATGGGGTTCGGCCATACACCATGGCCGAACCCATGATCCATGATTCTTATCCATTTACAACCTTCGAGACCATTTAAAATGATTAACATTACTCCATTGTTTCCCTCCTTTAGAACCCTTTAAAGTCACCAACATAAATCCATATAAAACCATTTAAAATTATTAATAACCTTCCATGGGGTTCAGCCATACACCATGGCCGAACACTATGGTTCAACATCTTCTCTTAAAATCAATTACTTATGATTATATCCTTTGATGGGGTTCAACCATACATCATGGCTGAACCTCATCCAACCCTTTTTGTTGTCCTTGATGGTTCTCATACATATAACATAGGGTTTGGCCATGCAAGGGCCAAACCATGATCCTTGGTCATTCACCATTCCAAACATGGTTCATGCATAAAGTCCTTAGCCATAAGAAGTAGGGTTCGGCCATGCAATGGCCGAACCATGTCCTAGACCATCTTTCTTAATAAAATCTCATGGAGTACTTACCGATTCCGCGACTCCTCCGGTTTCTTTCACTCCTTCTTGTTCCTTTGATCTTCTTCTTCCTTAGCCTCTTCTTCCTTCTTGATCCTTGGCTGAGTGTGAACTTGAGAGGTCTTGAGATGAAACTTCAAGGAGAGGGTTCGGCCAAAAGAGTGTAGGTTAGAGAGAGAGAGAGAGAGAGAGAGAAAAGCTTGGGATAGAAAATACTCTAAGTCCTTTGTCTTTTGTCAATGAGAGAGGGTTGGCCTTGTGTGAGAGCTTGAGAGTGAGATGAAGCAAATAATCCTCTTTGTTTGTCCAATATAATTTAGCCAAGGGTGGTATCATTTGGTTGATACCCCTTTTGTAACTCCCGTGGCTTTTAACCTAACCATTGATCCTTATTTTGGGGGCTTCATCCCATGAGATGAAACTCCCACCATATGACACTTGGGCTTCCATGTTCCAACGTGTATGCAAGGGTATACCTTGTGTAACAACCAAAAATCCTTCATCTACTCATAATGATCCTTTTGGAGTTTCATCCAATGAGATAAACTCCCACCTCCAACGTGTACACCTTGATTGTGCCTTTTGGGTTTCCTCCTTTGAGATGGAAACCCTCCATCTTCCCACTCCACTCATTTTAATTCAACTCAACTTAAATGAACTCATTTTCCAACTCAAGCACTTGAACTCACATTAATAAATTCTCAACTCATGTGAATTCACTTTCTAACTCAAGTATTATTTATCCCAGTTGAGCTCATTCATTAACTCAACTCTATTAACTCACCCATGGTTGACCAAGTCAACCATGGCTTAGCCGACTATGAACCATATAGTATTTAGGGTTCCTCTTAGCCATTTCATTTACATGCAACCTCACTTGATGAGGCGGATATCATGTCTTGTATCTTAATTGGTTATTAGACCCAATTATCAAACCTTACCCATTTACTTCTAACTAGCTCATATATGATCCATTGGGTCCCAATTGGACTTTTGACCCAATTGACAACCTTGACCCAATTAAATGAATCTTACCCATTTATTTCAATTGGACCTTATTCATAATCCGTTGGGTCTTAATTGACCAATTGACCCAACTCCTTACCTATCTAAGGTCCATCTCCATTAATTTACAAATTAAATGGACAATTTTCATATATATCCATAGCTTGAGAATCTGGGATGTTACAGTAGAAGTAGGGCTTTAGACAACGCGTCCAGTAGGAACTCCGAGTAGGGTCAATCACATGGGTTAGTATAAAAATCACATAGATAAATATAATATCAAAATCATGCAAGTAAATGCCATGCCATGGGTGTCATATGCCATGAATCCCACCCATCATCCATATCACAATCACATAGTAAATCCTCTTGATGGATAATTCACATCAAGGTATTGTCATGACTCCCCACGAATGCCTTATCGGTCCCATCGAACTGAGCGTGGACTCCAGTTACATTTCAAACACAATATATGTCTCCCTCGTATGCCTTATTAGCCGCACCGAACGGAGCGTGGACTTTGGCTACAATTCAATCATACATCCATTGGAATCAGTGTGGATTCCTCCCCACGGTTGTTTATCGGAAATCTTAATGGAGCGTGGACTAGCCCTCATTTGATCCCTCCCATGCCATGCATGAGATGCAAATGCAACCATGCTATGTAATAATAACCATCATAGCATTAAAATCCCATAGTTGAAACATATCATTTGATACCAAAATAAATCATCAAACATGAAGTAAAATCATCACATATACATATTCCATGGTTTTCAATAAGGTAGGAATCCTACCAACATCCAAATATCGAGTCCTTGTGTTTCCGTCCAAAAACGGATCACCGATCGCGTCAAGCCGATTGTACCCCATTTGTGAAATCCAGTTACCTTATTACATTTAACACATATACATACATAAATTTGTAATCCATTTAATTCCATCAACCCTACATCATCCTAGGTTCATCACCCTTTACCATCCTAGTTTTTTATCCGGTTAAGTCCCCTGAGAGGTTTCCATCATACATTGGAGCTAAACCATGTTTAAGTCCACAAAATGCCTTAGTGGGGTTCGGCCATACAACATGGCCGAATCTCACTCTCTTGGTTTTTGGTCCCTTTTTAATCCTTTAATCACCATGGGTCAATTATCATTCCATCCTTTGATTTATTAATCCAATCACATAAGTTAATCATTTAATTTGATAAAAACACCAAAGTCCATAAAATATTATCCATGGGGTTCGGCCATACAATATGGCTGAACCCATGGGTCTTTCATTCCATCTTCTTTCCATTTTAACCCTTATTTCTTAGCTTGATCATTCAATCATTTAAACATGCATAGATCTGCCAAATGACCCATCAAAATGATTCATGGGGTTCGGCCATACAACATGGCCGAACCCGTGGTCCATTGTTCTTCATCATCTCCTCATTTTAAATCATCATTTACAGCATTTAAAACCCATTTCAAATCACTAACATTCTTCCATCATTTTCATCCTTATTGTAAATTGTCCATTTAAATTTGTGAATTAATGGAATTTGAAATTAAATAATGGAGATGGACCTTAGATGGGTAAGGAGTTGGGTCAATTGCAAAATTAAGACCCAACGGGTTATGGATAAGGTTCAGTTGAAATAAATGGGTAAGATTAATTTAATTGGGTCAAAATACCCAATTAAGATTCAAGTGTAGGTCCACCTCATCAAGTGAGGTGGCATGTAAATGAAATGGCTAAGTGGAACCCTAAATACCATGTGGTTCATGGTCGGCTAAGCCATGGTTGACTTGGTCAACCATGGGTGAGTTCAAATTGAGTTGAGTTGATGAAAGAGTTCAATTAAGTTCAAAGGAAATGAGTTGTGGCTGAGTTGAATTGACTTGAGTGATTAATGAGACCAAATTGAATTAAGTTGAGTGGAGTTGACGGGAATTAAATAAATAAGTTCAATGAGAAGATGGAGAGTTTCCATCTCATGGAGGAAACCCAAGGGACACACGATGGAAGCAAAGAGGTGCCTTGGCCAAGCCAAGGGACACCTTGGTTGAATACAACCTTAATGAGGGAAGATGGAAGTTTCCATCTCATGGGATGAAACTCAAAAGGCACAAACCCAAGGGATACACGTTGGGAAGCCAAGGGGTGCCTTGGTTAAGCCAAGGGACACCTTGGTTAAGATGGAACCATTATGAGGAAGTGAAAGGGTGTGAGATGTTACTTAAAAGACACCAACCAAGGGGCATCACACCCCTTGGCCGAATTCTCTATTGTGAGGCAAAGAGTTTCTCCTCTCTTCTGTCTCTCACAATTTCATCTCTACACTTAGAGAAACCGAAGAACAAGAAAGGATAGGACTGAAAGGAGTTTGGGCTAATTACAAGGAGACACCACCAAGGGGCACTTCACACCCTTGGCCGAATTTCATCTATTTCACAACAAAGAGATTTCATTCTCTTCTCATCTCTCTCTCTCTCCCAATTGGTCTCTACACCTAGAGGATCAGTGAAGCACCAAGGAAGGAAAAGAACTAAGTAGGAATTCAGAACGAAAGAAAACGGAGGAGTCACGGAATCGGTATGTATGGTTTATTAATTAAAGGGAGAACATTCCATATAGATTGAAAATGGTTGGCCAAAATGTTAGAGGCCATGGATTTAAGATCCATTCAAAGAAAGATAAAATGAGTTCGGCCATGTTGTATGGCCGAACCCCATTCAAGTGATAAACATGTCGGATGTAAAATACCTATGAGATGGGTTGAACAAATGAATGGTGATTAGGGTTATCTATATGATTGATGGATATGATTAAGGACAATATGTATACATGGCTTACGGCAACATGCATGGAGAATGATCAAAGATCATGGTTTGGCCCTTGCATGGCCAAACCCTAGATTTTTATATATAAGGACAAAAGGATTGGATGAGGTTTGGCCATGATGTATGTCCGAACCCCATCAAATGATCTAATCATAGATATGGAGATTTAAGAAGAAATGATGAACCATAGGGTTTGGCCATGTTGTATGGCCGAACCCCATGGAAGAATATTATTGATTTTTATGGGTTTTAAAGGATGAAAATGATGGAAGAATGTTAGTGATTTGAAATGGGTTTTAAATGTTGTAAATGATGATTTAAAATGAGGAGATGATGTAGAACAATGGACCATGGGTTCAGCCATGTTGTATGGCCAAACCCCATGGAGAAATGTTGATGGTTTTAAAGGTGGTTAGACCATGGAAAGATGGAAACAAAGGACCATGGGTTCGGCCATGTTGTATGGCCGAACCCCATGGAGAAATGTTGATGGTTTTAAAGGTGGTTAGACCATGGGAAGATAGGAAACAAAGGATCATGGGTTCGGCCATGTTGTATCGCCGAACCCTATGAATCATTTTGATGGGTCATTTGGTAGATCTATGCATGCTTAAATGATTGAATGATCAAGCTAAGGAATAAGGGTTAAAATGGAAAGAAGATGGAATGAAAGAACCATGGGTTCGGCCATGCAACATGGCCGAACCCCATGGATAATATTTTATGGACTTGGTGTTTTTATCAAATTAAATGATTAACTTATGTGATTGGATTAATAAATCAAAGGATGGAATGATGCTTGACCCATGGTGACTAAAGGATTAAAAGGGACCAAAAACCAAGAGAGTGAGGTTCGGCCATGTTGTATGGCCAAACCCCACTAAGGCATTTTGGGGACTTAAACATGGTTCAACCCCAATGTATGATGGAAACTTCTTAGGGGACTTAACCGGATAAAAGACTAGGATGGTAAAGGGTGATGAACCTAGGATGATGTAGGGGTTGATGGAATTAAATGGATCACAAATTGATGTACGTATATGTGTTAAATGTAATGAGGTAACGGGATTTCACAAACGGGGTACAATCGGCTTGACGCGATCGGTGATCAATTTTTGGACGGAAACACAAGGACTCGATATTTGGACGTTGGTAGGATTCCTACCTTATTGAAAACCATGGAATATGTATATGTGATGATTTTCCTTCATGTTTTGATGATTTATTTTTGTATCAAATGATATGTTTCAACTATGTGATTTTAATGCTATGATGGTTATTATTACATAGCATGGTTGCACTTACATCTCATGCATGGCATGGGATGGATCAAATGAGGTGAGTCCACGCTCCATTTGGATTTCCGATAAACAACCATGGGGAGGAATCCACACTGATTCCAATGGATGTATGATTGAATTGTAGCCGGACTCCAAGCTCCGTTCGGTGTGGCCGATAAGGCATTCGTAGGGGAGAGATATACTGTGTTTGAAATGTAACCGGAGTCCACACTCTGTTCTGTGGGACCGATAAGGCATTCGTGGGGAGTCATGACAATACCTTGATGTAGATTATCCAACAAGAGGATTTACTATGTGATTGTGATATGGATGATGGGTGGGATTCATGGCATATGACACCCATGGCATGGCATTTACTTGCATGGTTTTGATATTATTTATATCTATGTGATTTTGTTTATACTGACCCATGTGTTTGACCCTACTCAGAGTACCAACTGGGCGCGTTGTCTAACGCCCTACTTCTACCTTAGATGATGACATAGGAAATGGACGGAACGAAGGACGTGATCGGAGCTATGCTTAGGAGCTTGGATGAGCTAGATCTATTTTATTTAAGTTTATTCATGGACAATGTAATTTGAGTAGCTAGTATTTGGGACTGTAATAACTTAGACTATTTGCTATGGTTTGGATTTTTATTTTGGACATTATAACTTAAGGTAATTATCAATAAGTGATGGACTTCCTTGCTAATTAAAATTGGATAGGATAGAACACTATTATGATTCCGCATTACGTTTAATTCCGCAAGCTTAACCTTAGTACATGTGAACTGTTTTTGTGGACTTGGTCCACGCACACGTATGGTTGGCCAGTTAAGGGCCAGGCTTTGGAAGCTTAGATTTAGCTCACGTCGTGACGTTCCCGCTCTCTCTCATTCTTTATTTCAAAAAAAAAAAATAGACTCTGATTTTCGGAGAGTGAAAAAGGGCGGGACGTTACACAATTTCTAGGCAACACGTCTAATATATACAAAATCAAAGGATAACTAATCCAAATTGAAAAGAGGCACTACACAATAATATCATGGACGTAAAAATTCAACAAAACATCAGGTTTAAAAATCCTTTATTCCAATATTTGAAACCAGGAAAGATGCACCACCCAACCAATTTGTTAGATCCTCAAGAACACATTTTAATACACCTTTTCACCTTCTGAACCCATTTTGCATTGAAGGAAGATGACCAGAGGGTTGAACTTGAATTCTTGGAGCCAGTTCTATATTTGAGAAACTCTTTTAGCAAATCTGTTGCTATTTGGTTTAAGAGCTGATTTTGATCTCGTTTTTGAAAATTTTACCTGACATTGTCCCTTCTATGATGTACCTTTGGTTGGAAAGAAGTGAACTTCTCTTTGTAATGCTTATTTCTTAGGGACATTCAAATCTTAGGTGAGCCAACTATTCACAATAGTAACATGTCACAGTAGAAGATTTAGAGAAGGAATGCTCACCTTTCACAAATATAGTTTTGGAGTTGGGTTTCTTATTTATTTTCTCATCAAAGCCCAGACCAGTTTTATCTCAAAATTGTTTTCCAATGTTTATGAGCAAGTTTTGCTTCCCCTTAAGTAAAATTTTCTTCAAATTTTATTTTGTGACTCCTTAACTCGTTTAAGTCAAATTTTAGTTTTTGTTTTTCACTTCTAATCTCAGATTCACTTTTTTAAGTTTTACAACTTCTTCGTGACCCAATTTAAGTTTTTCTTTGAGACTTCAATTTTCTTCTTGAATCTTTTTAAAATCTTTTCCAAAGTTTTCTTTTTCAGACATTAATTGATTTTCTAATTACTAATTTCATTCTTAGATTTACATAGTCTTTTAGCCAAATCTTTACTTTCTAAGAAAAGAGCATGTCACGCCTGACCCAAAACATATGCACATGACGCAGAAAGTTTTATCTTTTCGAATATCACACGTGGGAAACACACATGTGCTCAAAACTCAAACTCAAAATCTATAAATAATGTAACGCCCGCCCCTTTTCACCGAAAATCAGAGTCTACTTTTTTTTTTTTTAAAGTGACAAAGGGCGCGGATGTCACGACGCGAGTTAAGTCTGAGCTTCTAAAGCCCGGCCCTTAACTGGCCAACCCTACGGGTGCGTGGAACGGAGTCCACAGAGAATAGTTCACCCGTAGAAGAAAACTCACAGAAAGTTACATTAAATGAGGAAAGACATTACAAACTATCCTACCAATTTTTTCTTTCTAGATAGCAAGGAAGATTTCATCATTTAATTACCAAAATGCCATAACATCACATGTCTACCACAAAATCCAAAACATAACAATAAGTCTAAAATATTACATTTCTGACAAGCTAAACTATTTCAAATTACATTATCCAACATAAACATTAGTAAACTATCTAGCACGTCTTTCCAAGCTCCTCAGCTTGGCTCCCGTCCCATCTTTCTGCTCCCGCATTTCCTGCGTCATCAGCTAGGGTAGAAGTAGGGCATTAGACAACGTGCCCAGTAGGACTCCGAGTAGGGCTAACACATGGATTAGTGATAACAAAGCATATAGATAATATTATAACGAAAAACCATAAAATGAATGCTATGCCATGGGTGTTTGTGTTATGAATCCCACCAATCATCCTTACTATCCCGATGCCATATCCCCCTTGACGGTAAGACCTCGTCAAGGTGTAACCACAAATACAATATCCCCCTTGATGGAAGAACCATCATCAAGGTATAACAATAAATACAACATCCCCCTTGACAGTAAGGCCTCGTCAAGGTGTAACCACAAATACAATATCCCCCTTGATGGAAGAACCATCATCAAGGTATAACAATAAATACAACATTCCCCTTGATGGAAAAGCCATCATCAAGGTATAATAATCCATACATCATCCCTGATGAGTCAAACACATCATAATGTCCCCATGCCTGTTTATCGGTCGCCCCAACGGAGCATGGGCTCCGGTTTCATTTCATCCTTCTCATGCCATATCCCTCCCATGTCATGCATGAGATGTAGATGCCATATGCCATGTAATGAATATAATAACCAACCATGGCATTTAAAAATTCCATCAATAAAACATATGACTTGATTATCAAAAGTAGATCAAGCAAAGCCTCAATACACACATCATAGACTTAAACCCCATTTTAAACCAATCATATGCTTACCAGAATAAATCAAGTAAAAGCCCCTACCTGATACATAATTCAAAACCAATCTTAAAACAAACCATATACTTTCCAAAATAATTCAAAGAAACCTTCACTCAATCCATGGCTTACAAAAAGGTTAGAATCCTACCGAATACCGACTAGCGTTCTTTCTTCCGTTTCCGTCCGACAGACCCGGTCGCCGATCACGCACCGCTTGCGATGTCCAGTACCTTATTATACATATCAATTAGTCCATGTATTAACCATTTAAGTCCATAAATCACATCTTAGTGGGGTTCGGCCATATACCATGGCCGAACCTCACTAACTAAGTTTTGCGGGTCCCATTTAGTCCATTAAATATTTTAATCATATGGGTCTAAAAACCAACCACCCTAGGCTTTATTAATCACTCATAAGGTTGTTACTTAGAGTCCCTAAGTCCATGACCACCTCCCATGGGTTTCTTCATTTTGGCCAATATTTACGCTTTTGCCACTACCCTTCCATGGTTGCTCATTTACGTAATCCATGTACATTATGGTCCATAATTGATCCATAACTTAGACCCCTTAATTGATTCACAAAATGGTTCCATTGATGTCTCATTAACGATGATATGCATATTAATAATTTAGTCCTTAACTTAGGCTAATTTTTCCATTCATCCAACCACATACACACACCCTTCCTTAGCCCATAAAATAACTTACAATTGAATCATCATTCTTAACCACATCTTGGGTCCCTAATTGATCCATCAACCATACAACAAGACCACTTACCTCAACCATCTAATTAACCTAATTCCATTAATTTTTAAACACATGCACACACCTTAAACCTTAGCCCCAAAGAGGACTCTCAATGAGTCATGGGTTTTATTAAAACTAGCCCCTTTAATTCAACCTAATCCCCATTTCTCCTTGGGTCTTTTTCACCACATTTAGATCCATAATAAGCCCTCCCATGAGGAGGTTTACATCATGCATTTAAATCATCAACTTTGATCATCACTTGATACATTCTTGAGTCCATTAATGACCCCTTTAATCATGACCTATTCCCCATTAATTTAAACACACACATAAGTCCAACTATGAGGGATTTTAACTCATACATTTAAATCATCCTTCCTTAATCATCATGAAATACATTTTGGTCCATTAGTTTAACCATAACTCCCATTTATTTTTTCATGGTTCCAAAACACCAAATTCATCCAAATCACTCCCATGGGGTTCGGCCATACACCATGGCCGAATCCATGGTCCATGGTTTTACTTTTAAAAAACCTCATTTCCACCCATTTAAAACTTCAAAATCATTAACCCCTTCCATGGTTCCCATTCTTCAAAACCCCATCGAAATCACTTAGCCACCTTCCATGATTTCCTTCCCTAAAAACCACTTAAAACTTACAAACCTTTTACCCTTTTTTTTTTTAAGCCTCCAATTTATTAGTACATTATTCCATACCTTCCATCCTTCCAAACCCATTTAAATTTACAAACACATAACCCTAAAAACTCCATTAAAGATCCTTAATTACCTACATTTAACCATTAAAATCTAAAAACCCTAAATCATCCTCCATGGCTTTCATCATTTATAAACCCTAATAATTCACTTAAACACCTACATGGGTTCATGGTTCATCATTCATTGGTGACATTTAAGATCATTAGAAACCTTAACCTTCACCCATTAACTTCCACAATTTCACACCCAAAAATCATTACAACACCTCACTATAGGGTTCGGCCATTCACCATGGCCAAACCCATGGTTCATGGTCAACCATTTATTCATGTCTTTTAAGACCATATAAACCACTTTACATCTTCATGAATTTCTTCATTCAAGATCCCTAAAAGAAAACATCACTACACTTAATCATTATGAGCCTCAATATCCTTAACCATTCTTCCATGGTTTTAAACCTTAAAATTCCATTAAAATTCCCAAATTTCTTTCCATGTCTTCCATTCTTCACAACCTTACTAAAATCATTCAATCAACCACCATGGGGTTCGGCCATACTACATGGCCGAACCCTATGGTCCATGGTTCTTTACAAACATTATATACTCTATGCTTAATTAAACTTAAATCCATAATGTCCCTTCATTGTTCTTAATCTATTTATTTTCCTTAACCCTAATTTACCCATTAGGTTTAATCCACTTTCCATCCTTCAAATTGATGGATTTAAAAACCCATGGCATAAAATCATTTGGCCACCATTAAATTTAACAACAATGAATCCCAAATCTTAAACCCTAAAAATCCAAAGCTCTTGTTTAAGAAATACTCACAATCCGTCAGTCTCCTCCGACTTCCTGCCACTCCCGTCGGCTTCCTTAGCCTCCTTTCTCCTTTCTCCTGATCTTTGGTCGGCCAAGATGCTTGATCAATGGTGAAAACCCCCAAGCTTAGGATCGGCCATAGTAGGGCTTGATTTGAGAGAGAGAGGAGAGGATGGACATGAGAAAAGAAATGGTAGATCTTGACCTTGGAATGGTGGACCATGCTTAGCACTTCTTCTCTTCTTTCTTCTCTTCTTCTCTTCCTTTCTTAATTTTCTTCTTCTCTTCTTGGAGTGTGGAATGGCCATGAGAGATATGAAAAGAGGGAGAGAGTGAAAGGGCTCGTTGGAGTGGAGAGAAATTAGATTAAAAAAAATCATAAGATACATTCCACATTAAGTCTCCCACCAACCAAGCTTAGATATTTATCTTACTTTATGCTTTATACTTTATGGTGGTGGGATAAACACTACAAGCCAACGTTTTGGCCTTTGAAAATGAGGTGGTTTGGTCATTCAATTTTGACCATTTGACCACCTTTATGATTATTTAAACATTTAATTAATTAGATAATTAGGTTAATTTAATTCCCATTTACTTAATTCCTTTTGTTTAAATTCCTTCATGCATCCACACATGGTTGACCAATTCAACAATGGTGGCCGGCCCCACCAATCCTTGGTCCACATGCCACCTCATTTGATGAGGTGGAGGTGGGTCCCAATTGGCCACGTCACTTAGGTCTAATTAATACTAACTTAGGTGATTAAAAATCAATTCAATCCACTTCCCTTATTGAATCACCATTGGGCCCATGGCCCAATTAAGTTCTCTCCTATCCATTTACCTTAGAGTTTGCATTATTCTGACCCATTAAGTCTCAAATGGGTATTGGGCCCAATTTGACCATCTTTGACCCTTTAAGTAAACTTAAATCCAATCCATAGTCCATTGGGCCCTAGTTGGGCCTTTGTCCATATCTTGATCCATTTACCATCTATTCCATTAGATTTCCAATTTCCACCATTAAAACAAACAATAGCCACACATATTTTAGTTTACAAATTCCGGGCCATTACATTAATCATTATTGACTAACTAAATGAATTTCATCCAACCCATGGTCCATTGCACTATACTTGGGCCTTTGCCCAAATTTTGATTCACTTAAAATTTATTCCATTAAAATTCTCAATTTCCATCATTAAAATAAATAATAACCACAGATATATTGATTCACAAATTCCGGGTCATTATAAATAATCTTCAATTACCATCAACATCTCAAAGGGGATATAAATTCTCTATCATAAAAGTTAACTTTCAAGAATTTATTACAACAAATCCTCAATGAATAAAATGGTAAAAATCAACATCACCAACTCAAATCAAATAAAAGAAATAAACAACTCAACATGTGGTGTGTCTAAAGCAGTATAATAACTAAGCTCTTCCTCAGGGTCCCTCGGACCCATCCGGTGCAACATGACCTGGAATTACAAGGACGTGAGTACAAACAATACTCAGTGAAGAAATATACATGCTACACACTCACGCACCCACGTAATCATAATGTATGAAATGGAATATAAATCATGCTATACAACACTGTCCTGATATCAATCTCATCAATGTGAACACAATGTCCACCCAAGGACATCTCTATGGAACGGACTGTCAAAACATCATGATCCCTTGAGAGACGTAGGCCACGATTTACAAAGTGGGAGATCGACATAAACCATGTCCAGTCTACCTCACCCTGCGTCCCTTCACCACCCTGGCAATTAAATCAAACTCTAGGTGATCGATATATGGCTTACCAAGTTAGTACCGCCCTAGTAGGGCTCACAAGTATCTAACCCTGCACACCAAGTGTACAAAATAGTCGTGAGATCGGCCTACAGCGCGAAGTATGTGAGAGTCTGTACTCATCAACGACAACCCTACAAGACCAAGTCCCATAGCCAACATCACCGTTGCAATACGGTTCTTTAAACAAATCATCATCCTGTCACACCACTCTCCTCTAGGGAGTGGGGACTACTACTAGTGGGGCCCAAATAAGAGAAAGGTACATCCTCAAGTCCTATATACTCTTCGAGTCACATCCTAACACTAGGAATTCTCATGCCCATTAAAAAAATATCCCATACTCACATCCTAGATAACCTCGTAGGCACACATCAGTGAGTAATACCAAGGGGAAACATATTCATAATTTCATGGGCAATAAACATATCGTAATCACATTATGACCACGATTTCACAATGATAGCAAGCACAACGCATTCCATTATGTTTCATACATTCAACACGATTATCACATTAGGTTATTCTAGGGACATGGACTATACACAACCTTGAGATACACATGTTGGGTCTATTTACACATATTCTTAGTCCTTCCAATTTATTCAAGCCGTCTCATGGTGGTTTAACATCCCAAGTTCAATCACTCCCTCTTCACCACATAAACCCAAATAAAATTCATAAATAAATCATCTCATTGTTCACAAGGGTCTCCAACAAATATCACAATTTTCTATTATCATTACAAGATAATGGCATACGCTGCAAATCACATAATAGGGAATTTATGACATCTCACGTATAGCATAGGGCACATCCATCCTATTTATCATGCATTAAACACATCAATAACATAATACATTCACTAAATAAATGTAATAGTATACAAGTTGAAAGTTCCGTTGGGAGCTAGAACATGATTGACCCTAGAGGGGGGTGAATAGGTCAATCTAACAATCGTCGGTTCTTTTTAAAAAAATTACTTGATTATTAGTTTTAGCTCAGCGGATCTAACGATCAAGGGAGTGTGTGTTAGCTAATGTGATTCAAACAATCAACACGAGAAAATGACTCCAACACCACAAGCACAAGGAGTCAAGATATATAGTGGTTCGGTTAGGCAACCTACATCCACTGAAAGGACTTGCTCAACCTGGAGCTATCCCCAAATCCACTAAGTGGGGACTTACACTCTCATAATTAGAGTAGGAATTCCACCTCACTCAATCGGCTAAGAATTCCACCCACCACTGTGCTAGAGACGACGCCGTAGAGTTTTTTTATAGTGGTTCCGGAGCTAATCCTCCTTATTCCACTCAAAGGACAAAAGTTTTAAATAAAAATTAAAACCAAGAAGCACTTGCCTTGAAGCTCTTTCTAGTTCATGTGTGCTTCTTGAAGATCCACCCAATGTGTGCCGATGCTCCTCCTTGTAGCCGTCGTATAGCAATCACAATCTAAGGGTGCAAGGAAACTGGTTTTACCAACGTTTTCTTAGTTTATATCTTTTCTTCCCTCCTCTTTTTCTCTCTTTCAAACTCAATCAATAGATTTGTTGTTTATGAGTCTCAGGTGTAGGCACAAGAGTGTAACACCCCGGATTTTCAACTTATCAATATAGTTGAAATTTTCCCATTTAAATTGTGAATTATTGGATATGGACCCTAGATGGGTAAGGTGTTGGGTCAATTGCCCAATTAAGACCCAACGGATTGTGGATATGATTTCAATTGAAATAAATGGTTAAGATGTATTCAATTGGGTCAAGATTGTTAATTGGGTCAAAATGCCCAATTGGGACCCAATGCGTCGTGGTTGACTTGGTTGACCACCAAGTGAGTTCAAGTTTTAAATTAAGTGGGGCTTAATTAAATTGGAAATGGAATCAAAGGACTGAGTTGATTTCAAATGAGTTAAATTAAAGTGGTGAGTTGAATTAAAGAGTGAGTGAAGTGTGAAGATGAAGGTGTTTTTGTTGTTTCAAAAACCAAACCAAGGGTTACACGTTGGAAGTGTGGGAGTTTCATCTCATGGATGAGACCCCCAAATGAATCACCAATGGGAGGTGGATGGTTTTGTTGTCCAAGTGAAGACAAGACCGTTGGGTACATGGGAGTTTCATCTCATGCATGAAACCCCCAAATGGGTCATTAATGAGAGAGGTGGCGGTTTTGTGGAGGTTACACAAGGTCACACCGTTGGAGACATGGGTGTTTCATCTCATGGAAAAAACCCCCAAATGAAACAGAAAGGATGGAGGTAAATGAGCGTGGGAGTTACAAAGGGGTGCCACCAAGGGACACCACCTTTGGCCGACCAACATTAACCAAGAAAAGAGTGGAGTTTCATTTCACACTCTCCCTCTCCCTCTCTTGGCCGAATCACTCTCAAGGCAAGAACACTTAGAATATTTTATCTCACTCTCTCCCTCTCACACAAGGCCGACCTATCCCAAGGACAAAGTAGGAAGGACTTAAGGCTTCATCTCCAGATCCTCTCCCTCTCACAAGAACCTAAGGCTGACCCTCTCACAAGGATCAAGAAGGATGGAAGAAGAGGCTAAGGAAGGAAAAGATCCAAGGAACAAGTCGGAGCAAAGAAAGAAACCAGAGGAGTCGCGGAATTAGTAAATGCTCGATAAATTTCATAAATAAGAAAAGAGGGTCAAGGGTCAAGGACATGGTTCGGCCATTGCAATTGCCGAACCCTAATTTTATTATGGCTAAAAGTCTCAATGATGAACCATAGGGTTCGGCCATGTTGTATGGCCGAACCCCATGGAAAGGTATTAAGGAAGTTATATGGGTCTAAGTGATTTTAAAGGGAAGATGATGGACCATAGGGTATGGCCATGTTGTATGGCCGAACCCCAGGAAAAGACATTGATTATATTTTAATGGATTTGAAGGATGAAAATCATAGATGTATGTATATGATTTTTAAAGGTTTAAAAGGGTTTAAATGGATGGATGTATGAGAACCATCAAAGAATCAATCATAGATGTATACTATGTTTTAATGGAAATAAGGAACCATAGGGTTCGGCCATGTTGTATGGTCGAACCCCATGGAGAGACAATGATGGATAGTGTTGTTAGATTTAATTGATTTTGAATATGTTAATGAAGATAAAAAAGGATGAACCTAAGGGTATGATTAAACCCTCCCATGGAGGGTCTTGTTTATGAACTTGAGATGGTGAATTGTTTAATGGAGAACATTGAAACAAAGGACCATGGGTTCGGCCATGTGTATGGCCGAAACCCCATGGACCATTTTAATGGGTCATGTGTAGATTTAAGCATGATTAGAAATGATGGCCAAATGAGTGAAATTAAAGGACCATGGGTTTGGCCATGGTGTATAGCCGAACCCCATAAGGAATATTTTGTGGACTTATGTTTATGGACCTAAAACATAAGGTGATGGAACAATGGCAAAGAATGTAAATATGGGTAAAAATGAAAGATCATGGGTTCAGCCATGGTGTATGGCCGAACCCCATGAGGAATGTTTTGTTTTTTTTTTATGGACTTAGGTGGTTAACAATGTTAGATGATTAATTTATAAGTGATTAGATTAATGAATCAAGATGACATGATCTTGGATTTAAATTTATAAGATCAAAGGATTACAAAGAGGGACCAAAAATCAAGTGAGTGAGGTTCGGCCATGGTGTATGGCCGAACTCCGCTAAGGTGTTTTTATAGACTAAGGGTTAAGTAAGTAACTAAGTGGTGATTGAGTAATAAATAAAAGGAAGGACTAAAATCAAGTAAGTGAGGTTCGGCCATGGTGTATGGTCGAACCCCACAAGGTGGTGTTTATGGACTTAGACATATTTGTAGATCAAATAGAACATGAGATTGATTGATTGGCATGTTATAAGGTAACGGAACTTCACAAGGGGTGTACAATCGTGAACAGGTTCCGGACGAAAGCGCAAGGACATTTTAGTGGTCTTTGGTAGGATTCTACCTCTTTGAAATCATGGGTTATGTAATATGATTTATTTTCTTATTTTGATGATATTATGTTGTAAAAATGTTATGTTTCAAATACGAGGTTTTGATGCTATGATTATACTATTACATAGCATGTGGACATATACATCTCATGCATGGCATGCGAGGGATGTTTGTAACAGGACGCTATGCTTCGTCGGGGTGTTCGTAAGGCATTCGTAGGAAGACCTTGATGTGCATTATCCATCAAGAAGTAACCGGAGAACACACTCCGTCGGGGCGTCCGTAAGGCAACTGTGGGGATACCTTGATGAGGAGAATTCCATCAAGAGGTTACATGTATTTGTGATGGGTGGGACTCATTGCATTTGACACCATGGCATGGCATAGCTTTTATATGGTTTTGATAATATCTTATTACATATGATTTGTACTAGCCATGTGTTAACCCTATTTGGAGTACCTACTGGGTGCGTTGTCCAACTCCCTACCTCTACCCTAGTGGATGACACAGGAAATGAAGGAAATGATGAGCGTGATCGGAGCGAAGCATAGGAGCTTGGATTTGATAGTTTATATTTTGTTTAAGTTACTCATAGACAATGTAATTTGAGTAGCTAGCATTTGGGCATGTAATAACTTAGATATTTTGCTATGGTTGGAATGTTTTATTTGGATGTTTAAGTTATGATAATTATGGTTAAGCGACAAACTACTTTGCTATCTAAAAATGGAATAGAATTAGGTTCTATTATAATCCGTAGTTATGTTTTATTCCGCATGTATGACTTAATACGTGTGAACCGTATTCATGGACTTAGTCCATGCACACGTATGGTTGGCCAGTTAAGGTTTGGACTTTAGAAGTTCGGACATAGCTCGCGTCGTGATGTCCCGCTCTCTCTCACTCTTCTACTTATATAAAAAAAAAAAGAGACTCTAATTTTCGAAAAACGATTGAAAAAGGGCGGGCCGTTACAGTTGGTATCAGAGCGAAACGGGAAGGTTGAATCTTCCGAAGTAAGATTAAGACGGTTTCATGTCTCACTGATAGATAAGAATCCCAACTGACCGACTCTTCAGAGTCCGCTACACGGGGGCCGGATTAATTTACTTCGTTAGACTCAGACTGAAACATTCAATCTAAGAACAACAAGAATGATAGCAAAGGAAGTACAGTCAAAATAACTAGATTTATCAAACATAGCAAATTAGGATATATTTCCCCGATATACCCAAACTGAGAAACAAACAATAGATACTTAGGAAATTTCCCCAAAAACAAAGAAAAACCAAGAGTGCTTATTTGGAAATTTCCCCAAAAGCATGAGAATACAAAGCGTATGAGGAAACTAAGTCCATGATGTTTTCAATGACTTAGGAAAAAAAATGCCTCCAAAGAGAAAGACCCGACAAAACCAAAAAGGGAAGGAAAAGGAGGTACAAAAGTCTCAACATGAAGAGGAGGAACAACACTACAACATTCTCAACATGATGAACAACCATCCCAGCAAGGGGAGGAAAAAGAACACAGCGTGAACATACCCGTGGTTCCTCCCGAACTACAAAACTTGGTTTAAGCTGTGGTTACTTCTGTTCTTCAACAGCATCTGAACTGAAATGCGACCACAAGTGACACCAATGACAGGAGCATGGTCAGGGATTTCTAGCAGCAGCGCTCTCCTTACTTCAAAGGGAAAGAAAGGGTTGTCGAAGTGGAAAACTGGCTAAAGAAGATTACTCAGATCTTGACCCTATTGAAGATCTCGAGTCATGAAGATAAGATATTATTGGCTACGTCACAACTGGTTGATGATGCTGATAAATGGTGGGAGGTAATAGAGAAACAACAAGCACTTCTTCTGGAAGGAGAGAGGACTACAATGACTTGGGAGCAGTTCTCAGCTACCTTCCTGGACCATTACTTTCCCGAGGAGTAGAAGGAATGCCACACTCAAACTTTTCTATCTTTGGTACAAGGTACCATAACGGTGGCAGAGTATCAACAAGAGTTCCTTAGTCTATCCTATTATGCTCTTTATATGGTGGATACGGAGTACCAAAGGGCTCGCAAGTTTGAGCGGGGCCTACGACCAAGGTAACCATATTCAAGGCAGCTACATTGGCAGAGGTGGTCAGCCAGGCCAATATAGCGGAGCATGAGATGGCTGAGATAGTGCGGTTTGACAGCAGCCAAGGTCAGAGTGGGAGGGGTACATTTCAGCCAAACAAGAAGTTCCGACCGAACTTTAGCAGACCCTCACATTCTACAGGGTCAACTGAGGGCTTTCGTGTAATACCCCAGATTTTGCAATATATCAATATTTAAGAAATTGCCATTGAAATTATGAATTAAAAGGATATGACCCTAGATGAGTAAAATTGTGGGGCCCATTGTTCAAATAAGACCCAATGTACATGTTATAATGATCCAAGTAAATTAAATGGGTAATGTGCATCTAATTGGGTCAAAGTGATTAATTGGGTCAAAGGACCCAATTGGGACCCAATGGGTCATTGTGGACATGATTAACCATTGGATGAGCTCAAGTTTAATTGGGTTAGGCTGAATTGAATGGAATGTTAACAAGTGTTTAAGATAACTCAAATTGAAGATTGAGTTGAAATAAATGATGGAGTTTAGTTGAGTGGAATTTATGGGTTGAGTTGCATTAAATTGATGAGCTAAATGGGTGAGTTGTATCATATGAGTTGGATGGGAAGCTATGGAGATATTTATCTCAAAGGAGTAAAGTGTGTGGATGAAATGTCCAAACAATGAAAAACATTGGCTACATGGTCATCCCATGCATGTAACTCCTAGATAAGTGATGAATGATAATGGCGTTATATGGGAGTTACATAGGTGAGAAGTGTATTTCAAATTCAAATCCATATACACGTTGGAATTACATGAGAGTGTTATTTCATGCATGAAACTCCAAATGGAGAATCAAAGGAGGAGTTTCATGGAGGCAAGACCAAAACCGTTGGCATGTGGGAGTTTCATCTCATGGATGAAACCCCCACATAGGAAAATAATGGAAGGTGGCGGTTATGGAGTTCAAATTCAAACATGACCGTTGGGTACCATGGGAGTTTCATCTCAAGGATGAAACCCCCAAGATGGAAGATGAATAAACTTGTGAAGGTTACACAAGACTTGCATGGGAGCCATTGGTGCCCTAGGAGTTTCATCTCAAGGATGAAACCCCCAAGGGAGGCATTAAGGAAGGGAGGTTACACTAAGGATTTCAATTCAAATTACATCATACGATGGAAACATGGGGATTACCCATCTTAGATGGAAAATCAAGAGTCAAAACCGTTGGAGGGTTCCATCTCAAAGATGAAACCCCCAAATAGAATAAGTAAAGGAGATGAATGCAAATGGGAGTTACATGTGGTGCCAACCTTAGGCTGAATTTCATTAGCCAAAGGAGTTTCATTTTCACTCTCTCCCTCTCTCTCCCTTGGACGTTTTCACCTCTCAAGACAAAGATCATTGGCTGGTTGTCTCTCACACAATTCAGTCCTTGGCCGATCATTTTACCAAGACAAAGTACACATAGAGCAAAGGAGTTTTGTACCAAGGTTTTATCACTCTCATCCAAGGCCAAAGTTCTATCTCTCTCTCAAATCAATAATTTGGCTGAACCATTGCAAGGGGTTTCCAGCAAGGTTTGGATCGGCTAAAGATCAAGAAGGAAGGGAGGAGGAATGACTAAGGAAGGAGAAGGTCAAGAAGGAGTGAAAGAACCGGAGGAGTCGCGGTATTGGTAAGTGCACTATAAACCCTTGTTAAATAAATTGGTTAAGGGAATATGATCCGGCCATTGTATGGCCGAATCTATCAAGGGTTTAGATCATGGATTATACTGTTTAAAAAGGCTACAACATGAATCATAGGGTTCGGCCACTTGGGATGGTCGAATCCCATGAAAAGACTTGGTAATTCTTATGGTTTTTGAGAGATAAAAACCATACCATGTTTTGAAGGTTTAAAGGTTTTTTAAATGGAGATAAGTTTACTGTTTTGGATCAGCTATTGCATGGTTGAACCATGTTGTTATTATGGTTAAGTTGCTGATCATAAACTATGGATAAATGATGGAATGATTGAGTCAAGAGAACCATAGGGTTCTGCCATGTGTACGGCCGAACCATGGCCGAACCCCAAGGACTGTTTTTATGGTTAATTGGAGTAAGAACATGTTTGGAAATTATGGATGATTATATGTTTTTGATTTAAGAATCACATATGTTTCTCTATGGACTTAGTAAAAGTAAATAATCAGCCATCAAAGATGATGGAAAAAGGGACAAAAATCAGTTTGGTAAGGTTCGGCCATGTAGTATGGCCGAACCCCACTAATGGTCATTCGATGGACTTAGTGGTTAACTTATAATGTAATTGGGCAAAATCAAATGGAGATGTATGTATGAAGGATTTAAAGGACCAAATTAAGATGGTGAGGTTCGGCCATGTTGTATGGCCGAACCCCACTAAGGTGGATTGGTTATGAATATTGGTTATTAAGCAAAATTAGACAAGGGTTAGTTTAATGGCACAATTGTAAATATGGAATGAAATGACCAAAGGATTTGAAAGATGGGCCAAAACCAAAGTGGTAAGGTTCGGCCATGTTGTATGGCTGAACCCTACCAAGATACATTTGGAAGATTAAGTTATTTGGATAGTTTTGGATTAAATAAAAAAAAGAGATCAAAATTTAAGTGGGTGAGTTTCGGCCATGTAGTATGGCTGAACCCCACAAAGTGGTTTTTAGGACTTAGACTTAGTTGGAAATTAAATGGACATATATTTGACTTGCTGTTATATAAACAAGGTAACGAGACTTCTTAAATGGTGTACAAGTCGTGAATGGGTGACGGTTTAAAAGAGCAGTCAATCTAAGTGAACATTGTGTAGGTTTCTTACCTTTTTGTAACCACACTTATATTTGATGTTTTACCTTAATTTTGATGAAATATGTGCTAAGTTATTATGTTTCAAAGTGGTTTTGTATGTTAAGATGTATTTACAAATGGCATGAACTCATGGACATCACATGCATGGCATGGGGTGATGATTATGGAAACCGGAGGCCACACTCCGTCGGGGCATCCGAAAGACCACTGTGGGGTACCTTGATGATGAGAATCCCATCAATAGGAAACCGGAGGCCACACTCCGTCGGGGAGTCCGAAAGACTACTGTGGGGTACCTTGACGATGAGGATCCCGTCAAGGGGAGGCTATGTATATTTGTGATGGGTGGGACTCATTACATGTGCATAACATACATGGCATTGTTTTATGAGATTTTGATGAACATGTATTATCATATTATTTGCATGTTTTTATTCTAACCTTGTGGTAGCCCTAATCGGAAACACCTACTGGGCGCGTTGATCTAACGCCCTATCTCTATCCTTAGTGGATGACGCAGGAAAGGGGAAGAATGAGGATCGTGAAGGAAACCAAGCATAGGAGCTTGGGCTTTTGAATGGACTTTAATTTATGGATTGATTTATGGACTTTTTATTTGGACAATGTAATTTGATAGTTAGATGATGTTGGCACGTAATAATTTAGTTAACTAGCTATGGTTTGGTATGTTTTGGATGGTTTGGAATGAATATTTTGTCTAAGGTTATTTTAGTAATTTTGGAGAATATGATTATGTACTTTGCTATCTAAAAATGGAGTAGTCTTAGGATCTATTATAACCCGCAGTTAGATTGAGATTAAGTATATTCCGCAAGTTTTATTTGTACCATGTGTGGATAGGTTCTTATGGACTTAGTCCATACGCACATGGGCTTGGTCAGTTAAGGGTCGGACTTTAGAAGTCCGAACTTAACTCGTGTCGTGACGTCCCGGCTCGATCACTTGTTTATTATTATTTTTTTAAAAAAAAAGTCTGATTTTAGAGTGAAAAGGGCGGGGTGTTACATTTCGTCCCAATCATTCCTCCCCATCAGCATCAGTCACTCAGGTTCCCCGAGGGGTGAACAACTGCTTCCATTGTGATCAGCCGGGCCATTTCAAGAGGGAATGCCCACAGCTTAGCAGACCCTCTTATTCCAGAGGTTCATTTCGTCCACCAGCTAGACCAGGTAATTCACGAGGAGGTAGCACATATAACCAGGCGAGACGGGCGCCTAATCCTACAGGATTTGGACGGTTATTTACTTTGGCGCCTCCAGCAACAGTGGATCACTCCGTGATTCAAGGTATGGCTGTAGTCAGTAGTTCCTACGCCTTTGCTTTATTTGATTCTGGGGCATCCCACTCCTTCATATCTGCTGCATTCATAACTGCTACTGGCACATTAATACAAAAACTGTCCACATCACTCACCAATGTATCCCCTGTCGTGTAATGGCTCGGAAATTTTAAATTAATATAAACGTGGATATTATTTATTTCAATGATGAAAATTGGAAAATTGGTGGAATAAATGGTAAATGGGCCAAAATTTGGACAAAGGCCCAAGTATGGCCCAATGGGCTATGGAGTTGATTTAAATTCATTTAAAGGGGCAATGGGGGTTAAATGGGTCAAGAATGGTCAAATTGGGTCACATATCCATTTGGGACCCAATGGGTCAAGGTAATTAAGCTCTAAGGTAAATGGGTAAAATGAAAATGTAATTGGGCCATGGGCCCAATGATAATCCAATTGGTTGGAGTGGGCTTAGTGAAATTTAAATCACCTAAGTTAGTTTGGATTAAGTCAAGGTGATGTGGCCAAGTGGGACCCACCTCCACCTCACCAAGTGAGGTGGCGTGTGGACCCAAGGTTTGGTGGGGCCGGCCACCATGGTGGAATTAGTCAACCATGGGTGGAAGTATGAAGGTAATTTAAAGAGGTGAAATTAGGTTAAGTGGAAATAAATTAACCTAAATTAATAATTTAATTAATCAAGTGATTAAGTTAAGCAAATGGGGTTAAATTGGTCAAATGGGAGACCAAGCTACCCCACCTCAAATATAAAACACGTTGGGCTTGGTGATGGTTTAGATAACCACCACCATAAAGCAATTTAAAAACCTTTAAAATATCTTAAGGTTGGTAGAATAATTAATGCAAAGTGTAAGTTAGGTCACAAAGGGGGATAAGCCTTGATTCTTTTCTCATTTCTTATCCTCTCTTCATTGTTACTCTCTCCATTTTTTTCATTCTCCATTGCCATCCCATGCTCCAAGTGAAGGAGAGAAAGAGAGCTAAGGAGAAGAGAAGAGAAGGAGAGAAGAAAAAAGTGGAAATTTAAGCAAAATCACTCTAAGATCAAGGTTATCATCTCCCCTCTCATCATCTTTCCCACTCCATCTCTCAATACAAACCCTAACTTGGCCGATCCTAAGGTTGGGGGTTGCCACCATTGATCAAGAATCTTGATCTACCAAAGATCAAGAGGAAGGAGAGAGGAGGCTAAGGAAATCGCCGGGAGTGACGGAAGTCGGAGGAGACGACGGATTGTGAGTATTTCTTAAACAAGAAATTTTGGATTTTTTTTAGGGTTTAAGATTTGGGATTTATTTTTGTAAAAATTAATGGTGGTTAAATAAGTTTATGCCATGGATTTTAAGTCCATCAAATGAAAGGGTGGAAGGTGGAGGAAACCCTAAATGGGCAAATTAGGGTTAGGGAAAAGAAATAAATAAATGTATTAAGTGCATAGTGTAATTTATTAAATTAAGCATGAAATTAGGTGATTGGAAGGAAATCATGGGCCATAGGGTTCGACCATGTAGTATGGCCGAACCCCATGGTGGGTGTTTTGGTGGTTGATTTAATTGGTTAGGGTTTTAAAGAATGGAAGGCAATAATGGTTTTTAGCTAATGAAATTTAGTAAATGAATGAATGTGGGTAAGTTTTAAAATGGTGTTATGATGAAAATGCAAAGAGGTGTATGGCCTTGAAAGGCATGGATGGAGTGAACCTTGAACCATGGGTTCGGCCATGGTGTATGGCCGAACCCTATGGTAATGTGTTACAAATTTTAAATGGGTTTAAAAAGCCATGGAAAATGGGAAGATTGATTGATTTAATATTTTGGTGAATGTAGATATTTTGGAGCAATGAATGATGGATCATGAGCCATGGGTTCGGCCATGGTGTATGGCCGAACCCTATGGTGATCAAATGATGGAATGAAGGGTTGTGAATAATGGAAAATAAATGGGAATGTTAGTAGTTTTGATGAACCCAAGAGATAAAAAAAACCAATGTTGATCAAATGGGTGATCTAAATGAATGGTGAAATCCCCATATGGAGGGACTTGTGATAAATTCAAATGTGAACAATGGACCCAAGAAAAAAGATGGGAAAAGGACACCATGGGTTCGGCCATGGTGTATGGCCGAACCCATGGCCCATTTATGAGTCTTTTGATGGGTTAGGTTGGAGTATGAATGTGTTTAAATTGATTGGGATTTGGTTAAGTTAAGGACTTATCTTTAATGAGTTCATGTAATGGTTGATAGGTCACTAATAAATCTAAGTTATGGATCAATTTTGGACTTAATCATGCCTAAATAAGTGAGTAATTAATCATGTAAAAAAGTAGTGGCAAAAATGGTAAATATTGGCTAAAATTGAAGAAAACCACTAAGATATGATTTATGGGCTTAGAAACGGTTAAAACTTGGACTGATTTGGTAATTTAATAAGGTATCGGATAGCGCGAACGGTACGCGAGTCGGTAGCCGGATTGTTGGACAAAAACAAAAAAGGGACGCGAGTCGGTATTCGGTAGGATTCCTACCTCCTTGTAATCCATGGATATGTGATGGTATCTTTATCTTATTTTGTGGACTATGGGATTTATTTTATGATGGGTTTTCACGATTATGAATGTCATGTTTAATACTATGATTTATATTTTAATATGATGCATTATATGCCAAGGCTATGTATGATATACTAGAGTTATGAGATATATATATATTACATAGCATAATGCATTGCATCTCATGCATGGCATGGGCTGGAAAATAATGGAACCGGAGTCCATGCTCCATCGGGGCGACCGAAAAGCAGGCATGGGGATATTTTGATAACCGGAGTCCATGCTCCGTCGGGGTGACTGAGAACAAGGCATGGGGACACCTTGACGAGGTTTTGTTTCGTCAAGAGGGATATGATATTATATGGTTTGGATGATGGGTGGGATGCATAACATAGACACCCATGACATGGCATTTACTTTATAGTTTCATGATATGATGGTTTATCAGCTTTCATTGGGTTATTATCTGTATGCTATTATTACTAATCCATGTGCCAGCCCTACTCGGAGTCCTACTGGGCGCGTGTTCTAACGTCCTACTTCTACCCTAGCTGACGATGCAGGAGATGGTGGAACGGAAGGGCGAGACGGAGCCAAGCTTAGGAGCTTGGGGAGGCGGCTACTTAGTTTAATTATTTCATTTTGGAAATGTAAATTGAGTAAATTAGCTTGTCGGAATGTAATAACTTAGATGGCTTGCTATGTTTAGATTGTATTTTTGGACAATACAGTTTAATGGCATTTTAGTAATTATACAGATGTTTCTTCCCTGCTATCTGAAAATTGGTAGGATAGGCTCTATTATCATTCCACATGTAATTTTATATTCCGCGAGCTTACTTTCTACGCGTGAACCTGTACTTGTGAACTTAGTTCCTTGCACGCGTAGGGTTGGCCAGTTAAGGGCTGGGCTTTAGAAGCTTGGAACTTAACTCGCGTCGTGACATCCGCGCCCTTTATCACTTTAAAAATAAAATTAAAAATAAAAATTTAGACTCTGATTTAAGTGAAAAGGGGTGGGCGTTACACGTCGGAGACACGTCATTGGGGCTTATATGCACAGCAGTTAATACTAAACTCGCTGGATATAGATTTGAGTTCAACTATTTGGTACGATATTATCTTCGGCATGGACTGGTTGACTAGCGTTCAAGCCAATATCGATTGCCATCTTCGCAGGGTGAAATTTTGGTCACCTGAGGGGAAGCAATATGTAGTACATGCTGACAAACACAGCAACCCTATAAGAAGAAGACTGCACGAAGGGTTGAATCACCTGGTATTAAATAGTATCAGAATAAACAAGGCACCGATGGCTGAACTTCCGGCGATAGTAAAAGACTACGCAGATGTATTCCCAAAAGAACTCCTTAGCTTGCCACCCATGCGGGAGATCAATTTTGAGATCAAGCTGTACCCTGGCACTTCTCCAGTGTCATTACCACATTATCGAATGGCACCAGCTGAGATGTCCGAGCTAAAGAAGCAGATTGATGAATTGCTCAGACTGGGTTGCATCCGGAATAGTACATCATCTTGGGGAGCTCCGGTGTTGTTTGTGAAGAAGAAGGATGGTACACTTCGAATGAGTGTGGATTACAGAAAACTGAACCAGCTGATAGTCAGGAACAAGTATCCTCTACCCAGGATCGATGATCTATTCGATCAACTTAGAGGTTCCAACCACTTTTCTAAGATTGATCTGATATCCGGATACCATCAAATCCGGGTTAGGGAGGAGGACATAGAGAAGACAACTTTCAGAACGCGGTATGGAGTATACGAGTTTGTAGTCATGCCGTTTGGACTCACCAATGCACCGGCTGTGTTCATGGATTTAATGAACAAGATCTTCCGTCCTTACTTGGACCAGTTCGTGATTGTATTTATTGATGACATCCTGATCTATTCCAAAAGTCAGGAGGAACATGCTAAACACTTGCGGATAGTTCTGGACACCTAGAGGAAGAACTAGCTATATGCCAAAGCAAGCAAGTAGCGAATTTTGGCTATCTAAGGTCAACTTTTTGGGGCATGTTATATCAGCAGAAGGTATAGCCGTGGTCCAGGGTAAGGTGGCGGCAGTGAGAGATTGGAAAGCACCAAAAAATGTGACTGAAATCCGTAGCTTCTTAGGTTTGGCTGGTTACTATCGGAAGTTTATCATGGACTTCTCCAAAATTGTATCTCCACTTACTCGACTCACTCAGAAAGGAGTCAAATATGAGTGGTCAGATCTGTGTAATCGGAGATTTGAGGAGCTGAAGGAGAGACTTACAACTGCTCCTATCTTAATTTTGCTGGAAAGAGGGCAAGGGTTATGAGGTACAATGAGATGCTTCAGGAGAGGAACTCGGGTATTCTCTCAGTCAAAGTTAGCGTGTGGTGGCATACAGTTCAAGACAATTGAAAATACATGAACGCCTCTATCCCACGCATGACCTGGAACTAGCCGCAGTGGTCTTCTCTCTCAAAAGCTGGAGACACTATCTATATTGCGAGAAATTTGATGTGTTTTCAGATCATAAGAGCTTGAAGTACTCGTTTGATCAGAAGAACTCAACATGAGGCAGCGCAGATGGATGGAATATCTGCAGGATTATGAGTTCGCGCTTCGATATCACCCTGGCAAGGCGAGCAAGGTGGCAGATGCCCTCAGCCGTATATCACATGCATCAGTGGCATGTTTGATCAAGACAGAATGGGAGATGCTGAATAACATTCGAGAGTTCAATCTATATATCAATAACCATGGGAGTATGTACAATTGGATCGTACGGTCCAACATGGTCTCCAAGATTGAACAAGAACAACGGATAGATCCGAAAATGGAGGAGATATGGGCCAAGATGTCTACTGATGAGGTCTTACCGGAATGGGAGTTACGACCAGGACAGGGTCTTGTATTCCGAGGTAGGATATATGTACCTAAGAGCTATAGAAGAGAGTTACTGATCGAGGCACACCAGGTCAAAGTCACCATTCATCAGGGCAGCACCAAGATGTATCATGACCTAAAGAGACACTACTGGTGGCATGGACTCAAAAGAATGTGGCAGAGTTTGTTGCCCACTGCTTAACTTGTCAGCAGGTTAAGATGGATTACTAGAGGCCACCAGGGTTACTCAAACCCTTACCAGTGCCGGAGTGGAAATGGGAACACATTTCCATGGGTTTTGTAACACCCCAAATTTTCAAGTTATTAATATATATGAAAATTACCCATTTAATTTGTGAATTATTAGATATGAACCTTAGATGGGTAAAGTGTTGGGTCATTGCCCAATTAAGACCCAACGGATTGTGGAAATGGTTTCAATTTAAATTAAATGGGGCTTAATTAAAATAGTAATGCAATATATATATATGAATCAGGGATTTGGATTAATTGTCATGCGCATGAAAGTTATTGATGGAAAGATGTTAGGAGTTGAAATATGGAACAGATATGCTGTGATACCCACCCCTCCCAACCAGATGTGGGAAGTCCCACATCGGTTGGGAGGATGAGAAAGATGGGGTTTTTAAGTGTTTAAGCCCCTGCAACGACCCGACCCGACAACATGGCTTAGGGCTTGACTCAGTAAGATATTGTCCGCTTTGGGCCTCACACACAGCTCAAACCCGTACGGTTTTGCATTTGGGCCCGAGCCCACGTGGCCTGGCCCAAAACGCGTCTTACAAGGTCAACATGGGATAACCACTTAAATCCCCTCTTAATTTCATCCTTCCAACCGATGTGGACTTCCCACATCTTGTTGGGAGGGGTGGGTATCACAATCACCCTCCCTAAAGCCTCGGGCTGTCCCCGGCTCGACTCGGTTTAGTCCGATAATTGCAGGGAAGGAGGAAAGCCCATACAGTCCGAGTGTTGAACTCGGCTCTGATACCATATTTGTAACGGACCCGACCCGACAACTAGGGCTTAGGGCTTGACTCAGTAAGATATTGTCCGCTTTGGGCCATGCACACAGCTCAAACCCGTACGGTTTTCCATTTGGGCCTGGGCCCACGTGGCCCTGCCCAAAACGCGTCTTACAAGGTCAAGGGGCTTGTGATACCCACCCTTCCCAACCAGATGTGGGAAGTCCCACATCGGTTGGAAGGATGAAATTAAGAGGGGATTTAAGTGGTTACCCCATGTTGACCTTGCAAGACGGGTTTTGGGCCGGGCCACGTGGGTCCGAGCCCAAATGCAAAACCGTGCGGGTTTGAGTTGTGTGCGAGGCCCAAAGCGGACAATATCTTACTGAGTCAAACCCTAAGTCCTGTTGTCAGGTCGGGTCGTTACATATGCAATCCACGTTGATATGCTTAAGATGGTCTTTTCCTTGGTTAAGAGTGAAAATAGAAGATTGCCAAATAAAGAAATTGCTTGGCCGCGTGTGACATTGCATATCCAAGATATGCGAATGTGTTAGAGTATCTAAAAAGGGGTCCTTTCCTTGTTGAGAGCGGTATTAAGGCAATGGCTAAATGAAGGAGGGCTCAGCACCTTCTAAGATGGAACCATCTGGAAGTTTATAAAAGAAAGACATAGAAGGGGCGCATGGCACCTTCTAAATATGGGACCAAGTGGAGGTTTTATAAAGAGAGGAAGAAGGGGCCCACGACACACACACACTCAAGGCCGAATTCTCCTTTTCTCTCTCAAGTCACAATCTCGGCTAAAGATCAAGAAGAAGTGGAAAGAGGCTAAGGAAGAAAAGGATTGGAAGAGCAAGAACAAGCGAAGGAAAACTGGAGGAGTCGTGGAACCGGTTAGTATCTCGATAAATTTGTTTGAAATAAGGAACCATAGGGTTCGGCCATGGCTTATGGCCGAACCCCATGGAAGAAAATTAGGGAATGATTATGATAATTTTAATGGAAAGGAGGAACCATAGGGTTCGGCCATAGTGCATGGCCGAACCCCATGAAAGAACATTGGTTAATTTTTATGGTTTTTGAGGGATGAAAACCATGGAATATTATGTATGTTTTAAAAGGGGTTAAATGGTTTAAGAGAAGTTGATGAATCATAGGGTTCGGCCATGATGAAGGGCCGAACCCCATGGAGAAACATTGTTTATGTTTTATGGATGGCAAAGTTGTAAATATAGGCCAAAATGAAAGATCATGGGTTCGGCCATGGTGTATGGCCGAACCCCTTGAGGTCTTTTATGGACTTAAGTTATTAAGGAATTTATATTGGTGAATGATTAAATGGAAGATCAAGGATTAATAATTGTCAAAGAGAAGATTATGAACCATAGGGTTCGGCCATGGTGTATGGCTGAACCCCATGGAAGATGGTTATTAATTTAGAAAGTTTCTATTGATGGACTTTTGGATCAAAAAAGAAGGAACCTTGATTTATGGATTCAAGGATGGTAATTGCTATAATTGGAATTTAGACATCATGGGTTCGGCGGTGGTGTATGGCCGAACCCCATGAATCAATTTAATGGATCGTTTATGGAGGGTTTTATTTATGGTTCTATGGTTGTGGATCATTGGTGGAACCATGCATGTAATGTCTAAATTTATGAACCTATGTGTTGAACCTAAACATAAGGTGATGAAGGAAATGGCAAAAATGTAATTAAGTGAAAATTAATGGACCATGGGTTCGGCCATGGTGTATGGCTGAACCTCATGGGGAAGATTTGGTGGACTTAGGGTCTATGTAAGGTAGATTAAAATGAATGAAATGTTAACTAAGGATTAGACCAATGGCAACGTTGTAAATTAAGTAGAAATAATGGACCATGGGTTAGGCCATGGTGTATGGCCGAACCCCATGGGGATTGTTTTATGGACTTGGACATTATTGTAAATAAAGGGAGACATGGTTTTAATTTATTGCTATATTATAAGGTAACGGGACCTCACAAGGTGTGTACGATCATGAGCGGTTACTGGACGGAAAGCGCAAGGACACGTTAGTGGTCTCTGATAGGATTCCACCTCTTTGAAACCATGGGTTTATCCATAATGCTTTTATCTTATTTGATGAAATTATGTTGAAAAAGATATGTTTCAAATGTGAGTTTTAATGCTATGTTTATTATATAAAATAACATGTGTTTCATTAACTTCTCATGCATGGCATGGGGTGAAGGATATGTAACCGGAGGGGCCACACTCCGTCGGGGCGTCCGAAAAACCTATGTGGGATACCTTGATGTGCTTTTCCATCAAGAAGAAACCGGAGGGGCCACACTCCGTTAGGGCGTCCGAAAGACCTATGTGGGGGTACTTATATGTACTTGTGATGGGTGGGACTCATTGCATTTAATATCATGACATGGCATGGTTTATATGGTTTTTGGACTTTATGTTACTATATGCATGTTTTGTACTAACCATGTGTTAGCCCTAAATGGAATACCTACTGGGCGCGTTGTTATAACGCCCTACTTCTACCCTAGTGGACGATACAGGAAACGAAGGGAAAGATGAACGCGAAAAGGGCCAAGCATAGGATCTTGGATATGTGATTGGATTATTTTTATTAAGTTACTTATGGACTTGTAATTTGAGTAACTAGACTTCGAACATGTAATAATTTAGATGATTGGCTATGGTTGGATGTTTATTTGGATAATTATGTTATGTTAATTATGATTAAAGACTTGACGTACTTTGCTATATGAAATGGAATAGAATTAAGTTCTATTATAATTCCGCACTTATGATTGTAATTATGCATGTTTATATTGTTATGTGTGAACCATTTTCATAGACTTAGACCATGCACACATAGGGTTGGCCAGTTAAGGGTTGGACTTTAGAAGTTTGGACTTAGCTCGCGTCGTGACGTCCCGCTTTTGCTTACCCTGTTATTTTTTTAAAAAAATAGACTCTGATTTATGGAAAGCATAGAGTGAAAAAGGACGGGACGTTCCAGATTTTGTGACGGGGTTGCCAAGGTCCTCAAAGGGCAACAATGCGATATGGGTTGTGGTAGACCGATTGATCAAGTCTGTACACTTTATTCCCATTAGAATGACAAATTCATCTGAGACCTTGGGTCGAAGGTATATCAAGGATATCATTAGGCTACATGGTATTCCCCGGGCTATTGTGTCTGACAGGGATGGCCGATTCACCGGCAGAGTATGGCAGAGCATGCAGTCGGCCATGGGGACAGATCTACTGACTAGCACAACATTCCATCCACAGACTGATGGGCAGTCTGAGAGGACAATACAGACATTGGAGGATATACTGAGAGCATGTATGCTAGATTTCAAGGGTGGATGGGAGGATCACTTGCCGCTGGTAGAGTTTTTTTATAACAACAGTTGCCAGGCAAGCCTTCAGATGGGTCCATTCGAGGCCTTATATGGTAGACCATGTAGGTCACCAATGTGCTGGACAGAGGCCGGTGAACCTGCAGTGATTGGACCGGACTTAGTCGCAGAGACTACAGCACAGATTCAGTTGATACAGCAGCACTTACTTGCTGCACAGAGTCGTCGAAGAGTTATGCTGACAAGAGGAGGAGGTTCCTTGAATTTGAGGTGGGGGACATGGTGTTCTTGAAAGTCTCACCACGAAAGGGACACATGAGATTTGGAAAGAAGGGAAAACTGTCGCCTAGATATGTGGGACCGTTTTCAATCATAAGAAGGATGGGGGAGGTGGTTTATCAATTGACACTTCCTTCACAGTTGGCATCTTTGCACGATGTGTTCATACTTTTTCATTCACATCTATGACCCATCAACATCATGTGGGGTTCGTGTCCGTACATCCAACCCTATGATCATTTCCATCATCGATCGTTCCATCAATAATTACTTTTATGCCATTCAGGCTAACCTTTAGTTTAACCATATCTAAACCAACTTAGTGGGGCTCGGCCATACAACTTGGCTGAACCTCACCTTTTTAATTTGGGTTCTTCATTCATCACCTTTAATCCCATTTATTACCTAACCCAATTCTATCAAATAATCATTGCATGGCCGAACCACATCCTATAGATTTTTATCCACAATCCATCATCATCAATGGTTGATTATTTTCTTACACATAGTCCATAACTTATCATGTATGATTCCTTAATTAAAACAACCATAACCTCCCATCCGAAACAGTCCATTTATTTCAAAACAGCCCCATGGGGTTCGGCCATACTCATAGCCGAACCCTAGGGTTCACTTGATCCAATAATCACCATGATTACTCATGGTTTAATCATGCTAACTCACCCATGAATTATACATGGTTCAGCCACATAAAAATCCACCAAAACAGTAAACATGTTAATCCATTAATTTCCATAAGAACACCATAACTTTATATGGTTTTTAACTGACCAAAACCATCTAATATTTTCATGGGGTTCGGCCATCCAAAGTGGCCGAACCCTATGTCCATGTTTTAGTCCTCTTTAGCATGTTTTAAGTGTCACTTATTCATATAAAAATCAGTACATCATTGCTGCATTTTTACCTCTCAAAACCATCCAATAAATTCATCACTTTGTCCAAATGACCATCATACTTCATGGGATTCGGCCATCCAAGATGGCCTATCCAAATGGTCCATTTCATCAGTTTTAAACCACTGTTTTAGACCCATGATACCTTCGATCCTTATGTCATTCAGATCCATGTTTTTAACCCTCTTTAAAACATGCATTTGAATCTCAAATAAAACTCAAAAACAGTCCACAAAAACTCTATGGTTTCCATGTTTCAAAACATGAAAACCAACCAATCTTTTACATGGGGTTCGGCCCTCCTTGGTGGCCGAACCCAATGGTCATCTTTACCATTTTAAAACCTCTATAAATCAAGGTTAAAACCTTAGTGTATTCGGCCATAACCATGGCCCAATACACACCCCATTTGTTCCATGTTATTAAACCAAAATAACATATAAATACTTACCAAACTTTCAATCTTTCTTCTTGCCTTTGATCCTTGGTTTCTCCCTTTTATTTCTTCCTTTCTTCCTTAATTCTTTGCTGGTTTAAGCTTGATTAACTGCTGCCAAAACCTCTGCTGTTCAGCCAAGAAAACAAACTAGAAGAGAGGGAGAGAGAGATGGGAATTCTTGGATTTCCTTGTGTGAAAAACGGCCAAGAAAGGTAACATTCTCCTTTTATATTTTCAGCCCCCAACTCCCATTCATCCTCCCTCATTACTCTTGCCAAAAACGAAGGGATGTTGGGTGTTAACCAAGACACCCCTTGGTGCCAAACGTTGCACCCCTTTGGGAATGAACCATTGCATCCATTCATGAATAGGTGCCGCCCAACCTTGGTGTCTTTTGGCCTTGCCAAAGCACCCTTTCACACTCAACTGCTGAGATGGGTTTTATCAAGTGTTGTGTGAGATTACAACTCATTTCCACCTCCCCTTGACTCACTAGATTCATGGTATTTTTATTCCAACCCAACTCATCCAACTCATCACATTTAATGCTCCATATTTGAGTCAACTCTTTTCTTAATTTAGACTCAGTCCAACTCAAGCTGAATTAGCTCACACTTGAGTTCAATTGAGTGCCCACACGGTCATCCGTGGTCAACCTAGTCAACCTGACCCATTGGGTCCCCAATCAGCCCCTTGACCCATTTTTGACTCCATGACCCAATTATGGGTATTTTGGTCATTTGTAATTGGTTTTTACATGTGCATCAGGCCTACCCATTTTTACTATACCTGATTTGCAATCAGTTCAGCTTGACTGCATTTAATTTGAGCTTACACCATGGTCAAGTCATCCATTTTGACCCATTGGGTCCAATTGGGCCCTTTGACCCATTTAGCCATTTTCGACCCAATTGATGTTCATTACCCATCCAATCAAACTTGATATTTATAATGTGCTCATATGATCTTCATTTGAGCAATGGGCCCCACCATTTCCTTATTTGAATCACAAAATAATTAATTTAACAACTCAGGGGCATTTTCATAATTTTCCACTTCATTGAGAAATTGGGGTATTACAATATAACCCTCTTTTCAAAATTTTCGTCCCGAAAATTGAGTGAAGTAGGGTTCTCAAATTAAATTACACAATAATTCGGGGTAAGCTGTTCTCATCTCCGATTCCAGTTCCCATGTGGCCTCTTCATCACCATGTCGGTCCCATACCACTTTTACGAACTGAATCGCTCTGTTTTGCAACATCCTTTGTTCGGTCTCCACTATCCTGACCGGCTTCTCGACGTGCGTCACGTCGCTTTGTACTTCAATATCCTGAACATTCAAAACATGGGACGGATCCGGATTATACTCTCTTAGCATTGACACATGAAACACATCATGTAGAGCTGCTAACTGCGAAGGAAGTGCTAACTGGTAAGCTACATTCCCCATCCTTCTTATGATAGAAAACGGTCCCACATATCTTGGTGACAGTTTTCCTTTCTTGCCAAACCTCATGTGTCCTTTCCGTGGCGAGACCTTTAAAAATACCATGTCTCCCACTTCAAATTCCAGAAACCGTCTCCTTTTATCAGCATAACTCTTCTGCCGACTTTGTGCAGTCAATAAGTGTTGACGTATCAACTTAATTTGTGCGGTAGTCTCCGTGACTAGTTTCGGTCCGATCAATGCAGGCTCTCCAACCTCTGTCCAACATACCGGCGACCTACACGGTCTACCATATAATGGCTCGTATGGAGCCATCTGAAGGCTTGCCTGATAGCTGTTATTATACAAGAACTCCACTAGTGGTAAGTGGTCCTCCCATCCTCCTTTGAAATCTAACATACATGCTCTCAGCATGTCTTCCAAAGTCTATATTGTCCTTTCTGACTGTCCATCAGTCTGTGGATGGAAAGCAGTGCTAGTCAATAAGTCTGTCCCCATGGCTGACTGCATGCTTTGCCATACTCTACTGGTAAAACGACCATCTCTGTCCGATACTATCATTCGGGGAATGCCATGTAGCCGAATGATCTCTTGAATATACCGCCGACCCAATGTCTCAGATGAATCCGTCATCTTTATAGGAATGAAATGTGCGGACTTGGTCAGCCGGTCGACTACGACCCATATGGCGTCATTACCCTTTGAAGACCTCGGCAACCCCGATACAAAGTCCATGGAAATGTGTTTCCATTTCCATTTTGGTACTACTAAGGTTTTGAGTAACCCTAGTGGCTTTTGGTGTTCAGTCTTAACTTGTTGACAAGTTAGACAATGTGCCACGAATTCCGCCACATCCCTTTTTAGTCCATGCCACCAATAATGCCTCTTTAGATCATGGTACATTTTGGTGCTGCCCGGATGGATATAGAGCTTGGATTGATGTGCCTCAATTAGTAGCTCCTTCCTGCAACTCATTGGCACATATGTTCTTCCCCGGAATAAAAGACATTGCCCTGGTCGTAATTCCCATTCCGGTATGTCTACGCCAGTGGACATCTTGGCCCATATGTCCTCCATTTCCGGGTCTGTCCTTTGTTCTTGTTCAATCCTGGTGACCATGTTAGATTGTATGACCAAATTGTATATGGTCCCACTGTTGTTGTAATAGAGTTTAAATTCTCGGATGGTATTTAACATCTCCCATTCCGATCTGATCAAACATGCCACGGATGCATGTGGTATACGGCTGAGGGCATCCGCTACCTTGTTTGCCTTGCTTGGATGATATCTAAGCGTAAACTCATAATCCGCCAGATATTCCATCCATCTTCGTTGCCTGAGGTTGAGCTCCTTCTAATCAAAAAGATATTTTAAACTCTTATGATCAGAAAATACCTCAAATTTCTCGTCGTAGAGGTAGTGTCTCCAACTCTTGAGGGCGAAAACCACTGCAGCTAATTCCAAATCATGTGTGGGGTAAACACGTTCATGTATTTTTAACTGCCTTGAACCATACGCCACCACACAATTACTCTGATTGAGTGTACAACCCAGTCCCTCTCCCGAGGCATCGCAATATACCTCGTAACACTTGCCACTTACCGGCAAAACTAAAATAGGGGCAGTGGTAAGTCTTGTCTTCAGCTCTTCAAACCTTTGGTTACATAGATCTGTCCACTCGTACTTGACTCCTTTCTGTGTGAGTCAAGTCAATGGAGATGCTATTTTTGCAAAATCCATGATAAATCTTCTATAATAACCAGCCAATCCCAAGAAACTACGAATTTCAGTTACATTCTTGGGTGCTTTCTAATCTTTCACTGCTGCCACCTTAGCCGGATCCACGGCTATACCTCCCTTAGATATAACATGTCCCAAAAAATGACCTCGGATAGCCAGAATTCACATTTACTGGCCTTGGCATACAGCTTATGTTGTCTCAAAGTATTCAAAACTATCCGTAAGTGCTTTGCATGTTCTTCCTGACTCTTGGAATATATCAGTACATCGTCAATGAATACGATTACAAATTGATCCAAACAGGGACGGAAGATTCTGTTCATTAAATCCATGAACACAGCCGGCGCATTTGTGAGTCCAAATGGCATGACCACGAACTCAAACTGTCCATACTGCGTCCGAAAGGCCGTCTTCTCTATATCCTCCTCCCTAACCCATATTTGATGATAACCAGACATCAAATCAATCTTTGAAAAATGGCTGGAACCCTTCAATTGATCGAATAAATCATCAATCCTAGGTAGAGGGTACTTATTCCGGACTGTTAGCTGATTAAGCTTCCGATAGTCCACGCACGTCCGTAGTGAACCATCCTTTTTTTCATGAACAACACTGGTGCTCCCCATGATGACGTACTGTTCCGAATGCAACCCAGCCTAAGCAGTTTATCAATCTGCTTCTTTAGCTCCGACATCTCTGCTGGTGCCATCCGATAGTGTGGTAACGACACTGGTGCTGTGCCAGGGTACAACTTGATTTCAAAGTTAATCTCCCTCATAGGTGGTAAACCACGGAGTTCCTTTGGAAATACATCCGCAAATTCTTGTACAATTGCTGGAAGTTCAGTAACTGGAGCTTTATTTATGGTGATATTATTCAATACTATGTGGTTTAACCCTTCCTGCAATCCACTCTGTTTATCTGCACGAACTACGTATTGTTTGCCCTCGGGTGACTTAAATGTCACTCTTCGGCGATAACAATCGATGTTGGCATGAAACTTAGCCAACCAATCCATGCCGAATATAATATCATACTCAGACATGTCAAGCACCAGATAATTGAACTCAAATCTGACTCCACCTAATTCAGTGTTAACCGCCGTACATATAAGTCCCAATGCCGAACTCCGACAGGGGATACAATAGTAAGTGTTGTGGCTAATCTTTGAACTAATGTACCGGTAGCAGTAATAAATGATGCAGCTATGAAGGAGTGTGATGCTCCAGAATCAAATAGTGCATATGCATAAGAACTACTCACTACCGCCATACCTTGTATCACAGCATGTTCCTCTTATTCCGGAGAAGTTAGAGTTAACAATCGTCCAGCTCCAACAAGGTTAGACCCTCGACCTCTCCGACTTTGCGTTCTGCCTCCTCTAGAGTTTACCGGTCTAGCTGGCGGACGAAATGATCCTCTGGAGTATGACAGCCTGTTGAGTTTTGGGGCAGTCCTTTATGTAGTGACCTGGTTGATCACAGTGATAGCAGGTGTTCACTCCTCTAGAAGCTTGAGTGACTGCTACAGATTGAGTGGGCTGGTTGGGGCGAAAACGCCCACTAGATCCAACAGACGGTGATGGTCTGCTGAAGTTCGATCTGAACCTCTTGTTGGGTTGATACGCACCCCTTCCACTTGGAACTCGGCGGTTGTCCACTCTTGCAAATTTCGCCATTTCCTGTTCCACAATGGTAGCCCTGCTGACCACTTCCGCGAGCATGGTTGCTTTGAACACGGTTACCCTGGCCCTAATGTTTGGCCGTAACCCACGTTCGAACTTGCGAGCCTTCCGATATTCCGTGTCCACAACATAAAATGCATAGATTGAACTCTCGAATGTATTCAGCATCTCCCATTCTGTCCTGATCAAACAAGTACTTCAAACTCTTATGATTTGAAAACACTTCAAACTTCTAGCCATATAGATAGTGTCTCCAGCTTTTGAGAGCGAAGACCACTGCGGCTAGTTCCAGGTCATGCGTGGGATAGAGGCGTTCATGTATTTTCAATTGTCTTGAACCGTATGCTACCACACGCTGACTTTGATTGAGAGAACACCCCAGTCCCTCTATTGAAGCATTGCATTGTACCTCCTAACCCCTGCTTCTTTCCAGAAAAATTAAGATAGGAGCAGTTGTAAGTCTCTCTTTCAGCTCCTCAAATCTCCGATAGCATAGATCTGACCACTCATATTTGACTCCTTTCTGAGTGAGTCGAGTAAGTGGAGATGCAATTTTGGAGAAGTCCATGATAAACTTCCGATAGTAACCAGCAAAACCCAAGAAGCTATGGCTTTCAATCACATTTTTCGGTTCTTTCCAATCTCTCACTACCGCCACCTTACCCTGGTCCACGGCTATACCTTTTACTAATATAACATGCCCCAAAAAGTTGACCTTAGATAGCCAAAATTCGCACTTGCTTGGTTTGGCATATAACTGGTTCTTCCTCAATGTGTCCAGAACTATCCGCAAGTGTTCAGCATGTTCCTCCTGACTTTTGGAATAGATCAGGATGTCATCAATAAATACAATCATGAACTGGTCCAAGTAAGGACGGAAGATCCTGTTCATTAAATCCATGAACACAGCCGGTGCATTGGTGAGTCCAAACGGCATGACTACAAACTCGTATAGTCCATACTGGGTTCTGGAGGCTGTCTTCACTATCTCCTCCTCCCTAACCCAGATTTGATGGTATCCAGACATCAGATCAATCTTAGAGAAGTGGTTGGAACCTATAAGTTGATCGAATAGATCATCGATCCTGGGTAGAGGATACTTGTTCCTGACTGCCAGCTGGTTTTGTAACACCTCAAGAATTCCATGTTATCAATATTTACGGATTTTGCCATTTAAATTGTAATTAACAGATATGAACCTTAGATGGGCAAGGTGTTGGGTCAATGGCCCAATTAGGACCCAACTGTTATGGTATAAGGTTCAATTTAAAGTAAATGGGTAAGGCGCATTTAATTAGGTCAATGTTGCTATTTGGGGTCATAGCGCCCAATTGGGACCCAATGGGTCGTGGTAGACTTGGTTAACCACCAAGTGGGTTCAAGCCCAATTAAATGGGGCTGAATTAAAATGGTAATTCAATATATCTATAAATAAGGGACACACACGCATAGGCTAAGATTCCCTCTCAGAAAAACTAGGAGTTATATTCGAACAAGGGTTGTCCTAAATGGCTAACACGCATGGATGAGATGGGATTAGGCAATGACATCTGATTGCCTAATCCAAATAAAGAAGATGTCCAAAAATTAAAGATAGGTTGCTTGATCGTGTGTGGGATTTGCACATCCAAGATGATGCGCTGGAATCTCTTTAAAAGGGGTCCTTCCTTTGTTAAAAGCGGCACTAGGCAATTGCTAAATTGAATGGGAGCATGGCATCTTCTAATTAGGATCGAGTGGAATTATTATAAAAGAAAGGCACAAGGGGCGCACGGCATACACAAATCAAGAGAAGGAGAGGGCAGCCAGCAAGTGTGAAAGATCAAGTAGAAGAAAGAATACATAGAAAGAGGCTAAGGAAGAAAGGGATTGGAAGAACCAGTTAGAGCGAAGGAAAACCGGAGGAGTCTCGGAACCGGTAAGTATTTTGATAATTTTGTTTTAAAAAAAGGAACCATAGGGTTCGGCCATGGTGTATGGCCGAACCCCATGGAAGAAACTTGGGGAATGAATATAGTAATTTAAGGGAAGATAATGAACCATAGGGTTCGGCCATGTTGTATGGCCAGACCCATGGAAGGATATTGGTTATGTTTAATGGATTTTTAAGGATGAAAACCATGGAAGGGGTTAATAATTTTATTGGGTTTCAAAGCATGAAAATTATAGATGTATGTTAAGGAATTAATATGGGATTAAATGATGTTCAAAAGGAAGTAAGGAACCACAGGGTTCGGCCATGTGGTATGGCCGAACCCCATAGAAAGGATATTAATGAATTATAATGGATTTAAATAATGGAAAATCATAGATGAATGCTTATGATTTTAAAAGGTTTAAAAGGATTTAAATGGATATATGTATGAGAACCACCAAAGGACTTAATCTTGGTGGTATGATATTTTTAAGAAAAAATAAGGAACCATAGGGTTCGGCCATGGTGTATGGCCGAACCCCATGGAAAGAAACTAAGAACTTTAAAGGGATCAAAATGAAGCAATGGAGAAATTGGAAAGTTAGACATCATAGGATTCGGCCATGGTGTATGCCCGAACCCCATGAAGCAATTTTATGGGTCAATTATGGATTTATTATTGTAAATAAATTAAGAAGGAGGATGAAACAATGATATCATGGGTTCGGCCATACATCATGGCCGAACCCCATGAACCAACTTAATGAGTCATATGGTGTTTTATGTCACGGTTAATGGATCGTTTATGGAGCAATATTATGAATCGGTTATGGACATATAGTGATTGGTTAAATGGAAAGACAATGATGGAAGCAATGGCAAGAATGTAAATATGGATAAAAAAATGAAAGATCATGGGTTCGGCCATGGTGTATGGCCGAACCCCATGAGGAATGTTTTTTATGGATTTAAGTAGTTACCAATGTTAGATGATTTAATTTATAAGATCAAGGACCCCAAAGAAGGGCACAAAACCAAGATGGTGAGGTTCGGCCATGGTGTATGGCCGAACCCCACTAAGGTGTGTTTTAGTGGACTAAGTGTTTAAATAAATTAACGGGCTAAAACCTAGTAAGTGAGGTTCGGCCATGGTGTATGGCCGAACCCCACAAGGTTGTGTTTATGGACTTAAACATAATAGGAAATCAAATGGCACATGGTTTTAATTGATTGATATATTATAAGGTAACGGGACCTCACAAGGTGTGTACGATCGTGAGCGATTACTAGACGAAAGCGCAAGGACACGTTAGTGGTCTTTGGTAGGATTCCAACTCTTTGAAACCATGGGTTTTTTTGTACAATGTTTTTTCTTATTTGATGAAATTATGTTGTAAAAGATATGTTTCAAATGTGAGTTTTAATGCTATGTTTATTATATAAAATAGCATGTGTTTCATTAGCATCTCATGGATGGCATGGGGTGAAGGATATGTAATCGGAGAGGCCACACTCCATCGCGGCGTCCGAAAAACCTATGTGGGATACCTTGATGTGCTTTTCCATCAAGAAGAAACCAGAGGGGCCACACTCCATCAGGCCGTCCGAAAGACCTATGTGAGGGTACTTATATGTACTTGTGATGGGTGGGACTCATTGCATTTGACATATGACATGGCACGGTTTATATGGTTTTTGGACTTTATGTTATTATATGCATGTTTTGTACTAACCATGTGTTAGCCCTAAATGGAATACCTACTGGGCGCACTGTTCTAACGCTCTACTTCTACCCTAGTGGATGATACAGGAAACGAAGGGAACGATGAACGCGAAAAGGACCAAGCATAGGAGCTTGGATATGTGATTGGATTATTTTTTATTAAATTACTTATGGACTTGTAATTTGAGTAACTAGACTTTGGACATGTAATAATTTAGATGATTGGTGATGTTTATTTAGATAATTATGTTATGTTAATTATGATTAAAGACTTGACGTACTTTGCTATCTGAAATGGAATAGAATCAAGTTCTATTATAATTCCGCAGTTATGGTCCTCGGGAAAGTAATGGTCCAGGAAGCTAGCTGAGAACTGCTCCCAAGTCATTGTAGTCCTCTCTCCTTCTGGAAGAAGCGCTCCCTGTTTCTCTATTACCTCCCACCATTTACCGGCATCATCAACCAGTTGTAACGTAGCCAGTAATATATTGTCTTCAGACTCGAGATCTTCAGTAGGGTCAAGATCTGAGTAATCTTCTTCAGCCAGTTTTCTGCTCCAACAGCCCCTTCTTTCCCTTTGAAGTAAGGAGGGCATTGTTGCTGGAAATCCCTAACCATGCTCCTATCATTTGTAATAGCCCGACTTTTTAAATAATAATTATATTAGCTATTATTTATTTTAATGGTTGGAATTAAGAATTTTGATGGAATGAATGGCAAATGGATCAAAATTTGGACAATGGCCCAAGTATGGTCCAATGGGCCATGGATTGGATTAATTTCATTTAAATGGGTCAATGATGGTTAATTAGGTCAAGGATGGTCAATTGGGTCAAGATGGTTGAGCATTAGGGTAAATGGGTAGGAGGTGAATTTGATTGGGCCATGGGCCCAATGGTGATCAAGGTAAATGGAATGGAATGAAGTGATTAAAATCACCTAAGTTAAATTGGAATGAATCAAGATGGCAGAATCAAATGGGGCCCAACTCCACCTCATCAAGTGAGGTGGCGTGTGGACCAAGACATAGGTGGGGCGACCACCATGGTTGACTTGGTCAACCATGGATAAGTCAAAGGGAATTGAGGAGAATCAAGGTGAATTGAATTGAATAAATTGATTAAAATCACCTAAGTTAAGTTGGAATAAATCAAGGTGGCATAATCAAGTGGGACCCAACTCCATCTCATCAAGTGAGGTGGCAGGTGGGCCAAGGCATTGGCGGGGCCGGCCACCATGGTTGACTTGGTCAACCATGGGTGGATTCATGGAGAAATTATAGAAAAATAAATGGAATTAAATTATGTAATTAAATGACCTAAGTTAAATATCAAATTAAATAAATGAGTGGCATTACATGGAGTGAGTTCAATGGGGGTGAGTCACCTAGGAAATGGGTGAGTCAAATGGGTGGTTTCATCTCATGGAAACCACCCAACCATCAAGACAAAAGCATCCAAAATCGTTGGATGAGGTGGAGTGCCACATGGAGGGCATGCTTCTCCTTTGGCTAGACCAAAAGCCTAGGTGGAGAGCATGCCTTGGACAAAAATGAGGTGGTGGTTCCACCTCATCCATGTAATAACCCGAATTTTTGATAAATATATATATTGGCATTTATTCATTTTAAATTGAAGTTTGATGTAATAAAGTGCCAAATGGACCAAATTTTGGGACAATGGCCCAAGGATGGCCCAATTGGGCCATGGGTTGGATGAAATCCATTAAATGGGTCAATGAGAACTAATCGGGTCAACGATGGTCAAAGTGGGCCCGATAGCCATGTGGGGCCCAATGGATCAAAATCGGTTCAAATCCTAAGGTAAGTGGAAAATGAGGGAATCTAATTGGGCCATGGGCCCAATGGTTACCCAATAAACCTTGAATTGAAATTGATACATGTAATTGGTCAATTTGGGTCAAAGAGCCATGTGGGACCCAATGGGCCAAGGTAACTAAGCCCTAAGATAAATGGGTAAGACAAGAATCAAATTGGGCCATGGGCCCAATGATGATCCAATAAAAAGGATATAATTAATAAAATTTAAATCACCTAAATTAGGTGATAAATGGACCAATGCAACATGGCCAATGGGGCCCACCTCCACCTCACCCATTGAGGTGGCGTGTGGACCCAAGAGTAGTGGGGCCGACCACCATGGTTGACTTAGTCAACCATGGGTGGATCATAGAGGGAAATTAATGGGATTAAATTAAATAGAAAGTGATTAATTAAATTAATCAAGGGATCAAGGTGATCTAAGTTAATCAACCTAAGATTAAAATGGTCAAATGGTTAAGTGGTCAAAACCACTCCTACAAACACAAACCACCTCAAGAAAACACAAATTAAAACCATGGGCTTGAATGGTGGTTGGATCTCAACCACCACCACCAAAGTCAAGCCAACCCATGCTTGGTTGGTGAGAAAGTTAATGCTTGAGTGAAGACCACTCCAACCACCTCCATCTCATTTCAAACTACCCATTTGACTCTAGCCCTCCACACACACAAGGAAATTCGTTTTTCACCTTGCAAGGAGAAAGTGAAGAAAACTTAGAAGAAAAAAAGAAGAGAAGAAGAGAAGAAAAGAGGTGGAATCTTGGATTCAACTCTTGAAGATCAAGAATTACCATTCTTCATCATCTCCCCCTCTTCCCCTCTCTCTAAACCTAACACTATCTTAGCCAATCCAAGCATGTCCCACCATTGATCAAGCTCATCTAGCCGATCATCAAGAAGAGAAAGAAGGAGAAAGGGCTAAGGAAAACAAAGAAGAAAGAAGGACCGGAGGAGTCGTCGGTGTGGTAAGAATTTCTTAAACAAGAGTTTATATTTTTAAAGATAAGATATGGAATCCATTCTTAGACTAAACATGGCCAAAAATGTTGTGGGCCATGGATCTAAAATCCCTCAAATGGAAGGCTAAGAAATGGATAAAAATGGAGGAATGGATTTAAGAAAAGAGGAAATGGAAAAATGGAATTTTGAGTCTTTATTAAGCATAGGAAAATGGGATTTTAATGGAGTAATGGGCCATAAGGTTCGGCCATGTAGCATGGCCGAACCCCATGGCCAATGTTGGATGATTTTTAATTAGGGTTGAAGGTTTAAAATGGTGGAGAATGATCTATGATAAAATGGACTTATTGAGTATAGAATGTGATGTTTAGATGGAATGAAAATGGTGATGATTTAGTGATTTTAAAATGGATTATTTTTGGGACAAAAAATTAATGGTTTTATGAAGATCTTAAAGTTGGTGAGAAATAGTAATTTTAATGGATGAAAAAGGGTAGGAATTATGGAGGAAATAATAGTTGCAAATGGATTCCCAAAGTGTATGATATAAGTTTAAATGGACCAAATGAATGATATTATTGATTTTAAATGGAATTTTTTTAACAAAGAAAAATCATGGACAAATATTCATAGAACTTTGGTCTTAAATGGTTCTAAGAAAGGTGGGCCATGAACCATGGGTTCGGCCATGGTACATGGCCGAACCCTATGGTAATGGTATGGGATTTTTAGACATGGAAAATAATGTGGAGGAATGGGAATTTGAATAGATGGGTAAGTATGGTATATGGTAATTTTTTTTTTTTTATGATGGAAAAGTATTGAAAATGGTTAAGAAAAATGGATGGATTGTATGGATGGTTCAAGTATGATATGTGATGTTGGTGATTTAAATGGATGATTTAATTTTCATTGGAGGTATGTTTAAATGGGTAATTGAAACCAAGAAAAATGGGGAAAGAAACATCATGGGTTCGGCCATGGTGTATGGCCGAACCCATGACCCAAATTTTGATCAATTTCAGGCTAAGGTTAAATGCATGTATCAATGCTTAGGAGTTTGATTTAAAGGGCCAAAATGATTTAAGTTTTTGTGATTTTAAATTGGATTATTTTGGGACAAAACTTAGTCTTTGAAAATGGTATCCATAAAGGTGAACCTTAGGGTAGTGATTAGTGGCTTTAATAAATGGAAAATAATGTAGAAGAATACTAGATTTTGATGGATTTATAAAAATGATATGTGGGCCACACCTTAGGCCAAAATGTGGAATTAGGTGTGGGAGTAATTATTTTTCAAAATTAAATATTAGGTGGCTGATTTTATGATGTAAGGTCATGATTGAATGGACCTAAGTATGAATGAATCTTGGACTTAGAATGCACATAAATGAATGGATGATTTACCATGGAAGGAGAGTGGCAAAACCGTAATTTGTGGCCACATTGAAGGACCATGGGTTTGACCATGGTACATGGCCAAACCCTATGGGGGTTGGACATGAAAATGGAAATATTATGAATGGTTAAGTAAAGCGATTAGTTGCTGCGTTTTAGGCTCGCAAATCGGAATTTTAAATTTGGCCAAAATTGGACCTATGTATGAGTCTAGAACCAATGGATAATGGGCTAAGTTAGGGACTTAATGATAGACGATGTATGGACTAATTCGGTAAATGTAATAAGGTATCGGGCGTCGCAAACGGTACGCGATCGGCGACCGGATTATCGAACGGGAAGCATAGCGGAACGCGACACGGTATTCAGTAGGATTCCTACCTCTTTGTAAGCGATGGATATGTGATGGTGTTTTAAATTATTTTGATTTGGCTTATGATGGATTTATGAGTATGATTTATCTTATGATGAATTTTAAATGATGAAGCATATGGTTTATATTTTAATATTATGCATTATATGACTATGTATGATATGTCAAGTATATGGGATACATATATATTACATAGCATAATGCACTACATCTCATGCATGGCATGGGCAGAAAAAAAAAAATAAACCGGAGTCCATGCTCCGTCGGGGCGACCGAGAATCAAACATGGGGATTGCCTGAGGGTTATAACCAGAGTCCATGCTCCGTCGGGGCGACCGAGAATCAGACATGAGAATAGCCTGAGGGCTATAACCGGAGTCCATGCTCCGTCGGGGAGACCGAGAAGCAAACATGGGGAACAGGATATTGTATGATCATACGGATAATGGGTGGGACACATGACATAAACACCCATGACATAGCATTCATCACATACTTATTTTGTTGTATTTTATGTTATCGATATGTGTGTATCACTAATCCATGTGCTAGCCCTACTCGGAGTCCTACTGGGCGCGTTGACTAACGCCCTACTTCTACCCTAGCTGATGACGCAGGAGAGGCAGGAAGCGGTGGAAATACCGGAGGCCAAGCTTAGGAGCTTGGAAAGCGCAGTCCTAGTTTATATTATGTTTAAATTTTGGAGATGTAATTTTAAAGTAACTTAGCTTGTCGGGTTGTATAAATTTACATTTCTGCGATGGTTTGGACGTTACTTATGGACGATACATTTTGTGATGAAATCATGAACATAGGGGCATTTTGGTAAATTCAATGTTATATCTTCCCTTCTATCTAAAAACCGGTAGGATAGACTCTATTATCATGTTCCGCAATAACTATAATCCGCGAGCTTACTTCCCACGCGTGAACCATTCTCGTGGACTTAGTTCCGCGCATGCGTGGGGTTGGCCAGTTAAGGGTCGGGCTTTAGAAGCTCGGACTTAACTCGCGTCGTGGCGTCCGCGCCCTCTCTCACTCTTCTATTTCAAAAAAAAAAATCGACTCTGATTTTCAGAAAACGGGTGAAAAAGGGCGGGGCGTTACAATCCAAACCACCAAACCATCCATGGTAAAGGAGCAAAACCGTTGGCCATGGGAGGGGTTGGGTGTGCCATGTGGAGGGCATGCACCCTCAATGGCTAGGCAAGATCCTTAAAAGGTGGACATGCTAGGGCATACATTGGCCCATTGTGAGTGGTGGTTCCACCTCACCCAAACCACCAAACCACCAAGCCCAAAACCGTGTACAAGAGTGGTATGCTAGACAAGAGGCTTAAGATTAAGGGCATGTATGGACCATGATTGGGCAAAAGGGGAGGTGGAGGAGTCTAACCCAAGCAAACCAAAAATGAGATGGGAAAACTAGGCTTTCTCCATTTCATTCTCATCTCACTCTCACCCTCTCTCCCTCCCTCTCTTGGCCGACCCTTGCACAAGGAGAAAGACAAAGAAAAGCACTTAGAAGAAAAGAGGAGATTCCAAGCTTGGCCGACCACACTCCCAAGAGCCAAGACTAAGGATATTTTCCATTCTTTCCTCGTCTCCCTCTCTCAAACCTACCTCCATCTTGGCCGAACCAACCCTTGGTGATCTCATCTTGATCAAGGCTCATATATTGGCCGAAGATCAAAGAGAAGAGGAAGAAGGAAGGCTAAGGATTAAAGAGGAGCAAAAGGAAACCGGAAGAGCTGCGGGATTGGTAAGTAGTCCTCAACAAGATTTTATTTTTAAAGGAGTTGAAGAAACCTTGAAAAGTCCATTTTCTTGGATTAAGTGGTGGCCAAAATATTATGGGCCATGGACCTAAAATCCGTCCAAGAAAGGGAAGGAGAAATGGACAAACCCTAATGGGTAAGGTAGGCTATGAATAATGGAACAAATAAGGACACTATGTATGTATATGGGTTATGTGTGCATGCATGACAAAAAGGGTTCAAGGATCATGGTTTGGCCATGCAACTGTTATGAAGATGTGGAAAGGACCTCATGCATGTCAAAAATGTGATGAAGGATCAAGATGTATGGTTTGGCCCTTGCATGGCCAAACCCTAGGGTTTCTTGTATGAGAACTATCAAGTAACAAGTCATGGAAGTATGATTTTTGAAGAAATAATAAAGCATAGGGTTCGGCCATGTTGTATGGCCGAACCCCATGGAAGGAGATGAAGTAATTTTTAAGGGGTTTAAAGGATGGAAACCATGGAATGATGGTTAATGATTTTTAGGGTTTTTGAATGGTTAAATGATAGTAAATTTTAAAGGGGTTTAGTGAGGGAATCCATGGAGAAATGTTAATGAATATTTATGGTCTTAAACCTTGCAAATGAAGATGAACCATGGACCATGGGTTCGGCCATGTTGTATGGCCGAACCCATGGAGAGATTTTGGTGGATTTAAACGTTTTGGAACCATGAAGATGATGGGGAATGTTGGTAAGTTTAGACGGTTTAAAAGTGATAGATGATAATGACCTAAATGTATGTTTGTAACCCCCTCAAGAAGGGACTTTTTTGTGGATCTAAATGTGTGAAAGATCCAAGAAAAAAATGAGGAAAAGACATCATCGGTTCGGCCATGGTGTATGGCCGAACCCCATGACCCATTTTTTTAGGCATTTATGGGCTAAGTTAGGGTCTATGCATGTGTTTAAAAGAATGGGATTTAGGTTGAGAAAATGTATGATGTATATAATTTTTGTATCATGATTAATGAGGCATTGATGGATCCATTTTATGGATCAGTTAGAGGCATGAACATGCCTAAATGAAAGGTGATTAACCATGGAAAGGAGGAGTGGCAAAAACGTAAATATGGCCAAAAATGAAGAGCCATGGGTTCGGCCATGGTGTATGGCTGAATCCCATTGGGGATGGTTGTGGACTTAGGGGCTTTTAATGATGACCTTAGGTGTTGGATAAATGAACCAAACTGTGGCTGACCTTAGACCCACATGATTAAAATGATTAATGGATCAAAAAAGGGACCCAAAAACCTAATTAGTGAGGTTCGGCCATGGTGTATGGCCGAACTCCACTAAGGCATGTGTTAGGGACTTAGACATAGTTGGAACATTGGTTTAATTTGTTGATGTTTAATAAGGTATCGGGACCTCGCGAGCGGTGCACGATTGGTGACCGAATTCTTGGACGGAAATGAGAAGGAACACTAGTTGGTATTTGGTAGGATTCCTACCTCATTGTAAGCCATGGATTATGTGTATATGAATGCTTTACTTGACTTATTTTGGTATAAAATTATATGTCTTGATGATGGGATTTTTAATGCCATGGTTTGTAATATTATATAGCATGTTAACACTTGCATCTCATGCATGGCATGGGAGGGATGAAATGTAACCGGAGTCCATGCTCCGTCGGGGCGACCGATGAACACACATGGGGATACCTTGATGAGGCTTTTCGATCAAGAGGGATACTACGTGTTTATGATACCTTGATGAGGATTTTTCCATCAAGGGGAACATTGTATAATGATGATATGGATGATGGGTGGGATTCATGACATAGGACACCCATGGCATGGCATTGATTGCATGGTTTTGCTGTACTATTATCTATGTGTTTTGTTATGACTAATCCATGTGTTGACCCTACTTGGAGTACCTACTGGGTGCGTTGTCTAACGCCCTACTTCCACCTTAGATGATGACGCAGGAAACAGAGGAAATGGAGGAAATGAAGGACGTGATGGGAGCCAAGAGTAGGAGCTTGGAGGAGCAAGCTAGTCTATTTACTTAAGTTTTATTTTGGAAATGTCATTTGAGTACCTTAGCTCGTTGGACTATAATATTTTAGGTTACTTGCTATGGTTTGGACTTTATCTTGGACATTCTAATTTTGAGATATTTTAGTAATTCAAGTGATGTAAATTCCTTGCTATCTAAAATTGGTAGGATAGATTTTATTATAACTCCGCTTGAAGTTTATATTCCGCAAGCTTACTTTCTATGTGTGAACCGTTCTCGTGGACTTAGTTCCATGCACACGTAGGGTTGGCCAGTTAAGGGCCGGGCTTTGGAAGGCTCGGACTTAACTCGCGTCGTGACGACCTGCGCTCTTTGTCACTCTTTATATAAAAAAAAAGTATACTCTGATTTTCGGCTAAGCATAGTGAGAAGGGGCGGGGCGTTACAGTTGGTATCAGAGCGAAATCGGAAGAATGAATCTTTCGAAGTAAGATTTAGACGGTTTCATGTCTCACTGACAGATAAGAATCCCAACTGACCGACTCTTCGGAGTCCGCTGCACGGGGGCTAGTTTAATTTACTTCGTTAGACTCAGACTGAAGCATTCAATCTGAGAGCAACATTTGACGAAAATGAATGATAGTAAGGGAGGGACAGTCACTATAAGTTGGAATTGTGAAACGTAGCAAGATAGGGCTTATTTCCCCCAAAAAATGAGAAATGGTACTTGAGACTTAGGAAAATTTCCCCAAAGACAAGAAATAGAAGGTGCTTATTTGGCAATTCCCCAAAACAAGAGACATTATGTGATACATAAAAAAACTTCCCAAAACAAAGAATGCAAGATGATGATTAGGTAATTTCCCCAAGTATGTGAATGTAGATGTTGATGAGAAACTAAGTCGATCAATGTGTCGATGATGACAATTGGTGGATATACCAATCCGCCGATAGATACAGTTGATCCATGGTAAAAGTGGCAGTTCTATGGATAGATACTATCTTCCCATGGACGAGGGTTTCCATCGTGGTTTGGGTTGATACCAGGATATTGGCACTATGGTAGATGTATTGGTAATGTGAGGGACAGTTTGGTCCCATAGGTTAACCTATTGGTCTTATTATAGACATTTTGATTCCATAGTCGACGTATAGGTCATGTGTTAGGCCTGTTAGCCCCGCGATAGACATATTAGTCCTCCGAAGGTATTAATTATGACCATGAATGGATTATACCCACGGAGGGGTTATATTCATGGATCTGATGAACAAAATCTTTCGTCCCTATTTGGACAAGTAATCGCTTTCATTAGCGATACCCTGATTTATTCCAACCATCAGGAGGAGCAAGCAGGACATCTAAGGACAGCCTTGGACACCTTAAAGAAAAATCAATGATATGCCAAAGCCAGTAAGTGTGAGTTTTGGCTATCTGAGGTCAACTTCTTGGGGTACATTATATCAGCGGAAGGTATAACCGTCGACCCAGCTTTGGTGGCGGTAGTGAGAGGACTGGAAAGCACCGACGAATGTGACCGAGATCCGTAGTTTGCTGGGGTTACTACAGAAAATTCATCATGGACTTCTCCAAGATTGCATCTCCACTTATCCAACTCACTCAGAAAGGAGTCAAATTTGATTGGTCAGATGTGTGCAACCGGAGATTAGAGGAGCTGAATGAGAGACTTACAACTGCTCCCATCTTGATTTTACCGGAAAAAGGCAAGGGTTATGAAGTGGAATGTGATGCTTTAGGAAAGGGACTTGGGTGTGTTCTCAGTCAAGATCATCATGTGGTGGCTTATGGTTCAAGACAGTTGAAAATTTATGAACGTGTTTATCCCACACATGATTTGGAGCTGGCCGCAGTGGTCTTCGCTCTCAAAAGCTGGAGACACTACCTTTATGGCTAGAAGTTTGAGCTGTTTTCAGACACAAAATTCTGAAATATTTGTTTGATCAGAAGGAGCTCAACATGAGACAGCAGCAGGTGGATGGAATATCTACAAGACTATGACTTGCCACTCCGATATCATCCTGGCAAGGCGAACAAGGTGGCGGATGCCCTCAGCCGCTTATCACATGCATCAGTGGCCAGTTTGATCAGAACGGAATGGGATATGTGGAACACCATCTGAGAGTTCAACTTGTACATCAGGAACCATGGGAGTATGTACAATCTGATCATACGGTCCAACATGGTCTCGAAGATTGAACAGGAACAACGGACAGATCCAGAGGTGGAGGAGATATGGGCTAAGATGTCTACCGATGAGGTTGTACCGGAATGGGAATTACGACCGGGACAGGGTCTTGTGTTCCGAGGTAGGACATATGTGCCTGAGAGCTGCAGAAGAGAGTTGTTGATTGAGGCACATTAGACCAAACTCCCTATTCATCTGGACAGCACCAAGATGTATCATGATCTTCAGAGGCACTATTGGTGGCATAGACTCAAGAGAGATGTGGCAGAGTTTGTTGCTCACTGCCTAACTCGTCAGCGGGTTAAGACGGAACATCAGAAACCACCGGGTTACTCAAACCCTTACCAGTGTCGAGTGGAAATGGGAACACATCTCCATGGATTTTGTGACAGGGTTGCCAAGATCATGAAAGGGCAACGATGCTATATGGGTCGTGGTAGATCGATTGACCAAGTTTGCTCACTTCCTCCCCATTAAGATGACAGATTCATCTGAGACCTTGGGTTGACGGTATATCCGGGATATCATCAAAGTACATGGTATTCCCCGGACTATTGTGTCCAATAGAGATGGCCGATGCACCGGCAGAGTATGGCAGAGCATGCAGTCGGCAATGGGGACCGACATATTGACTAGCACAGCATTCCATCCACATACCGATGGATAGTCGGAGAGGACGATACAGACATTGGAGGATATGTTGAGAGCATGTATGCTAGACTTCAGGGGTGGATGGGAGGACCACTTGCCGCTGGTGGAGTTCTCGTACAACACCAGTTACCAGGCAAGCCTCCAGATGGCTCCATTTGAGGCCTTGTATGGTAGGCCATGTAGATCACCAGTGTGCTGGACAGAGGCCGATGAGCCTGTACTGATTGGGCCCGAGTTGGTTGCGGAGACCACGGCGCAGATTGAGTTGATACGACAACACCTACTCACTGTGCAGAGTCGTCAGAAGAGTTACGCTGACAAGAGGAGAAAGTTCCTTGAGTTTGAGGAGGGAGACTTAGTGTTCTTGAAAGTCTTACCACGGAAGGGACACATGAGATTTGGAAAGAAAGGGAAGCTGGCACCTAGATTTGTGGGGTCGTTTCCAATCCTGGAGAGGGTGGGGGAGGTGGCTTATCAGTTGGCACTTCCTCCACAGTTATCATCTTTACATGATGTGTTCCATGTGTCCATGTTGAGGAAGTACAACCCCGATCCTTCACATGTGTTGAGCGTGCAAGACGTCGATGTGCAAAGTGACGTGACGTATGTGGAGAAGCCAGTCAGAGTGCTCGGAAGAGAACAAAGGGTGCTACGGAACCGCGCCATTCAGTTCGTCAAGGTGGTATGGGAACGACATGGCAATGAGGAAGTCACCTGGGAACTTGAATCAGAAATGAGAGCCTCTCATCCCGAGCTTTTTGTATGAGTTGTTTGAACCTCTACTTTGCTCGAATTTTCGGGACGAAAATTTCAAAAGAGGATTGTATTGTAATAGTCCGGATTGTTAAATAATAATTATATTAGCAATTATTTATTTTAATGGTTGGAATTAAGAATTTTGATGGAATGAATGGAAAATGGATCAAAATTTGGGCAATGGCCCAAGTACGGTCAAATGGGCCATGGATTGGATTAATTTCATTTAAATGGGTCAATGATGGTTAATTAGGTCAAGGATGGTCAATTGGGTCAAGATAGTTGAGCATTAGGGTAAATGGGTAGGAGGTGAATTTGATTGGGCCATGGGCCCAATGGTGATCAAGGTAAATGGAATGGAATGAAGTGATTAAAATCACCTAAGTTAAATTGGAATGAATCAAGATGGCAAAATCAAATGGGGCCCAACTCCACCTCATCAAGTGAGGTGGCGTGTGGACCAAGACATGGGTGGGGCCGACCACCATGGTTGACTTGGTCAACCATGGATAAGTCAAAGGGAATTGAGGAGGATCAAGGTGAATTGAATTGAATAAATTGATTAAAATCACCTAAGTTAAGTTGGAATAAATCAAGGTGGCATAATCAAGTGGGACCCAACTCCATCTCATCAAGTGAGGTGGCGGGTGAGCCAAGACATTGGTGGGGCTGGCCACCATGGTTGACTTGGTCAACCATGGGTGAATTCATGGAGAAATTAAAGAGAAATAAATGGAATTAAATTATGTAATTAAATGACCTAAGTTAAATATCAAATTAAATAAATGAGTTGCATTACATGGAGTGAGTTCAATGGGGGTGAGTCACCTAGGAAATGGGTGAGTCAAATGGGTGGTTTCATCTCGTGGAAACCACCCAACCATCAAGACAAAAGCATCCAAAATCGTTGGATGATGTGGAGTGCCACATGGAGGGCATGCTTCTCCTTTGGCTAGACCAAAAGCCTAGGTGGAGAGCATGCCTTGGCCAAAAATGAGGTGGTGGTTCCACCTCATCCAAACCACCAAACCATCCATGGTAAAGGAGCAAAACCGTTGGCCATGGGAGGGGTTGGGTGTGCCATGCACCCTCCATGGCTAGACATGATCCTTAGAACGTGGACATGCTAGGGCATGCATTGGCCCATTGTGAGGTGGTGGTTCCACCTCACCCAAACCACCAAACCACCAAGCCCAAAACCGTGTGAAAGGTGGTATGCTAGACAAAAGGCCTAAGATTAAGGGCATGCATGGACCATGATTGGGCAAAAGGGGAGGTAGAGGAGTCTAACCCAAGCAAACCAAAAATGAGATGGGAAAACTAGGGTTTCTCCATCTCATTCTCATCTCACTCTCACCCTTTCTCCCTCCCTCTCTTGGCCGACCCTTGCACAAGGAGAAAGACAAAGAAAAGGACTTAGAAGAAAATAGGAGATTCCAAGCTTGGCCGACCACACTCCTGGAATGGCCGAAACCATGGGGTCCCATATTTGATGGACAGGATTGGCTAAACCATTGCAAGCCGTGAAGGTGGATATCCATTTGAAGATGGAATATGTTTTGGAATAAATGATCAAAGTGTCGGTATCCATTCAAGGAATGGGTAGGTGTTGAGGACCAACAACCAAGGGATGGAATGAAGAAAGATGGATGATGTTTAAAATGTTTTTAAAGAATAAGGAAATAAATTTTAAGAGGAAGGATTAAGTCTAACATCAAACAAATGAGGACTTATTTCGGGTTTTTATCATCCGCCGGATGGGTGGCGGACGGGAACCCCACGAATGATTGTATGAGTCCATGAATATTTAAAAGTTAATTGATTAACTATGGATTATCAAGTTTTGAAATAAAAAGAAAGGAATGATGGTGGACCCGCGATATTTAAAGTAAAAAAAGGATTAAAGAAAAGGGGTCAAAAAGCAAAGGAGTGAGGTTCGGCCATGTTGTATGGCCGAACCCCATTTGATAGGTCTTGGTGAACATGAACACATCTTAGCCACCTCATATGGCCGAACCCCGTTGAGGGTCTTAACCGGTTTAAGGATTATGATGCAAAAATGCGATAGAGATGAAAGGTTGATTATAAATTGATATATGTGTATGATTTAAATTGTTAAGGTAAAGAGACGTGATTCATTTTCACGTGACGGTTAGCGACTGTTCGTACAAAACAAGATAAGGACAGTAGATCTGTAACACCCTCCCCTTTTCACCAAAATCAGAGTCTATTTTTTTTTTTTTATAAAGAGTGACAAAGGGCGCGGACGTCACGACGGGAGTTAAGTCCGAGCTTCTAAAGCCCGGCCCTTAACTGGCCAACCTACGTGTGCGTGGAACTAAGTCCACGAAGAACGGTTCACACGTAGAAGTAAGCTTGCGGAATATTAAACTAAGATGCGAAAATTATAATAGAGACTATCCTACCAATTTTAGATAGGAGAGAAGATACATCATTTAAATTACTAAATTACCTCAAAATGATAACATCCAAAAGTAAAGTCCGAACCATGGCAAGAAATATAAATTATACAGTCCGACGAGCTATGCTATTCGAATTACATTTCCAGAATAATTTAAATAAACTAAGTAGCTCGCTTCCCCAAGCTCCTAAGCTTGGCTCCCGTCTCATCCTTCGTTTCCGCCATCTCCTGCGTCATCAGCTAGGGTAGAAGTAGGGCGTTAGACAACTCGCCCAGTAGGACTCCCAGTAGGGCTAACACATGGATTAGTGATAACAAGCACATAGGAAATAATATAATGAAAAACCATAAAATGAATGCCATGCCATGGGTGTTTTATGTCATGAGTCCCACCCATCATCTATACCATCATGATGCCATATCCCCCTTGATGGAAAAATCTCATCAAGATATAAACAATCACCAATTATCCCCCTTG